>OZ038386.1:28419679-28719679 GCA_964036045.1 Eutreptiella sp. 'Long Island Sound 2002' | reverse complement strand
CCCGCACCACTACAACATCCTCCTGGTGGCGTACCGCAGAAGCAGCCAGATCGAGAAGGCGTTGGCGCTGTTCAAAGACCTGGAGGCCCAGGGCCGCACCACGCGCTACGTCGCGGGGGCTCTGGTGGGCCCCGATAGCGGGTGGCAGATCACGCTGGACATGATCAAACGGATGGAGAAGGCGGGTGTGCCTTGAGGGTGGGGGGGTCAGAGTTGGGGCAACGCCATGCCCCATCACAGAGGGGCGCGCAAAGGGGGTCCTGCACAGTGCGCAGTGGGGCCGCTTTGCTGTTGTGACTGGGGAGGGGAACGTTAGGAACCGGCGAAATTTGGAACGGTCAAATTTGCAACAACAAAAGTGTGCCAAATTATGGCGCGGCATTTGAAGGGCCGTAGCCATCTTTCTGGGTGTCGTTTTTCGTGCTCTTCGCATGCACATTTCGATGGTGCCGAACAGCCTCCGGGAAATGAGAGCAGCCATCCAAGCAACTGTCCAAAAGCCTCGCAACTTTAACAGCAACCAACCAAAGGCCCATAGGACATTGCAACCACCATTCACGGTCTGTACTTGCTCTTGTGCCGCAATCCGGGAATTTATGCCGTAGTATTTAAGAATAGGGGCCAAATTTTCTCCGCACCGGATTTTGCGTCGCACGTTCTTTGTTTTCTTCGGTAGCCTGATTCCTGTGGCAATCGGTGCACCCGATTCGCATCGCAGTGTAAATGCGCTTTGTCGCTCGTCTTGGATGAATGGGTGAGGGCTTCGTGTCGCAGTGCCCCGTGTATTTGGCAGGGCGGTTGCATGCGGGGCAGGGCGCTCCCTACCCACCCCGTCTTGTCTTTGACTCTTTTGGTTCCAAAGAGCGCCATCAGGGAGCGCCCACGTCGCCGTCCGTGACCATCCAGCCGCCTCCAGTCACCCTCCAACCGCCGGTTGCAGCCAGAATATGGCTGAGCGCAAGGCGGCCCTCACCTTTTCTTTGGATTAGGGAGCGCCCGGGGCCTTGTTTGCTTTGTTCTGATGTCTGCGGCGGTCGCGCGGCGGTCGCGCTTGCCACGGCCGCTCGCTCCTCGTTGCGCCCACCGCCGTGCGTCAACGGCCAACAGCCATCGGCTATTTGCCAACAGCAACCGCCAACCGCCGCCGCACTGGGGGCTGGGGCGTGGGGGGTGCGCCGCAAGCCTCATTACAATCGCGGCCAAAGTCCTGCCCATCGGGTCTGTGTATCACTGTCGTCCGTTCCCAAGGCACGGTGGGCAACGTACTGGGCAGACGTGCCACTAGCATCTGGCAGGGAAACTGGTTCTCAGCAGCTATCGGCCCCCCGCACCACCAGAACTCAGTAGGAACGTGCTACGTCCAGCGTGTGACTCAGTAGGACATGCGTGAAGCCTTGTTGTGTAACCCCCCCAAACACTTTAAGGATTTCTGGGTCTCTGGTTGCTGGTGCACCACCCATGTGCCATCGTACTTTTTTCCTTCTTCGAATTCCAAGGCAATCTGAAGTAGGTATCTCGTTGTCTTCTATTTGCCACATGTCGATGTCTTGCTCCGCGGCTTTGTGCCTGTGCAAGCCAAGCAGCGTGGCAATTGTTCTGCGTTTTTTGTTCTACCCTTTTTGTCTTTTTGGTTTTATAGTTGCACACTTTTTGGAGGGAAAAAGAGCTTGACCTGGAATCATCCTTTCACAGGATCTTGTGTAATTTCCCCTCCATTTTTAAGAAAAGTTGCATAATTTTTTCTGAACATATTTTTATGATCATCTTTTTCTGAGTATATTTTTCTGAATATATTTTTTCTGAACATACTTTTCTGAACATACTTTTCTTAACATATTTTTTTGAATACATTTTTCTCATTATATTTTTCTGAACATATTTTTCTGAACATATTTGCCTGAGCGTATGTTCGCCCGCGCGTATTTTCGCCCCCTGCGGTAAGGACGGCCGGAGGTTATCGGTCGCAGGATCCGGTTACCTGACGTCGGTTGATGGCCAACCGACGGCGGTTGGCCGATGGCCGACAGCAGCTACGTCCGAGCGTACGGGAGGCGGGCCGTTGCTTCGTAACGCACACTGCCTGGCTGCATCATCCCCTCTTTCCAGACATGGCACCCGATGTCGTGACGTACACGGCGCTCATCGGGGCGTACGGCCGCGCCGGGATGTTGGAGAGGGCCGTGGCCGTGCTGGAGGAGATGAAGGCGGCGGGCGTGCGGCCCAACAGCTGGACCTTCACCACGCTGCTCCACGCCTGCGAGGAGCGGGCGGACCTGGATACTGCCCTCGATATCATGCATCACATGGAGGTAAGGCAAGGGTGGGGTGCGGGGCGGGGCACTGCAGAGGGCTGTGCACTGGATCTGCTCTTCAGGGCTGTCCTTGAGAACCCCCCCTTTTTTTTGGTAAGGACAGCCCCCAGGGACCACCAACCGCCACCAACCGCCAACCGCCAACCGCCATCAACCGCCAACCACTGTTCAATACCGCTTCTGTGGTGTTGTGTCTTGCCCATGTCTTGACCATGAAGCAGAGAGCGTGCCCGTGAATGTTGGTTTCTGTTGGCGTAACGGACCCCCCCCCCCCCTTCAGGACAGCACTGCTGCTGTTGTCCAGGGGTGCCGTCAGCGCGGGCGGTTGCCGCCCCAGCGGCCACCGGGTCCTTCCCAACCGCCGTCGGCTCCGTGCTCCAGGTCCCTGGGTACTGGGAGCCGACACGCCTTTGCGGTGAGGAGCGGTGAAGTTGCGCCTCATTCCCCGTCTGTCTGTCGGTGAGTGGGTTCTCAGGCGGTTGTTCGAAAGAGCGCTTGAATTGGGGCAAATGGGGAAGTGCGGGGGCAGTTCGGCTGGTTCCCTTCCGTTTGCTCCTTCTGGCTGACGTCTGTCTCTTGCCCTCTTTTTTTCAGTCGCGGACGTCATGGCATTGTTCCGTTGCCCTCCATCGCCACCTGCCCCACCCCCCCCTCGGAGTAGTCAAACAGGACAAGTCATCCAGGAGCTCCGTTGACACAACGAAAACACGTTCGGGCCCACAGAGGGTCAGAATGAGCAGTGGCAAGAGGCCAATGGGCGCCGCCAAAGGCAAACAACCGAATACCGAGGCCTTGTGCCGAACCCCCCCCTCCCCCGGGTGCCCTGTCATCTCCCCCCATTCCCCCCCCATTTCCCCCACATTCTCCCTCCATTCCCGTCCCATTCCATGGGCAGCAGCGCAGGGTGCCAGGCTGCGAAAACGCCGGGGGTGACACCGCTTCGGCCCCCAAGGCAGCGAGCGTGGAGTGTGTGCTGCGTGCCAGAGCTTCGGTGGGGCTGGCGAGACACAAGCCCAAGCCCAAGCGCAAGCCTTCCTTGCCCCTCCCATTCCCCTCCCATCCACCTCCCCTTTCCCCCCCGTTTGTTAACACCGCCGGTTGACGAATTATCGAATTGTCGAATTATGAGTACAAATTGCAGCCTCCATTCTCGAACTGATGCAGTTTCGAAGACGATTGGGCCTCGTCCCCCATTCGCCCCCCGTTGTTCTGGTCTGCGGTGGCGAGTGTCAGTGGTGGCGAGTGTCAGTGATGGCCTGCCCGGCCCCAGGGCTCCTTTCAACAACTCGGCGCCACTGGGGGGTATGGTATGGTATGGTACAGGCCTGGGTGATGTCCAGGATACGCGGGCCGCACCGGATCCTGCGGACCGACAACTGGGCAACAGAGAACCCTCGCCAGACCATCAACAGGTCCGCCGTAATGTGGTGGGCTCATGGGGGGGGGGGGGGGCGGGGGGCAACAGGGGGAGGCGACTGAGTCTCGACTTGCCAGCGGATACAAATACATGCACAAAGCGCGGAGCACATGCACAAAGCGCGTCATTCTTCTATTTCCGGTGGTGTGGTGCAGCGATAGTCCGCCGATACACCCCAGTCCAGTCCTGCACACGCCCACTGCCACGGTGACGTGATCTCAGTGCCGCAGGTGCACACCCACGGGGGGGGGGGGCGGCCGGGCTCGGTCCTGGTATGCGACACCCCCCAGCCCCCCCCCCCCCCCTCCCCCCCCCGAGTTTTGAAAGATAGCGGTGCGGGGGCCATGGTGCCAACGTTGTCCCATGCTTAGTTGAGAGGGGTACTATGCCTTTGGTCCTTAAGACCCTTAAGACTTTCTTCCTGGCAAAGACAAGATATTGCTATTACCGCATGCATACCTCTATACCCCCATGCCCCCAGACACCCCCCTGAGGAATGCATGTGATAGTAGTAGGTTGTGTGCAGCCCCCCCCCCCCCGGCCAAGCTGCCAATACCCCCCCCCCCAACCCCCCGCCACCCCCCCCCGCCCCAACTCCCCCCCCCCCCCCCGCAAGTTTTGGCAGATAGCTGGGGGGGGGATGTCGCATCAGGACTAGTTGTAGTCGCCCCCCCCCTGGGGTGCACACCACCTGCACTGGTCCCGAACCTGGGGGCTCATGGAGAAAGCACCGCTGTGAATCACATGCCTGCACTACGTAACCCCTCACCACTGGTGGGCCACATGTGCGGCGTGGGATGTTGACGCTCAGACCCTCTGCCCGCCACAGGACTACTCTGGGGTCTCTCCACACCAGCCACGCTAACACCTGCTGCGCCCGCGATGACACGGAAGCTGGAGTGTAGTGCACAGGGAAATACGGGGAGGCCCATAGAATGCGACAGGGGGGGGGGGGGGGGGGCGGCAGGCACAAAGGAGCGGGAGTCGCATCCGACATACTACGAAGGATCACTGTGACTATGCGCTGCCTAACGTCTGCTGACAGGCAGTGGGGAAGGGGGGTTCGTTGACAGCACACCATAGTAGACCAGAAAAAGCCACCACCACTGGGGGGGGGTTCCCCCCCCCCCGCCCCCCTGGACCCCCCCCCCACCCATCCCCCCTTCCCTTAAAATGTTGGGCCGCATTTTCCTCCGGGCCTTTGGCCAATCAAAAGTTTGCTCTGGTGCCTTTGACGCCAAATGTGTTTCGACCAAAAATTTTCTTCAGCGCCTTTGGCGCTTCTAAAATCTCAGTACCACCGGAGGGGGGGGGGGCTGGACCCTACCGCCCCCGCCCCCCCTCTTAAACAAAAGCCCTGTGCGGCCCCCTTCCTGCCATTCTTGTGCATACGCACACCCCCTCGCCTTCGTGTTTGTGCAGCAACTGAATGTCCCAAAGGACCTGGTCATCTACAGTGCACTCGTCAGCGTCTGTGCAAAGGTCGGGGACTGGGATCTGGCGTCGGAGGTGTGTCTGACTCTGCGGGGCCCAATCGATTGGGCAGGCCCACTGCAGAGCATCTGTGTGACTGTGCGTGTGTTGGCCGATGATGTTTGCGTCAGCCCAACTTCCCCGATTCACCATGAGTTGTTAGCCCGATTCAGTGGGTTGCAGGATTGAACCCCAGAAAAAGGCATTTTATGTGCGGGGATTCTTCAGCTGACAGATAGGATACCTCAGTGTGCCACACTCCCTTATTTTCAAACAAAATTGTCCACCCTCCGGTTTGTACATTGCCCTTGGTCGCTGGTAGGGAACGAAGCTCAGTGACCTGGTGGTCATAAAACGGATTTCACAGATGAACCATGCTGATTCAAGTCCCATTGGGGGCATTTTTATCATCTGCCTTAAAGGGGTCAGCCTGCCGAAAAAGTTGTTTTTCATGCACAAAACAACGCCTGCCACAACAACAAACGAGCCCTCACAGTGTCCCAAGACCTAATGCTCCACCTCCAGATCCCTGAATTGAGTGCATTTTCCTCAAATCATGCCCCCCGATTGGCCCGATTCAGTGAAAATTTTCCTGCGATTTGCTGGCAGGGGGGTTCTGAAGTGGGATGAATCCCGAAATGAATATCTCCATGTGCATTGGACAAAGTCAAAACAATGGCCAAAGGCGAGGGCCGTCGCCCTCCTCCGTGTGGACCCGCCACAGAGCAGTGAAACCGGGACAGTCCGGGGGCTCCATTGGCACAACCGACCGGGGGAAACCAAGGGGGTGTAGGGAGGTGAGGATAAGGAAGGCCGGGAGAAGGAGGGCATGAGGTGGTGGTAGGCCGATGGGCACCGCCGCCACCTGAGGGAAAGGGTGCAAGGAAAGGACGAGGGGAAGTGGTCAGAGGCCATTGGGATTGAACCAAAAGGCGCGCCAAAATGGCATTGGGATTAACTTGGGATTAACCCAAAAAGTGGGCCAAAACGGCACGGGCAATAGGCGCCACCGGCTGCAGACAACAATACATCCCGGCGTCATGCCCCCCCCCCCCTATGACCGCACCCGCCACATTGCTTTCGCTCAGGTGTACAAAGACATGCAGTCGGAAGGCATTGAGCCCAACGTGATCATGCTGAGCTCCTTGATCTGGGCGGCCGCGAAGGCGGGCCACATGGAGGAGGCCTTCGAGGTCTTCAACGAACTGCTCGCGAAGGGGCTCGAGCCCAACGAGTACACGTACAGCGCCCTGAGCGCTGCCTGCGCGTGCCGCTCGGACCACGTCCACGCCCTGCAGACCTTCACGCGGATGTTGAAGACCGGCCCCAAGCCCAATCGGTGGGTGTACAATTTCCTGATAAGCGCGTGCGCCAAGGGCGGCGAATGGGAGATGGCACTGATGCTGTACAAGCAGGTCCGCATCACCGCTCAGCACTGGACCGTGGGTCCCCCTCCTTATCCCTCCCTCCCTCCCGCCATCCCTCCCTCAGCGGCTGTCCATTGCTTCCCGTTGCTCCCCCTCTTCATCACTTCAGCTACGCACGCCCACAGCCCCGCCAGAAGCCATGAACAACTTGGGCTCCAAAACTCAGGGGTTCGGAAGCTGCATCAAAATGGGTGGCTTGGCGTGGCCTCAACAAGGTTGCCGCAACATACCGCTTTCCCCGCCCCCTGTGGTAGGACTCAGTATTGGATGAGCTATGTGAGCGGATATGAGCATGTGGTAGGACTCAGTATTGGATGAGCCATGTGAGCGCATATGAGCATGTGGTAGGATTCAGTATTGGACGAGCCATGTGAGCGGATATGAGCATGTGGTAGGACTCAGTATTGGATGAGCCATGTGAGCGGATATGAGCATGTGGTAGGACTCAGTATTGGATGAGCCATGTGAGCGGATATGAGCATGTGGTAGGACTCAGTATTGGACGAGCCATGTGAGCGGATATGAGCATGTGGTAGGACTCAGTATTGGACGAGCCATGTGAGCGGATATGAGCATGTGGTAGGACTCAGTATTGGATGAGCCATGTGAGCGGATATGAGCATGTGGTAGGACTCAGTATTGGACGAGCCATGTGAGCGGATATGAGCATGTGGTAGGACTCAGTATTGGACGAGCCATGTGAGCGGATATGAGCATGTGGTAGGACTCAGTATTGGATGAGCCATGTGAGCGGATATGAGCATGTGGTAGGACTCAGTATTGGACGAGCCATGTGAGCGGACACGAGCATGTGGTGGGATATGACTTGTCCCTATCCTGTTTGTTTGGGGGTCCTCAGCCTGGGGTCCTGTTTGTTGCCTCATTTCGTCAGATGTGCTGCACCTTTATGCTGAATGAGACTTGAAGGGGCTCTTGTCCCATGGTCCTTTGGCCTGCCCCGGGCCTTGCTGTGCATCAGGGAGTGCGTGGCACAGTCCCTCCAGGGGAAGCTTTCTTGCACGTTGTGTCCCATGCAGAAGCCACAGCATCCCCCCCCCCCCCCTCTTCCCGCGCCCTCTGCTGTGATTTGAGCGATCGCCCACATAAGCAAACCACATCACAGTCTTGTTTTGAGAATTTCCAGACCTTAGAGCAGCTGGATGAGCATCTTCGTGACAGGGTCAGGGCTTTTGCTTAGGATTCTCCAACCCCAGTCCCTTTCCCCCGTTGTGGCTCAGCAAAACTCTGGTCACAGAGGCACTGTGCCATGTCCTTCCCTCCCTGAGCATGATATTGGTGAAAGTGACAGCAATGTTGGAGAGGGCAACAGTGACAGTGATTAACAAGCCTGGAAGAACAGAAAAACTGTCTGCTGCAGTATGCAGTTTGTTTGCATTTATTGCGTTGCCTGATCGGATGTGTTGGATGGCTTGTGGCAGCATGTGGAGCTCAATCTCGGGCTCGTGTTTTTTTTTTTGACGGATACTCTGACGCTTCGTCACAACAAGGGGCGGAGGGGGGCTGGAGAAAGGCGACCCCCCCCCCCCCCAGTTCTCTCCATCCCCGCCTCCCTCCTGTCGTTGGTCCCGCGTTGAACAACCGAACCTGTTGACAGGTGCGGGAGGCCAACATCAACGCGTCCTTCTTCACTTACGGAGTGGCGATGCAGGCGGCCGTTGTGGGGGAGCAGTGGGCGGAGGTGCTGGAGATCTATCGGACCGTCCGCGCCGGGCCGGAGATCCCGAACTACTTTGTGCTCGACTATGCACTGGCAGCCTGTGGGAAGCTTGAGGACTGGGACTGGGCCCTCCTGGTCCTGGAGGACATGCACAAGTACGCAAGCCCCCCAAAGCCCGTGCACCTCCGGATGGAACCGCTCCGGAAGGCGTGCGAGAAGCCCATGAACCAGCATCTGGTGCCATGCCAGTTGTTGAAGGAGGGCAGGTTCATGGACATTGGCCGATCAAGGCAGGACGCAGCCCCAGTTCCTTTGCGTGTGGTGGTCTGAGAGATGGGTTTGTGACCAGAGGCGAGGTTGGACTCCGGCAAGGATCTTGTTTGCTTCCAGCAGCCTCTGGCGGGGAGTTACTTCTGCATCTGTCAGCCTCCAGCAGAGATTTGGGTCGCATGGGTAAACACCACTCTCCCGGAAGCATAAGTAGACGTTTCTGGAACGGCAGCGGGGTCGAAACTTCGCCACCACCCACCTCCTTGGCAAGGCTCCCATGTTTTCAGCTTGCAGGAGCGCCTTACACCCAATGCCCATCCACTCCCGCAGAGGGAGGGATCGCATCCGGCGGCCTCCGGCTTGCAGTTGCCCTCGCATCCAGTGTCCCTTGGATTGCTGGAGTCTAGCCTCAACTCTGGCTGTGACTGGTGGAAGCGGCCCCCTGCTGCCCTGTGCCGTGCTCTGTCAGTGCACCAAAATTTGTGGCGAGGCCTTTCTCCAGGAAGGGGCAGGAGGGCGCACTGTAGGGGGAGGGGGGGAGGCACGCGGACAGGGGACGAGTAAGCGCGCGGTGGAGAACAGGAAGGAGCAGCGACAGGGCGGGGCTGAGGGAGCATGCCATTTTGTCCCCCTCCCCCCCACACCCCCTGGGTCACCCTAGAGGGAGGAGGGGGTTGACTCCGACTGGTCACGTGCTGACGGCGACGTGGACCAAGAATAGTGTCAAGATGCCTGGCAGACCGTTGTGCTTGTACCAACAATCAACCGCGTCGCTCTGTCGTGGTCCCCATGCATCGCGGCTTTCCGGTGCTTGGGCGTCTGGGTGTACAACCCTCCCACCCCCACCCCCCCACCCCCTTTGCCGCACCCTCAAAATTTTTGCAGTCTTGGGAATGGCTGAAGGTGAAGGTTGCCATTGCCAGCAGCAGAGTGGACACACCGAAACACGTTCCCCCCGTGACTGAGGACAGACCACGGGGGCTGTTATTAACGATTTTCTTGTTTTGTTAAGGAGCGCCCTTACGGACCACCCTTCAGGGGATTTTTCCATGGTGGCCATTTCTGTCCGCGCTTTGGAGACCCCCGAGAAGGCTAGGGTGTCGTAGACCCCCCAAGACGACATCCCCTTCTGCCCCACAAACTGAGTTGGGGATAGGGACTCACAATGCATTGAGTGGCCCCTTGAGTTTGGGATATCAAGGCGGTCTTTAAGGAACCCCATTCTGTTTTCTTTTATTAAGGACCGCCCCTTGGAGCATTTCCGCACCGGCCTGATGCTGGCCATTCCGGTCTCCTTTTCTGGGGACCCCCCGAGAACGCAGGGGTTATGTAGCAACTTTGCCCAATTCTGGGCCCCTGAGAAAATAGGGGTTATGATTCTGATTTTGTCCCCTTTTCTGGGGACCCCCGAGAACACCGGGGTTACGTCACAATTCCGCCCAACTCTAGGCCCGTGAGAAGGCAAGGGTGGCGTAGGCATTTCTGATTTTGTCTCCTTTGCCGGGGACCCCCAAGAATGCAACAATTATGTTGCAATTCCGCCCAACTTTGGGCCTTGAGAAGGCAAGGGACATGAAGCCACTCTTGATTTTGTCCCCTCTATTGGGAACCCCCAAAATTCAAGGGTTTCGTAGCCATTCCGCCCAACTCTAGTCCTTGAGAAGGCAGTGGTTATGAAGCCACTTCTGATTTTGTCCCCTTTTATGGGGACCCCCGAGAACGTGGGGGTTATGTTGCATTTTCTCCGAACGCTAGGGCACACCAGAATCCATGGGTTATGGAGGCACTTCTTATTTTGTCCCCTTTTCAGAGGACCCCCGAGAACGCATGGGTTACGTCGCAATTCTGCCCAAGACCGGGCATCCGAGAAGGCATGGATTATGAAGCCACTTCTGATTTTGTCCCCTCTTTTGGGGACCCCTGGCAACTCAGGGGTTGTGTCGTAATTTTGCCCAACTCTGGGCACGCAACAAGGCATGGGTTATGAAGCCACTTCTGATTTTGTCCCCTTTTCCAGGGACCCCCGAGAACGTAGGGGTCACGTAGCATTTCTGCCCAACTGTGCGTATCCGAGAAGGCATTGAATATGAAGCCACTTCTGATTTTGTCCCGTTTTATTGGGACCTCGGACAACGCAGGGGTTACGTCGCAAGTCTGCCCAACTCTGGGCACCCCAGAAGGCATTGGTTCTGAAGCCACTTCTGATTTTGTCCCCTTTTATGGGGACCCCCAAGAACCCAAGGGTTACGTCGTAATTTAGCCTAACGCTGGGGAACCCCCAAATCCATAGGTTATGAAGCCACTTCTGATTTCGTCCCCTTTTATGGGGACCCCCGAGAACACACGCGTTTCGTTGTAATTCCGCCCATTCTTGGGCACCCGAGAAGGCATGGTTTATGAAGCTACTTCTGATTTTGTCCCCTTTTTCTGGGGACCCCCGAGAACACAGTGGTTACGTCGCAATTTGCCCAAGTCCGGGTCCCCAAGAAGGCATGGGTTATGAAGCCACTTCTAATTTTGTCCCCTTTTATGGCGACCCCCAAGAACAGAGGCGTTCCGTAGTAATTCCGCCAAGCCGTGTGCCCCCAAGAAGTCATGGGTAATGAAGCCAATTGTGATTTCCCCCCCCTTTTTAGGGGATCCCCAAGAATGCAGGGGTTAGGACGCCAGGGGTTAGGTCGCCATTCCGCCCAGCCGTGGGCACCCAAGATGGCATGGGTCATGAAGCCACTTCTGATTTCCCCCCCTTTTTTGCCCCCCCCCCCCCATAATGCAGGGGTTGCATAGCATTTTTGCCCAACCGTGGGCACTCAAGAAGGCATGGTTTATGAAGCCACTTTTGATTTTGTCCCCCCCCTTTTTGGGATCCCCGAGAACACAACGGTTACGTCGCGATTCTGCCAAAGTCTAGGTACCCGAGAAGGCATGGGTTATGAAGCCACTTCTAATTTCCCCCCCTTTTATGGTGACCCCCGAGAAGGCAGGCGTTCCTTAGTAATTCCGCTCATTCTTGGGCACCCGAGAAGGCATGGTTTCTGAAGCCATTTCTGATTTTGTCCCTTTTTATGGGGACCCTCGAGAACACAGGGGTTACATCGTAATTTATCCTAACGCCGGGGCACCGCAGAATCCATTGGTTATGAAGCCACTTCTGATTTTGTCCCTTGTTCTGGTGACCCCCGAGAACACACCGGTTACGTAATTCTGCCGAAGTCCGGGCACCCGAGAAGTCATGGGTTATGAAGTCACTTCTAATTTTGTCGCCTTTTATTGGGACCTTGGAGAACGCAGGCGTTTCATAGTAATTCCGCCCAGTCTTGGGCATCCGAGAAGGCATGGATTATGAAGCCATTTCTGATTTTGTCCCCTTTTTATGGGGATCCCCCGAGAACGCCGGGGTTACATAGCATTTCCGCCCAAGCCTGCACCCGAGAAGGCATTGGTTATGAAGCGACTTCTGATTTTGTCCCCTTTTATGTGGACCTTCAAGAAGCCAAGGGTTACATCGTAATTTAGCCTAATACCGGGGCACCCTGGAATCGATTTGTTATGAAGCCACTTCTGATTTTGTCCCCTTTTCCGGGGACCCCCAAGAACACACCGGTTACGTCGCAATTCTGCCCAAGTCCGGGCACCGGAGAAGGCATGGTTTATAAAGGCATTTCTGATTTTGTCCCGTTTTATGGGGACCCCCGAGAACACAGGGGTTACATAGCATTTCCGCCCAAGCCTGCACCCGAGAAGGCATTGGTAATGAAGCCACTTCTGATTGTGTCCCCTTTTCCGGGGACCCCGAAGAACACACCGGGTACGTCGCAATTCTGCCCAAGTTCGGGCACCCGAGAAGGCATGGTTTATGAAGCCACTTCTAATTTCGTCCCCTTTTATGGGGACCCTCGAGAACGCAGGCGTTCCGTAGTAATTCCGCCCATTCTTGGGCACCCCAAAAGGCATGGTTTATGAGGCCATTTCTGATTTTGTCCCCTTTTTAGGGGGACCCCTGCGAACACAGGGTTGCATTGCTTTTCTGCCCAACCCTGAGCACCCAAGAATCCAAGGGTTACGTCGTAATTTAGCCCAACGCGGGGGCACCCCAGAATCCATCGGTTATGAAGCCACTTCTGATTTTGTCCCCTTTTCCAGGGACCCCCGAGAACACACCGGTTACGTCGCAATTCTGCCCAAGACCGGGCACCCGAGAAGTCATGGGTTATGAAGCCACTTCTGATTTTGTCCCTTTTTTATTGGGACCTCGGACAACACAGGGATTTTGGGACCTCGGACAACACAGGGATTATGAAGCAATTCCGCCCAACTGTGGGCACCTGAGAAACCATGGGTTATGCAGGCACTTTTGATTTTGTCCCCTTTTTTGGGGACCCCCGGAGAATGCGTGGGTTACATAGCATTTCTGCCCAACACTTGGCACCTAAGCAGGCATGGTTTATGAAGCCACCTCTGTTTTTGTTCCCTTTTCTTGGGACCCGTGAGAGCGCAGGGGTTACATCGCAATTCCGCCCAACTGCGGGCACCCAAGAAGACATGGGTTATGAAGCCGCTTCTGAATTTGTCCCCCCTTTTTGGGGACCCCCAAGAACCTACCAATGCCGCTCAATTGTGGCCTCCTTGAGAAGGCAGGGGTTTTGAAGCCCCTTGCAGATATTGTCCCCTTTTCTGGGGACCCCCGAGAAAGCAGGGTTTAAGTCGCAATTGAGGTCAGCTATGGCCAGGATGCTGTCACTTGGGCCATGCGAAAAGGCGGAGTGGCTCAAGTCCTCTACCTTAGTGATCGCGCCCGGCGTGAATTTTCAAATGCCTCCATCATGATGTGGCTTTGCAACCATGAAAAGAAATTTGGTCTTGGTGCTGAATGGATGTTCACCGAACCGGACCATGGAAAGTCGGATTGTGATGGTTTGGGCGCGGGAATAAAAACTATGTTATATGAATGGTTTGGCGCCTTGGAGAGGATGCCCACGCCGCACGAATTTGTGCAATTTCTGTGGGATCACACCAAGGGAGTCCCCATAAGGGGAAAATATGCGAAATATAAGGAATATCGTTTTCAAGTATTGGAGGGCAAGAAGCCCACCACATTCGCAGCGGAGACCATCAAGGGCATCACCAAAAGTTTCCATTGGAAGTCGATTGGTAAGCCAAACCATGTCATGGCCCGCACATTGCCCTGTTTTTGTGACCTTTGCAAAGCAAAGCGCTTTGATGATTGTAAGAACAAGGGGTATGTGGGTTTTTGGCAACCAATTGAGGTGAAACGCAAGTAAAGTGGTGCCCTTGAGTTTTGTTGTGTTCCGTCTGCATTTGTTTGACCTGCTCCCAGAAAACCAGGAATTTTTGCTGAAAGACCTTGACTTGCGGCCTTCGCACAGGCCCGCCACCGTTTCAAATCAGCCTAAAACCTTGATTTTTGGATTCTCCGTGTCCAAAATAGGGGGGTCCCATGTTTTCACTAGTAGGCCCACCGACATCCATGAGAAATTCCGAAAACGGCCGAAAAACCTCCCACTTTGCGTCAAAACCCCAGAAATGACCCCCCCCCCCCGTGCAAACGCCCATATACAAGAGGCTGTTTGAAGCCAATCTCGCCGCTGAGACTTGAATTTCGGGGCTTTCTCTAAATAGGAGAGGCTGTTTGTGGCTAGTGCTGCCAGCGATACTAGGATTTTGGGGCCTTCTCTATCTACGGGAGGCTGTCTGAGGTCAATTTTGCCAGCGATAGTGATACTAGGATTTTGGGGCCTTCTCTATATATGAGATACTGCTTCTGGCCAATGTCACCGGTGTGACTAGGAAGTTGGATCCCCCTTTGGTACAGGCGAGTGTGGTTCAAGCCAGTCTGTTTCAAGCCAATCTCGCCGGCAAGCCTGTGATTGTGGGGGCTTTCCTATTTATGAGAGGCTATTGATTTGGACTTTGGGGCCTTCTCTATTTACATGAGGCTGGAGATTGGGATTTCGGGGCTTTCTCTAAAAAGGAGAGGCTGTTTGTGGCTAGTGTTGCCAGCGATACAGGGATTTTGGGGCCTTTTCCATCTACGGGAGGCTGTCTGAGGTCAATCTTGCCGGTGAGACTAGCTATTTTGAGGCTTTCTATGTACATGAGAGGCTGTTTCTGGCCAATGTCGCTGGCAAGACTAGGAATTTGGCGCCTCCTCTGTGTAGGCCAATCTTTTTTCAGACCAGTCTCGCCGGCGAGCCTGTGATTGTGGGGGCTTTCCGATATGAGAGAGGCTATTTGAGGTAAGCCTCGCCTTTGAGACTCGGATTATGGGGTCTTCTCTAAATAGGGGAGGCTGTTTGAAGCCAATCTCGCCGTTGAGATTGGGATTTTGGGGCCTTCTCTATCTACTGGAGGCTGTTTGAGGTCAGTGGCGCCGTTGAGAGTGGTATTTTGGGGCCTTCTCTCAATAGGGGAGGCTGTTTGAAGCCAATCTCGCCGTTGCGATTGGGATTTTGGGGCATTCGCTATCCATGGGAGGCTGTTTGAGGTCAATTGTGCTCACGAGAGTAGGATTTTGGGGCCTTCTGTGGTATACGACAGTCTGTTTCAGGCCAGTCTCGCCGGCGAGCCTATGATTGTGGGGGCTTTCCTATTTATGAGAGGCTATTGACCGGGCCTTTTGGACCTTCTATATATATAGGAGGTTGCTTGAAGCCAATCTCGCCGTTGAGATTGGGATTTCGGGGCTTTCTACAAATAGGAGAGGCTGTTTGTGGCTAGTGTTGCCAGCGATACAGGGATTTTGGGGCCTTCTCTATCTACGGGTGGCCGTCTAAGGTCAATCTCGCCGGGGAGGCTAGGATTTTGGGGCCTCCTCTCTTTGAGTGTTTGTGGCCAATCTCGCCAGCGAGACTAGGAATTTGGGGCCTACTTCGGTATAGGATAGTCTGTTTGAGGCGAATCTCGCCGGCGAGCCTATGATTGTGGGGGCTTTCCAGTCTATGAGAGGCTATTGACTGGGACTTTGGGGCCTTCTGTATATACAAGAGGCCGTTTGCAGCCAATCTCGCCGTTGCGATTGGGATTTTGGGGCATTCGCTATCCATGGGAGGCTGTTTGAGGTCAATTGTGCTCACGAGAGTAGGATTTTGGGGCCTTCTGTGGTATACGACAGTCTATTTCAGGCCACTCTCGCCGGCGAGCCTATGATTGTGGGGGCTTTCCTATTTATGAGAGGCTATTGACCGGGCCTTTGGGACCTTCTATATATACAGGAGGTTGCTTGAAGCCAATCTCGCCGTTGAGATTGGGATTTCGGGGCTTTCTCCAAATAGGAGAGGCTGTTTGTGGCTAGTGTTGCCAGCGATACAGGGATTTTGGGGCCTTCTCTATCTACGGGTGGCTGTCTAAGGTCAATCTCGCCGGGGAGGCTAGGATTTTGGGGCCTCCTCTCTTTGAGTGTTTGTGGCCAATCTCGCCAGCGAGACTAGGAATTTGGGGCCTACTTCGGTATAGGATAGTCTGTTTGAGGCCAATCTCGCCGGCGAGCCTATGATTGTGGGGGCTTTCCAGTCTATGAGAGGCTATTGACTGGGACTTTGGGGCCTTCTGTATATACAAGAGGCTGTTTGAAGCCAATCTCGCCGTTGAGATTGGGATTTCGGGGCTTTCTCTAAATAGGAGAGGCTGTTTGTGGCTAGTGTTGCCAGCGATACTGGGATTTGGGGGCCTTCTCTGTCATAGGCGAGTTTGGCTCAAGCCAGTCTGTTTCAAGCCAATCTCGCCGGCGCTTGTGATTGTGGGGGCTTTCCCATTTATGAGAGGGTATTGACTGGGACTTTGGGGCCTTCTCTGTATGCAAGAGGCTGGTTGAAGCCAATCTTGATGTTCAAGCTAGGATTTCGGGGATTTCTCTAAATAGGAGAGGCTGTTTGAAGTCCCCATCGCTAGCGAGACTAGGATTTTTGGGGCCTTCCCTATATATGAGAGGCTGATTGTGGCCAATCTCGCCAGCGAGACTAGGGATTTGGGGCCTACTCTCGTATAGGACAGTCTGTTACAGGCCAGTCTCGCCAGCGAGCCTGTGATTGTGGGGGCTTTCCTATTAATGAGAGGCTATTGATTTGGACTTTGGGGCCTTCTGTATATACAAGAGGCTGTTTGAAGCCAATCTCGCCGCTGAGACTTGAATTTCGGGGCTTTCTCTAAATAGGAGAGGCTGTTTGTGGCTAGTGCTGCCAGCGATACTAGGATTTTGGGGCCTTCTCTATCTACGGGAGGCTGTCTGAGGTCAATTTTGCCAGCGATAGTGATACTAGGATTTTGGGGCCTTCTCTATATATGAGATACTGCTTCTGGCCAATGTCGCCGGTGTGACTAGGAAGTTGGATCCCCCTCTGGTACAGGCGAGTCTGGTTCAAGCCAGTCTGTTTCAAGCCAATCTCGCCGGCAAGCCTGTGATTGTGGGGGCTTTCCTATTTATGAGAGGCTATTGATTGCCAAAATGGGTCAGGACAAGCTCAAAATCGGCTCAAACCACTTGTTTAGGCATCACAAGTAGCCCAAAATTACTTTTGGAAAAACACGTTTTTGACCCATTTTCGGTCTCGTTTTGGTTCCAAAATGGCCCATGTTCAAGGTTTTTTGGGATTTTCTGAGAGCCAAAACGGCTCACCACGGGCTCAATTCGGGCTAAACACACTTTGTTTCGGCATCCCAAGTTGTCCATGAACAACTTTGGAAAAATGGATCGTTTCCGCCCCGGGGACCATGACGGACACACCGGCAGCACATTGGGCGTGGGCTGGGCTTTAGCTGCAGAAAGCCACCACCGGTTGAGGGGTCTAGGTGTCTCCTTCGGCGCCGATTCTAAGGGTTGGAAACCACAAAAAGCGGGGGGTTGCTGGTGGACTAGGTGCCCTTGGGATTCTGATTTGAGCCACACAGCCGAAGATATGGCCGATTCTTGCTTGCTTGCTTCAATGCTATTGTTGCTGATAGTGGCTCCCGTGGTAGATTGTGTTGGTGGTGGTGCGCTTTCACTATGCCCCTCTGTGGCCTACGCTAGGATGGTGTTGTTGTAAGGGCGCCGATGTTGGGGCCTGTATGTTGCGGCAGCCTTGTTGAGGCCACGCCAAACCGCCCATTTGATGCAGCTTCTGAACCCCTGAGTTTTGGAGCCCAAGTTGTTCATGGCTTCTGGCGGGGCTGTGGGCGTGCGTAACTGAAGTGATGAAGAGGGGGAGCAACGGGGAGCAATGGACAGCCTCTGAGGGAGGGAGGGAGGGATAAGGAGGGGGTGTCCTTTGCCGGGTGCCTGGGGGCCCCTCCCATGCTGCATTTGCTGCATTGGGAACCTGGAGTCCCCTCCTGTTTCACTTCTTGCGCAAAACTGGCCCCCTTGGCACCCTCCCAAGAACCTTCGGCCCCCTCCCATTGCGCATCTTGCACACTTTACTACCTTGACACCGACTTAAGTTTTTTGTCAAATGGCCACCGGTGCACCTGGGGAAGCTGATTGGACAGGAGGGTTGGAGGCAGAGTTGTGAGGGAGGGGGGGGGAGGGAGGAAAGCCAGGTGGGCAGGAGGGAGGGAGGTGGAGTTGAGAGGTGGTGTTGGGAGGGAGGGAGGGAGGGAGGAATTGGATTGAGACTGCAAGGCTGACCATCACCCCATCAAACACCGAATCTTTCATTTGGAAAGTTGCCGCCGAAGGATTGGGCGGCAGAGACCCCAGTGATTCAGTCTCATGCTCGGCCTCCTTTCCCTCTTGACCAGACTTCCACCGCACGCCGCTCCTCCTGCACGGGGCGGACTTGGTGTGGTTGCACAGACGTGCCACAGCGCCTCACACCTCATACCTCACAATTGATACCTTGGCCCCACTGAACCTTGACCATTGACTGCGACATCGAACCTGCTGACATTGACACGCGTCTCTTGGGGAACGGTCAGATCCGCCCCAAGCGCTTTCACCCGCCCCCAACGGCTCTCCACCCGTTTTGGAATGGCCAGACCCCCCCCTCCACACCACCCCACAACCGCTTTTCCAACCGCTTCTTGCGGAACTGTTCAGTATGGGTCCTTTAGGACTGAGTGGACGCCAGAGTGATCACTGCCACATGTCAACCTGACGAGACCCTATGCGAAGCCCAGGGGGCATTGCAGATGTTTTGCGAGCAGCTGATCAGGCTTGCCCAAGCTCGTGATTCGCAAACTAACCCCCCCCCCCCCCCGCCCACCCTAACTGGTGCCTTGGGACGGGGAAGTGCTGACCCAAGCAGCCCATGAAACATTTGACAGTCACACCGGTGCGGTGACCTCGAGGCAACATTCAGTGCTGGTCAGGTTTGTGCAACGAGAGCATCAAGGCAAAACAATTTGAGAGCCAAGGACAACGGATTTGAATCGAACTGAGTAAGTCTGGCCTAAGGTCAGGGTCATGCTGCGTATTTCAAAACCTGACGTCATGGCCCCACCTCAGCTTTCCCCAATTCCCGGGGATGGACCCAGTGATACAAAGACAGTGGCCTTGCGGGCTTGTGTTTGTTGCCCCTGTGTATTGTCTGCCTGTCAAGCGCGGCCTATGCCATACAGAACACCAATACACACTGCACCAGAGGGCCCTGCGCGTTTCGTTGCAGTGTGCGTCGTGGTCAGTTGTGTCCCCGTCCGGGCCGTCATGGCGACGGCATGCAAGCGGAGGAGGTGGTGGTGGGGGCAGGGGATAGTTGCATAAATGTTACGGGGAATAGGTGGCGGTGTGCTGTTCTGATATGAGTGGATACGACCCTTGGGCCCTTTGGTTGATTTGGCCCGGCTCTGGTCCCGCATTGAGGGACCGTTGGGGGCACCCGCAAACGGTTGGAGCGGGAGTTATATATCGAGGAAAATGGAAGCTGCCCCGAGCCAGCACGTGGATTTGCACCCCCGAGCCTTAGGCCGACAGGGGGCGCTGAAAGGCCTCATGCTCGGTCGGGGTCAGCATGGGTGCAGGGCCTGAATCCTCATGGCAGCCATGCGTCCTCTGCGGGTCTGAGGGGCATTGCTGCTTTCCTTTTTTACGAACCCGCATGTGCTTGGGTGTGTGTGTATGAGTGTCTATCTTTCTGAGTGCCTATTTCTTTTTCGACCGAAAAAAGACGTCCAGGACTGCTCTGCAGTTGCTGAGGAGTTTCTCCGACCGCTTTTCTTTGCTCTGTTCTTGTTTCGCCGTTCCCAATGTGTGTGTGTGAGTGTGAGTGTGGTTGAGGTTGTTTCTGTGCATGCCCGCCGGCGTGCGTGGGTGACCGTAACCAATTCAAACTCTGTGCGGGCCAGCTCCCGCTTCAGGGCCATGTACTTGGAGCGCAGCTGGGGGATCGTCAACGCCTCCTTTCCGAGACCGCCACCGGCCACGGCCTGCACCGGCTGGGGCGGGACAGTGGAGGGGCCGGTGCCGGGTTCGTGCCGGGGTAGGGGTCGAGTGTGCGGGGGGGGCATGCTCACGTTGCCCTCGTCCTTCGGCTCCATCTTGATCCCAAGGCAGGCCTGACAGCGCGTGCGTCCCTGCTGTGTGCCTACGTGTGCGTGCGTGTGTGCGTACCATCCATTCAGGAATGGAGACTGGTGTTGTGGAGGGGCATCTCAAGGGCAGTACGACTCGGCTCTCTATGCACGCGCCTCATGCTGCATACAGACACCGGCACAGCCTGGCCTTACCCCAGCCCCTGCCACAACGCAAGAGTCCCATTTGTGATGCGGAGCTGCCGCGCGACAGTGTGTCTGGGTGTGGTCCGTCAGGGGGCCAGTGGGCCGTCCGCATTGTGTCACTGCTCGCGTCTTCCCGTCCGCTTCCGCGATGCTGTGCACCGTGTGCAGGTCAAAGGGGCATTCCAGTTTCTCATTGCATGGGCTGTCGTATCGGCAAATGATTTGGGCTTTTTTGGGTGGAGGCCTCCTGTGGCATGCCCAGGCCACGGGGTGGGGCGCGTTGCACGTGCTGTTTTGAGCCATACTCCAACGAGATACTTGATGCACAAGCCAGTGCACTTCCACGTGTGCTTTTCAGGTTAGGAGCTAAACCACGAGCTGGAGGATGAGCAGCATATGCGTCACTAATTTTGTTGGTCGCACAAATATGACCATCGCGCTCCATGTAGAAAAATTCCACTCTTACCCACAACAATAGCAAATCCTCATTGTCTCACACAGACCAGCCCCTCAAACTGAACTGCACATGTCGTGGCAGCTGAGCAACAGCTGAACCCTCAAACTTGAGGTTAGACCCCTTCCCCTCCAGAGATGTGGGCAGTCGCGAGGGGCGAGCCCGGATGAACCGCAGCCATCCCCCATTGGCGTTGGCATCTGCGGGTCCGACTTCCTTCGCTCATGCCGGAGGGGGGAGGAGGATAAGGGCCAGGGCCAGGCGAGGGGCCAGCCAACCATCTAAACGGTCACCACTTCAGAACGTTTCCTCCAGAAACGCCAGCAACAGATGTACTAGCCAGCCCGGTAGGGTCTCCCCACGCCCTGGTTCCGCACCCTCTACACTGCAAAGGCTTTGACACCGCAGAACTGGACTACTCAAACCCAGAGTCGCATGCAACGCAGGCAGACAGATAAACAGTGAAGCAGGTGAACAGATTGGCTTTGTAGATGTAGCCTCAGGCAGGCTGCCCCTCCTGACTCTTCGATTTCAGACTGACATCAGTGTTACACGAGTGTTCAATGATTGGTTGCAGCAAGTGCCTGTGCTGTTTTCGGGGCTGACCTGGTGCAAGCACTGCTTTTGCAAGCGTGACCCCATGGCAAATTGATGGGCTCGACGGCTTGCCGTTTCGCAAGACCTTGGCGTTTTGGGGGGAGTATTAGTGCGCCAGACGCGCCCCGGGAATGTTTTTTTTTCCTTACAATTCCCCACCCATCCCTGTTTTTGCCCCCCCTCACCAAACAATCTGGAGTACCTTCTCGACGAGTCTGAGAATCTGGCCCATCCTTTGCACCCATTTTATGACAATGGCAAGGGTGGTGGTTGGAAGTGGTGGGAGTGACATTTTGTGTTGTTGAATTCTCATATTTCGGCTTATGCAAGGTGCCTTGCAGGGAAGGTTTGTGGTCTAGTGTGGTCTACTTCGGGGACTTCCCTAGGTGAGGATAACTTATGGCTAGAGATAGGATACTTAACACAAAGGTAGCCCGCTGGGCGCGCGCCGGGCAAACAGTCCCCCTTGAGGTTGCTTAATGCCTGAAACATGGGCTGACTTGTGGTTGTGAGGGCTGCTCTCCCTGTGGTATAGCCGTGACCCCCGACCCCCGCCTGAACATTGCTGCACACAGGAACCATAACATGCATGCGTGGAGCTCTTGTTGCCCTGTGTGTGGTCCCATACGGCCGTGAGACTGCACCCCACTTCTATTTCTTTAGATTTGATTCTGAACCCTGGCGGATGTTGCTAGTTGCTAGACCCAGTATGGCTGTCACATGCATGCGCTTCACCACTTGTGATAGTGTGTCTGCCACCTGTGGTCCTGGTGATCAAAATGTGGAATGGGCATGGGATTGCACGCACAGGATGCTCCCTTTGGCTGTGTCCCAATCCACCTTCCAAGCCCAACTTCACCTGCACCATCTTCAGAGGCGTGTCCAGCTTGCGCATACTGTGGGTTGTGCGCCAGCACGGCGTTGTCTAAGCAGGGGGGGGGGGGGGGTACTGTGCACCTTTCAATTATGCAATTCACAGCCGGAAATACTTCTGGTTTTGCTCACTTTTGGATGACTTTTGCGTGTACCCCCTTGTAATAGCCACGCCCTTGTCCAAGCTACAGTAGGCGTTGGGACCGTATTAATTTGGTACCTAATTTTAATTCGGTACCAAATGTAGTGCAGCCACATCAGACATGGGTTTGGTGACAAATTTGCCAGTTACATAGGGTCGTGGACACATTTGTTGTGAGTGTTTGCCCACTTGAACCCAGATTGCTCTGATTTTGGGGATATTTCTACACTATCCCCCCTTTCTTGCATCAGCTCATCATGCAATCTTCTCATTAATCCTGATGAAGTTATTTGGGCTATGGCTGCCCTGGGTGTGTGGGGAATGGCCCATGTCTTTGATGGGAAGGTGTACTTTACAAGAGACCACACGCAAGGCAATTTCATTCCCAGGAATTTGAAGTTGCCCGACCCAAACCAGCCCCTAAACCTCGGGCAAAGGCTGGTGTATGATTGCAAGAAGGGTTTCCAAGCCAAACATTTGTAGGCTTCTCATGCCTCATTGCTTGTAGGAACATGGGTGCAAACCTGAAGTTTCATGTTTGAAACAACTTCTTGTGTTTACATGCCTTTGGGAACATGGGTGGAGGTTAAGGTGCACTCATACCATGCACTCACTCACGTGTGTGTTGGCAGTTGTATGTGTCGCGCGCAAGCCACGCCCTTGTCCAAGCTCCAGTAGGCGTAGGGACCGTATTAATTCCGTACTTTTGCGTAGCTATGACGGGGGGAGGGGTACTCAGCAGTGCAACTGCATTTGGCATGTGTTTGGAACTGGGCAATGTAGAGATTGTATGAGCAGGGGTGGGGGGGTCTCTTTCGCCTCCTAGACTGTGGATGTGGTAGAGGAACAACGCCATACTCTTGCCTGTTGCATTCTCTGCATTGTTTCAGGGAGTGCATCGTATCATTCTCATTGAACCGTGTTTATGTAATATCCACAAGTTTCATGCAACGCGTCTGACTCTGTCTGGGTCTTAGACTGGGACCTTTGCCGATCCCGAGTGTGATTTACAATGGATGTTCTGTTGCCTGTGACAAGGGTGAAGGGGGGAGTATTAGTGCGCCGGGCATCTTTTTTTGACGATACCGCAGCCGTGCCTATTTTTGCCCCTCCTCACCAAACAATCTGGAGTACCTTCTCGACGAGTCTGAGAATCTGGCCCATCCTTTGCACCCACTTTATGACGATGGCAAGGGTGGTGGTTGGAAGTGGTGGGAGTGACATTTTGTGTTGTTGAATTCTTATATTTATGCAACATGCTTTGCACGGAGGTTTGCGGTCTAGTGCAGCCAACGGGTGTGTACCGGAGAGGGGAAAAATTGGCAGGCGTGAAATTCGGAACAACGAAATGTGGCACAGCAAAATTGTACCACATTTGGGGGCGCCTCAAGCGCAGTGCGCGCGCAGTGCATCTATTTGGGCGTCCGGCCATACTAGAGACCCATACTTTGAGATACTAGGGGCCCCTAGGGGCATCATGGTGACCCGCAGCGGAGGTTTTGAGTTCTGATTTTGTCCCCCTTTGTTGGGGACCCCCGAGAATGCACGGGTGATGTAGCATTTCCGCCCTCTTTTGGGCCCCAACCTTCCAGTGCTATTGAGGAAACCGGGACAAGCTTTGAATCCACGCTTTGTTGCGTGGAGCATCATGGTGACCCCTAGCGTAGATCGCGAGGGGCCCAAAAGGGTGAAGGGACATTATATGGATTATGAGATTGGCTCCATGGATGGTGCATACAAGGGGCGCCTCCATGTGGCATGGCCATTTATCGGTCGAAAGACGTTGACCGAGCCAGTTGCAGGAGTTGCATGAGTACGTGCGTGTACTCTTGCATTTGCAGCAATTTTTGATTCGAAGACAGGTACGGTACCCTCCATATGGTCCGTGGGAACACGTACCTGCACATGTATGGACTGCACCTACACAGGAGGACAATGATGATGAGGATGTTGTGGGTGATGATGGGGATGTTTGTGCCCTTTGTTGCACCAAGTCTGACCCTGAAAAGATGTCCATGTGTGACAAGTGTGAATTGCAATATTGTACGGATTGCATTGATACACACACATGTGACAATGTGATTTTTGTTTGGTTCTGCAACTGTGTCATGTTGTGCACACAAGTTGTGTATTCTCAATGTGTACTTAGTTGACAATGGAACAGAGAGACAGTTGTGTGTTCTTGAGGGTGGCGACCAATGCGCTGTTCATGGCTTTTCCAGTTGTGCATGATGTGTGTTATGTGAAGGGAAGGTAGTTTGCAACTTTCTTGAGCTGGGGCAGTTTGGGTCACCTAGTTCTAAGGGCGTTTCCAAGGGGTGTGCTTGGGGGCTCTTCGGGGGGAACATAGTCTAAAAGTAGCGCGCAGTGCGCGCGCAGTGCAAAGACTCCCCCTTTTGCCTTGGTATTTAAGGACTGAAGCCACGTTCTTCCATTTACCAAATCTATGCACATTTTCTCTCCATTACAAGGTTCGGAGGGTCTGACTTCATGTTCTTGTTTGTGACCATGATCATGGGCAGGTTATGGGACAAGGTCCTTGCCTTGAGAAGCCTCCTTTGTTCTTCCAAAATGTTCGAGCGTGCTCCAAGTGTCAGCAGTTTGCATCTTCTGTTCTGCATGATAGTCGAGGATTGCATTGTGGACTAAGTGCTCTATGTGTTTTCTTGATGGATGACATGCTTTTGATACTCCACGCCACAGAATCTGCAAGACAACCAACTGTTTCGTCGGTAGCAAGAAGAAGAGTAATGTTCTCCACATACTGTCCTCTAGTAGATCGACAACAGTTTGTGGAGGATGTACTGTCCCGTAATGCAACTTGATGCTTTTCATCCCCTCCTTGAGGTTAATGTAGGACATTACATTTTTGCACCTTCTTGTAATACAGACTCACAACATGCAACGCTTTCTTGTTCCCAGGTCTCAGTTGACATCAGACCAGATACAGACCGATTTGCATGCTGCCGTGCAAGGCCCGAAGGAAAAGGAACGCAAGAAAGAAACACAGGACCCTCGACAACAACCGTGGTTGCAGTTGGGAGAGGACCAACGCACTGAGGCTGTGAACATGTACCTCAAGGGGGGCATGAAAAGCATCAAGCTGCATTACGGGACAGTACATCCTCCACAAACAAGCATCCGCCGGTGTGGGGGGGGGGGATAGCAAATGGAGCATCGCCATCAAATTGTGTTGGTCGCCCCAGCTTTTTGAAGGAGGATAAGAAAGCGGAGCTTCAACGGTACCACAATAGCCACTGAGAGGATGGTACCCCCTTCGACAGAGAAACGAACCCCTGCCGCCTGGGGGGTCCCCACCGCTTCAGAGCGGGGGCAGAATCAGAGGTGGCCCACAAGTGGGCAAGGTGGCTACATAACCCCTGCGGCCTGCTTCAGAGCGGGGGGCAGAATCAGAGGTGGCCACAAGTGGGCAAGGTGGCTACATAACCCCTGCGGCCTGGGGGATCCCCATCGCTTGAGAGCAGGGGGAAGAATAAGAGGTGGCCCACAAGTGGGCAAGGTGACTCTTGCACGGTGTGTTGTCTAGGAAATGCGGCCCGGTGTTCCCCCACATGAGCTTCCGGTCCCGGGGGGGGGGGGGGGGCAATCCTTGTATGCGACACCCCCTAGCCCCCCCCCCCCCCCCCCCACCGAGTTTTGAAAGATAGCGGTGCGGGGGCCATGGCGCCAACGGCGCCAAATTGTTGGTCCCATGCTTAGTTGAGAGGGGTACTATGCCTTTGGTCCTTAAGACCCTTAAGACTTTCTTCCCAAGAAAGACAAGATATCGCTATTATCGCATACATACCTCCATACCCCCATGCCCCCAGACACCCCCTTGAGGTATGCATGTGATAGTAGTGGGTTGCGCGCAGCCCCCCCCCCCCCGGCCAAGCTGCCAATACCCCCCCACCCCCCACCCCCCTGTCCCCCCCCCCCCCCCCCCCCCCCGCAAGTTTTGGCTGATAGTGGGGGGGGGGTCGCATCAGGACCAGTTGTAGTCGCCCCCCCAGGCTTCCAGTAATATCAATAGATTGGGCACGGCATTGGGTGAAGGAGAGGGAGCAAACATTTCAATAGGGCACTACAGATTGGGCCCCAAGTACTGTTGAGGATCTACCCCAGGACAATATGTGGAGAACAATACTCTTGGAAATCATGGATGAACCAAGTGCATATGGCCTTGATTTTGGGGAGTTGGGCTCAGTGCCAAAGGAATGTGTTCTTGCTGCCGATGAAAAACTTCTAGAGTAATGTCCCAAGATATGAGGCACTTTCAATGACATCCACTCGAAATCTGTTTTCATCTCGTACAACGATGACAAAATGCAAGCCACGGCAACTCCCGTGTGTAACATGGCGTGAGAGATGGTTGTATTGCAGATTCTGTGGCGTGGAGTATCAAAAGCATGTCATCCATCAAGAAAAAACATAGACCACTTGGTCCACGATGCGATCCTTGACGATCATGCAGAAAAGAAGGTGCAAAATGCTGACACTTGGAGCAAGCTCCAAGATCGAATTTTGGAAGAACAAAAGAAGCGCCTCGAGGCCAGGAACTTGTCCCCCAACCTGCCCAGCATTGTGGTCATTGACAAAGCTCAATCACACTTCAAGTCGGACCATTATAATCGGCCGCCGGCCCCGGCAAACACATTTTTCCGCGTAACTTTTTGCCCGAGGACGCCTTATAAGCGGGCGCCGGCCTGGAAAAACACATTTTTGGGCGTCACTTTTTGCCCGCGGACACGTTACAAGCGGCCGCCGGCCCCATCGAACACATTTTTGCGTGTCACTTTTTGCTCGCAGACACATTATAAGTGGCCGCCGGCCCCGGCGAACACATTTTGGCGCGTCACTTTTTGCCCGCCGACGTGTTATAAGCGGCCGCCGGCCCTAGCGAACAGATTTTTGCGCGTCACTTTTTGCCCGCCGACGTGCTATGAGCGGCCGCCGGCCACGGCGAACACATTTTTGC
This sequence comes from Eutreptiella sp. 'Long Island Sound 2002', assembly GCA_964036045.1. Lineage (NCBI taxonomy): Eukaryota > Euglenozoa > Euglenophyceae > Eutreptiales > Eutreptiaceae > Eutreptiella > Eutreptiella sp. 'Long Island Sound 2002'. Next base: position 28,692,409 of record OZ038386.1, on the reverse strand, counting down.
ATGTCACTTTTTGCCCGCGGACGGTAAAGGTTAAGGGCAAGAATTTATTTCAAATGCGGGGGACCGGCTTCTGAACCCCAGCCTATGCAACCATACCCGGGGGGCATCCAAGCAATGGCGGTTGTTGCATTCAATGGCCATTGAGGATGGTCAACTGCCACACAGAGCCCTTTTGGATATGGGGGAGGTGAGCATGAAACACCTTTATTAATTTGGGTGTCTCGGTGGGTATCTCTGCCATAAATGCGTCACTGGATCCTTGGTTCATGGAGGAGAGTGCTTTCTGCAGTGCTGGTGGCTAACACAATTGATGAGCTGCCTGAACCACCACGCGTCATCCCTCCCCCCCATCCCTATGTATGTAGCCACCTTGCCCACTTGTGGGCCATCTCTGATTCTGCCCCCCGCTTTGAAGCGGTGGGGACCCCCAGGCGGCAGGGGTTATGTAGCCAGCCACCTTGCCCACTTGTGGGCCACTTCTGTTCTGCCCCCTGCTCTGAAGCGGTGGGGACCCCCCAGGCGGCAGGGGTTATACTCATGATGCCCCCCCACAAAGTCTGGACCCACGACCTGGTTGTCCAACACTCACAACCATTTTCACCACACCTCCTGGTACCACCTGAAATTCTGCCGACTCGCGTGGCACAAGTGGCTTTTTGGTCTTCAATCACGCACAAACTACTCCCATTATGCGAGCTTCTGGAAAGATGAGTCCCCCCCGCGCCCATGCCCCCACTGTCGCCTTCGACACAACCTCAGTGTGCACGGTGTCTTCAGCACTGACGTAAGCGAGTCCCGCCTACTCTAGAAATGAATGTATGTTGTCACGGTGTGCCTCTCCATCAGTCAGCACGTCACTGTTTTTGACGTGCGTCCTTGCTGTGATTTGCCACACCACACTTCACAGTTTTTACACCTGCAATTTTTATCACACAAGAGGCCGAACAGTCAACCTCTAAGGCCGAAGGAGTGCCGAGGACGACACGCAAAGCCGCCTGTGTTTTAGGTTCAGATGACATTGTCCTATAATATGCATGTATGGCCTTGGTCTGTAGCTATGAGTGACTCTTCTAATTTGGTGCTGTCCTATAATATGCATGTATGGCCTTGGTCTGTAGCTATGAGTGACTCTTCTGATTTGGTGCGAGGCACACTGTACATAGTGTTTTGCAGCTTTCTTATGAAGAACACACATTGGGCTGAAGGCTGGAAGTGCCTATGGCGGGGGCATTCAGTCAATCAGAACCGGCCATTGCTCTCTCTCTTAGGTACTGGAGAAGGCTCAATTTTGCCTTGCCCTCACATTGGCACCAGCATTCAATTTTTCGCCAACCACCCCGATGATACCCCCGTGCTGCGAAAAAACCCCTCAAAGCCGCCCCCTCAACCCGTCCCCCCCCCCCCCCTGCATCACAAGTGGACGCTCGGATTGTGTCCAACTCACTGACTACACCAACACTCCGGCAGCCGCTCCCGGACAACGGCGGGCCGCTGGCGGACTCTCCCAAGAGCATCCCACGAAGCATCGACAGGAGATGGCGGATGATACTAGGGAACGGCAGGATCGTCGGCAAGGCAAACGCCAAGGCCGACAACCGGCCTCACGCTGATCTACTGCCGCAGCAGAGTTCCGACAAAATTCCCAATTTTATGCTGCAGTTTGGATACCCATTTGCACGGGACCCCAAAAACCCTCGAAGTGGGAACGGAGATCCTGAGCCCAATTCAGCTTTCAAGTTTGGTGACCAAGACGTGCAGCGCAATGCAGGAGACAACATACCTAATGAGCTGGAAGTGCAACGCAATGCAGCAGGCAACATTCCTAATGAGCTGGAGGTGCAACGCACTGCAGGAGGCAGCATTCTTAATGAGCAAGAAGTGCAGCGCCATGCAGGAGGCATTATTCCTAATGAGCTGGAAGTGCAGCACAATGCAGGAGGCAACGTTCCTAATGAGCTGGAAGTGCGGCGCAATGCAGGAGGCGACATTCTTAATGAGCTGGAAGTGCAGCACAATGCAAGAGGCAACATTCCTAATGAGCTGGCAACAAGCCCCGCGCCCTGTCGCGGAGGGTCTCACTGGTGTTATGCCACCGGTGAGAACACGGACCTATTCCCCTCCAAGCGCCCCGTCTTTGGATGTGTGAAGGATGGGTTTGACGTCATTATGAAGATCAGTAACACCCCAACCGACTGCCGCGACAGCCCGCAGGATCCGGGGGGAGGATTCAAATGATCAATATAGAGAGGATTAATTGATTGTCTTGGACATGCGCGTAGTTGAGCCCCGTTGCTCGGTTGCATCTGGACACCTGTCAGGAGCAGTGGCCGAATGCGGCTCCAGTGGAAATGTCACCGGCACATCAGGAGTTAGATGATCAGTTTTGAGCCTGCTTCTTTTCAACATGCCGAGCCGACCAGACAGTGACCAGTATATATAGATTTTACATCTTGTTTGAGTACAGGCAGCCGAACTTGATGCTTCAGGGCCCCTCCGGCCCTGACCCCACTACCCGCGGTTTCTCTAAGTGTTGGCAACGACCTGTCAGCCTTCGCTCTCTCTGAGTGTCGCTGACGTTTGGGCAGGGGCGTAAAGTTTCCTATGGCCCGCTGTTGGATTCCCCAAGACCGAATGAGTGTCGGGGAGCACTGTAGAGCCTCTGCAACGCTTTTAAGCTTCACTTGTGGGTCTCCAGCCGGGGGAACTCGGAAGGCATGATATTACATTATGTCAAGGTGCAATGATATCGAAGTTGAGATCTTCATGTTGAGGATCGCTTGAGGTAGACTATTTTGAGGGGCTATAGTATTGGTGTTTCGTAAGCAGAGCAGACCTGTGAGCAGGTACACAAAGGAACATTCCAGTCGCGATTAATGCACATTACGAGGAACTGATTGAACTTTGCGTGGCAATGACCGGTCGCCTATGACACGGGGGCGTTCGGTAGCCAAGTATCCGTTGCTTCATGGCCATCTTTTGCGACATGCGCAGGGCCGGGGGATTTGGCGTGTTTGCGGCGGAAGACGACCAAGGACGAGAGGTGCGCTTCTGTGGCTACGTACCAACACATCACAGGCAAACAAATAATGGAGCAGAGCTTTGGGCAGCCGTGGAAGCCCTACAGGGATTCTGGGGGCCAAAACTGGCAATCCTCACCGACTCGCAGTACTTGCAGCTGGGAGCGACTGGCAGGGCCCAACACTGGAAGTCAAAGGGATGGACAACCACATCTGGAAAACTGCAAGTCCACGTCCCAGTCTGGGAAATGTTGCTCCAGGAAATGGCGACGCCGGGAAGAGAAGTCAGGTGGGAACATGTCCCAGCACATGTAAACGTGCAGGGAAATGAGGTGGCGAATGGATTGGCCATGGAAGGCATGTGTTCAAGCCCACTGTGGTCACAGCATGCTGCTCCAAATTCATCATCAGGGTCAGAGTCCACGGTAGGCTTGAGGGGAGGGTTGGGATCAGAGTCAGAGGGCACCAGGGCACTCTGGTCATCCTTGGGTATGGTACCCATGGACAGTGATGAACTGACAGGGGAAGCATCCGGGGAGCCAGCGCCACGTGAGATGGGACCATACTCCTCAAGCAGTACATAAAGTGAGGAAATGAGGGCAGGACACACACACCAGGGAATGTTGTCGGGTGCACTGTCAGCAGCGGACACACTGTCCTTCAGCACTGATGTAAGTGACACCAGGCGGCAGCGCAAGAAGCGAAGGCTCAGGAAACGCAGGAACCCAGGACAGGGTCGATAATGACAGAGCCAGTAGCCCTTGCACAATGGTGCAGACAGAGGTTCCAAGCACAACAATGCATGTCTGAAAAATCTGTGTTCTGACGCAGAGTTTGCAACACATGAACTGCGTTTTGTCGCAGTGAGCAGCAACACGCAAAGGAGAACTCCAAGCAGCTGAACGCCGCGTCCTGTCGCGGACAGGCACCCAGGCGTTATGCCGTCTGGGAGGACACAGCAGGAGAAGGGATCTCACCAGCAGCGGTATGGCCCATACACACACATCCAGCCAACCCCAAAGAAGGTCAAGCCTCAGCAAGAACGCCAGCGCTTCAAAGTGCAAGCACTGAGTCAGCTGGACGCCATTGCGAACGAAGGACTGCAAGCAGTAGAAGCAGAGCCGACCACAATGGCCTGGGCCCGCAACCAGCAGATCTGGCTCCGACTGGACCAACCACATGACACCAGGATGCACTGTGAGATTGTGGACAACCATGGGGAACCACTGCTGATGAGCAATCAGGAGCTCTACTCGGTGATGGTCCAGATCAACTGGACCCTGAAGACCCAGGCTCTGGCGAACATGCAGGTCCAGTGGCGACCCAAAAGTGCAGGCAAGTGGCACCCGTTCCAGTGGGAGGCGATCCTCCACTGTCCAACGGCAGAAGGACACAGAGCGGTGCCCTCCTCGGTAAGCAGAACTGGAGATTGCATGCATGTGTGGCTGGCAGGCCGAGCGGACCTCTTGCGGTTGTTCCAAAGAACGCTCTTCAGGCAGGCGGACCCGGCACCCGGGAACGCTGTGCGGTTCCTCTACACGCTGCTGAACACACCCCCATGCGAAAGAAGATACGCATGACAGGGGGTGACACAAAGGAGAAGAAGAGTGGAGCGCATGGTGCCATGGTGCAGATACCCCATCGTCGTGGCTCAGTGGATACACCACACCTCTTCTGCCCTGTGGAGAATGGTTCGAACCCCGGGGGGGATAGAGATGCACCGAACAACCGGAACCCCCTTTTTTGGGCGCGAGAGAGAGGGAGAGAGAAAGAGAGAGAGAGAGAGGGTAGAGCACAGTGGAATAGGAACAGAGAGGAGCAACAGGAGAGAAAGAGCAGGGGAGAGCAAGAGAGATTGGGAGGGAGAGAGTAGGAGAGAGACCCACAAAGCAAGAGACCGGGGCTAACCGGCGCAAAGGGAGGGTGGTGGGTTCGAGCTGACCAGGGTGGCTTCGAGCTGACCAGGCTAAAAGGAACGCCACGGCGGCACGGAACAGTCAAGAAATGAAAAAGCAGGGCGCCGTAGCGCCCCTGAGCCACAGGCTCGACACGTCGTCACGTGTTGAACAGCCGAAGCATGACTGGGGCTGTGAGAGTGTGGCCCATGTGAGGAAGACGGAAGCACGTAGGCATGAATGTGTGGGCAGCATGCGCATGCATGGTGTGGAGCTGAAATGGTATGCGCCACACGCAGTACAGCAATGATCTGTTGAGTTGCCTGACAGCCGGAGCACATGCTGAAATGTTGAGACGCCTTAGCGCCATCCAAGGCGCCTTTGCGCCCCGGAGGAACGAGTATGACACGTTCTCACGTGCCAGAGAGCAAGTGCATGACAGGGGCACGACCTGCAGGGCAAGGGTTAGAGACTAACCGGCACTGTGGGTGGGTGGTGGGTGCGAGCTGACCTCAATGTCCAGAGGACCAGTGCCAATGCACAGTCAGCAACCACCTGGTGTGGTACAGAACTGGTCTACGCTGCAGTGCAGCAAGCAAAACACTGAACAATGTGGTTATGACCATGCGCCTGTGACACGGGGGCGTATGCGAGCCCAGTTTCCGTTGCCTCATGGCCCCTCTTTTTTTTAATAATTTTGGTCTGCAAGGGGTTTTAGGCATGTTATCTGATTTCCGAATCCCCCATGGGTCTCTTGAAGTTGACATCATGGGAAGGCTTGGCGCAGTTTACTTTGAGCATGAATGTCAGTTGGCTGTGCCAACTCAACAACACTGGCAACACTGTTTTTGGGATAAATTTGCGGTATCTCAAAGCGATCATGCTTTGGTGGGCCACTGGGTTGTAGATAAGAATGGGTCTTTTGTTTGGTGGGGGTCCCAGCAGGGCGGTCCTTAAGGGACGAGATTTTTTTTTTGCTAAGGACAGCCCCAAGGGACCACCAACCGCTACACACCAACCACCAACGCCCACCAACCGCCAACCACCAACCGCCGCCAACCGCCAGCGGCGACCAATCGCCAACTTCCAGCCACTGCCAACCGCCACCAACCACCAACCACCAATCACCAACCACCAACCGCCGCCAACCACCACCAGCCGCCACCAACCACGAGTTGCCAACTGCCAACTGCCAACCGCCGCCAACCGCCAACCGCCAACCGCCACCAACCATTGTTGAGCACATGGAGTGCCCGCGGGCTTTTTGGGCCAACTGGTTCCAGAACACTTTTTTTGTGGGCCACCTCTGATTCTGCCCCCCGCTCTGAAGCGGTGGGGACCCCCCAGGCGGCAGGGGGTCTGTAGCCACCTTGCCCAAATTTGACGAAGTGTTACCTCATCCAGTACTAAGTCTTACCAAATACCCTCGTTCACGTAGCATACCTCAATGTATGGTTTCTAATGTCTGACCCCTTGTAAAATCTTCATTTTAGGACCAAAAATGATCCCCCAATGATTTTTTTGATTTTGACCCCCGTACCCCCCCCCCCCCCCCGCACCCGGGCCCACTTGTGGGCCACTTCTGATTCTGCCCCCCGCTCTGAAGCGGTGATGACCCCCCATGCGGCAAGGGTTATGTAGCCACCTTGCCCACTTGTGGGCCACTTCTGATTCTGCCCCCTGCTTTGAAGCGGTGGGGACCCCTCAGGCAGGGGGGGTTATGTAGCCACCTTGCCCACTTGTGGGCCACCTCTGATTCTGCCCCCGCTCTAAAGCGGTGGGGACCCCCAGGCGGCAGGGGTTATGTAGCCACCTTGCCCACAATTTGACGAAGTGTTACCTTATCGAGTACTAAGTTTTACCAAATACCCTCGTTCGCGTAGCATACCCCAATGTATGGTTTCTGCCATCTAACCCCTTGTAAAATCTTCATTTTAGGACCAAAAATGATCCCCCAATGATTTTTTTTTATTTTGATTCCCGTATCCCCCCAGCACCCGGGTACCTCTTTTTTAGGGGCAGACTCTAATTAACTGCTATTCTAGTCGCTAGTCAAATTCAAAATAAACGCGTTTATGCGTTTATTTTTCAAAAAAACGCCCGTTTTGGGGCGAGAATCGCTGTTTATCGATGTTTATTGATGTTTATTGGTGTTTTCACATATTGTTGCATGCATTGGGGAAGGTTTTGCCTTGTTGTGCCATTCGCTTGCAAGTTGTCATTTCCGGTAGGTGTCATTTAAATTTAAATAATCATAAACGCCATCTCGTTCGCTTACAACAAAGAGGTTAGGGAAATGTGCCTCTTGACACTTTGTGACGGATTGCATTTGTACATCCACATTAGAACAACAAGCTTCAACGCAAAATAAACAAAGTTCTCGCTTCTAATTCACCGCATGTCCGTGCGCATTACCATAAGTAGATAGACAAAGCCTGAACTTTGGTGTTTCCTATGTTTGTCCATTGTGCCAGAAGAATTATCATCTCTCGTCTTCTTGTTTGTTCACCCATTTGGTCCCATAAATAAACAAGGATTGGGAACATCCAAAAATAAACAGCATGGGATTTGTTTTGTACCAAAATTGAAGACATACAGACATATCTAAACATGTAGTAGAGAATTATACAGACCTCAATGGTACCAGCCACATAGAACAAAGTTGTGTCCTATGAACCTGCAATGGAAGGAATGGGTATAAGGAGGCAAGCAGCTGCCGAATGATCATTTTTGCAAACAATTTGTTTAAAAAAGCGGTAAAAAAGCAACAAATTTTCACCAAAATAGATAAGTTACTAGTCACTAGTCAAATGGCCTTTGGATAGTGTTTAATTAGAGCTTGTTTAGGGGGTGGGGGGTCGGGGGGGGGGGGGGTCAAAACTTCTTTGCGTATTGTGGCCGCTGTGTGTGTATTTGGACCTGGGTCCTGAAGAACTTTTTTGTTGTACATGGGCCCCCTAACCCCTGGCGAAGGTCCCGGGTCCCAACTCCAGATACCCCCAGTCCCCCCCCCCCCCCCCAATTGGCCCCTTGGCAGTGAGGACTTGGCCGTTTTCACGCTGCGTACGCTGTTTAGTGGCACGTGAAAGTTTTTTGAGATTCGAGTTTCCATGTTTTCATGTTATAGCCCCTTTTTATGCGTTTTTCACCCTATTTGGGTTTGGGGGGGATCCCAAGGGTGCTGGGGCACAACCTGCTTAGGCAGTTTTCCAGCCTCGGCAGCTCAAAAATGGAAATTACCTCGCAGAGGTTGTTAGATCAAAGGCAGCCAGGCATCTAAAGGGGAAAACGCCACATACCCCCCCATTTGGGCCATTTTTCGCCTATTCGCGTAACCTACCCCAAGGGGTTGAATTTTTAGTTTAACCCCTTGCAAAATCATTATTTTGTCCAATAAATGCATCCCCCAATGAGTTTTTGGTCCGGACCCCCCCCCCCTCCCGTTGAAACCCACTTTTTGGAGCTTTTGAGGGAGGGGGGGGAGGGGGGGCCGGGGGGGGGGGGGATAACCCCCCCTTTTTTTTGGGTCAAAAATCACGAATTTTTGGTTTTTTTTTCGATTTTGAGCCGAAAAAGTGTTTCCGGGTCCCGACTCCATGGGGTTTGTATGGGGCGGAGTGGGATGAGCGTTGATGCAATTTATGCACTTTTTAGCCATTTTTGCTATGTCAGCGGTTTCGGCGACGTCGGTGACCCCGTGGTACCCACTTTGAGGGGTGTGAGTGGGGATGTTGTGACAGTATATGCCTACTAGGATACGGAAGGACATTTTTTGCAGTCTCTAGCCTTGCTTAGGGCCGGTCACAACCCGTGCCAAAGACGCGAAATGGCTGTCTCGACCAATAATGGCTTGCATGAGTGATTGGGCTGGTGCACAGCCTGCTCGTGCAGTTTTTAACCGTGGGCAGCTCAAAAATTGAAGTTTCCGGAACTTCTTTTTTTGATATTGTGACCACACGATATGACCATCCAAGGTATATAGAGCATGTTTTAGGCGGTATTTAGATGGTTTTCACCTTATTTGCGTATTGGGTGCGGGGGGGGGGGGTCCTCCCAAGAAATTGGTACACAACCTGCTTGTGCAGTTTTTCACCCTGGGCACCTCAAAAATCGAAGTTTTCAAACCTTATTTTTTTAATATTGTGACCACACAATATGACCATCAAAGGTATGTAGAGCATTTTTTACGACGTATTTATGTGTTTTTCACCTTACTTGGGTATCGGGCGCCGGGGGGGGGGGGGGTCTCCCAAGGAATTGCTACACAACCCGCTTATGCAGTTTTTAACCGTGGGCAGCTCAAAAATCGAAGTTTCCGAAACTTACTTTTATATATATATATATATATATATATATATATATATATATATATATATATATATATATATATATATATATATATATATATATATATATATATATATATATATATATATATATATATATATATATATATATATATATATATATATATATATATATATATATATATATATATATTACTACACCCCTCTCCCCTTAAATTTAGCTAGCAACAACAACAACAACAACAACAACAGGTCACCAGTCCGTTTTGGCCACTGCACCTTCCCATCGCCTCGAGCTTGACTCTACTTTAGCCATCCTAGAGCCTAGGTGGTGGCCTTGCCAAATCCAAGTTTTGAGCCAGAAACTCACCGGTGGCGGCCCGGGGCGGGGGCGCCAAGTATGGAGGTGCCCTCCCAAATCTGCGCAGTTTTGGGCCAAAAACAGCTATTTTTTGCCCAAAACAGCCGTAGTAAGGGTTCAAAACAGCCAAACGAAGGGAAACGGTGGCTACATTCCACGTGCGGCTTGACTTTCCCGTGACCAAGGGACCTTTGGTGCCCTTAAACTCCACGATATGTCCGATAAACGGCCCAAAAAGGCGCCAAAAAGCCCCAAAAACTGCGCAATGTGCACCAGCACCCCGAGACCAAGAACGGGCCGTATCTTGGGCTACGTTGCTCAAAAACAAATTCCGAAGGCACCTAGTCCACCCGCAACCCCCCACTTTTTGTGGTTTCCAAGCCTCAGAATCGCCCAACGAGACGCCTAGACCCCCGTACTAGTGGTCACTTGGTGCAGCCGGAGGGCCGGCTAGCCCACGCACATTGGGGGCCAGCGGTGGGTCCACCAGGGTCCCCAGGGCGAAAAAAATGATTTTTTCCAAAGTTGTTCCTAGACCATCATTTGGGATGCTCAAACAAGTGTTTTTAGCCCGTTTTGAGCCCGTTTTGACCGAGTTTAGCCCTTCCACCACATGTATGCACCACTTTGTGCCCTTCGCACGTACCTTAGAGCCGTGTGGTGGAGCCACCTAGAGTTGGGAGAGGGGTGTAGATTGGAGGATATATATATATATATATATATATATATATATATATGTATATATATATATATATATATATATATATATATATGTGTGTATATATATATATATATATGTGTGTGTGTGTGTGTGTGTGTGTATATATATATATATATATATATGTATATATATATATATATGTATATATATATATATGTATATATATATATATATATATATATATGTATATATATATATATATATATATATATATATATGTATATATATATATATATATATGTATATATATATATATATATGTATATATATATATATATATATATATGTATATACATATATATATATATATATATGTATATATATATGTATATATATATATATATATATATATATATATATATATATATATATATATATATATATATATATATATATATATATATATATATTTGTTGTTGTTGTTGTGAAGGCACCCAGCACGTGCCGGCGGGAGAAATTGCCAGACACGCTCTCCCTGGGCAGGGCGCAAGGGAGCAGTCGGCCGGCGTCACGCTGGCCGGGGACGACGACCGGGGGGGGGGGGGGGGGGGGGGGCGTGGAGTGGGGGGGGGGGGGCGCGTGGAGGAGGGTGGGGCCACCTGTGGAAGTCACCCTGGAGCCCTCCCCCGTCTCGCGGGGGGAGAGTTACTCGTCCTGTGCGAAGCGGCTGTGGTGGGGGTGGAGGGTGGGGCGGTGACCTTGGGGTGGGGAAGGCACGCCCGGGTCCACGGACATTCCGCGCCTTGCCCGAACATCCCGCCGAGGTGGCCGTTCCTCGTGTGCGGCCGTGGCGTGGCCGGGGGCGCTGGCCCGTGCTTCTAGCCTTCTACGGGGGCGAGGGGAGGCCTGGGAGTTGCGGTCTGCCGGCGCCTAGTCACCTTTGCTGGAGCTGTGTTGTGGCCGCCTCGTCCCCGGTAGTGCGGGCGCGCGCACACGTCGCTCATGGGGGAGGGAGGGCACAAGGGCGGGAGCACAAGAGCACGAACATGGGTTTACAGTTGCTGGCGTGCCGTGTTCGGTTCAGGTGCTGTCCCCTGGTGCCTGTCCCTGTGCCCTGTGTACGGGAGGCCGCGCGGCACAGCCGGCGGGGGGTCGAGGCCCGGGCCGGGCGCATGGGTAGCGGCGGGCGGCCGGGTCGGACGCGGTGCCATGCGGGTGCGGGGCCCGTGGCGGTCGCGGGGGGGTGCGGGCGGTCCAGCCGGCGGTCGGCAGTGGCCCTGAGCGCCCCACACAGTAGGGTCGGTGGGCGTGCCGGGGGAGGGCGCGTCCTGCAGGCCATGCTGTGGAGGGCGCGTGCGCAAGGGCGCCGGTGTGCCCGGCGCGGGCCCCTCTGCGGGCCGAGGGACCTGCGGTGAGCCGGTTGCGTTGCCTGGGGGCTGAGGCCGGGGCCGGGCGCATGGGTAGCGGCGGGCGGCCGAGCGGGTGCGGGGCCCTTGGTGGTCGCTGGGAGGCGCGGGCGGCCCAGCCGGCGGTCGGCGGAGGCTCCAAGAGCCCCACACTGTGGGGTCGGAGGGCGTGCCGGGGGCGAGCGCGCCGTGCAGGCCAAGCTGCGGGGGGCGCACGCGCAAGGGTGTCGGCGTGCCTGTCGGGGGCCCCCTGAGGGCCGTGGGACCTGCGGCTGGCAGGGAGCGCGGCTCGGGGGCCGAGGCCGGGGCCGGGCGCGTGGGTAGCGGCGTCCACGGGCACAAGTGCCCGAGGCGAGTGCGGGGCGGTGCGTGCGGGCCGGCTGGTGGCCGCTGGCCTCACTGAGAGTCCCACACGGAGGGGTGGACGGGCGTGCCGGGGGCGTACTTGACGTGCAGGTCGGGCAGCAGCGGGCGCACGTGCAGGGCGTCGGCGTGCCCGATGGGGACCTCACTGAGGACCGAGGGGTTGGCGGCAAGCAGTATGCGATGCCCGGGGGGGGGCGGCGGCGAGGAGCGGGAGGATGTCCGCGGCCCGCGACGTGGGGGTGAACACGACGTGGGCCAGGTGCGGCCCCGGGAGTGGCGCCGGGGGGAGCGGGACCACAGGCCGGCGGTCCACTGTGAGGCGCCAAGTGGCGCAATGGCGGAGGAGCCAGACTAGGGCGATGCTGTGGCGCAGTGTGTGGGGATGGGTGCTGGGCGGCGTGGGGACGTGCGGCGGGAGGGGGGGGGGCGGGGCGGTGACGTGGGAGGGGGCACGGCGGAGGAGTGACGCTAGCGACGTGTGCGTCGTGCTGAGGGTGGAGAGGAGCTCGCGGAGGAGTTCCTCCCGGCCGGCGCTGTCCAGCAGAGGGGGGGCGCCGTGGGGGGAGGAGGAGTGCCACATGCCAAGCAGACTGAACCCCAACTACGTCGGGGGGCCGGGTCGCGGGGCGGCTGGGAGGTGCTCGGAGAGGTACACTGCGGTGGTGGCCGTGCGGAGCTCTAAAGGGGTGACGAGGCGGGGGGAGTGGCCGGCAGTGGCTGCCAGGATGGGCGGGTGCGTGAACAGGCGCCACGCGAGGAGTAACTGCAGGGCGTAGTGGGGGGGGCAGTGGCGCTGGAGGTGGGCGGCGGAGTCCGGGTAGGGGCGGTGACAGAAGGGGCACGTCACGCCTCCGTAGCCGGGGGGGTGGTCCTGGGGGTGCAGTAGACGGAGGTGCATGATGCGGTGGAGGGCCAGCGCCGGGATCTCGGCGCGTTCATACGCGAGGCGGAGTGGGTGGGAGGACCAGCCTGGGGGCAGGGGCCGGAGGTGCAGTGCGTGGGTGCGGGCGGTGGTGGCCGCATACGCTGCCTCTGCGGCGCGCGCGGGGCTAAGGAAGATTGCGCCCTCATGGAGCGCCACGATGCGGCCGTGGAAGAGTGCGGACCAGGGGAGGGTCCACGGGGAGGCGGCGCGGAGCCCGCGGCGGGCTAGGCTGTCGGCTTCGGCGTTGAGGGTGGCGAGGTGGCTGGCGGAGCCGGAGTCGTGTTGTGCGGGGAGCCAAGCCTCGTGCATGCGCAAGGAGGCGGAGAGGAGTGCCGCCCGGTATGGGATGGAGAGGGCGGAGGAGGGGGGCGGGCCGCGGGTGAGGTCGCAGAGTTGGGAGGCGGTGGAGTCTGAGGCGAAGAGGGCTTCGCCGGACCAGCCGCGGAGGGCGAACATGGCGGCTATTTTGGCGATCCACTCTGCGTCGGTCGAGTGGCCGGCGAGGGCGTGGAGGCCGAGCCAGCCGCGGTGGAGAGTGCCGTGGCGGGGGTGCCAGAGGAGGAAGCCGGCGCCGAGGCGGGTGCCCTCTTGGCTGCCGTCGCATGCGACCACGACATAGGGGAGGGAGCGGAGGGGGGCCAGCGAGCCGGTGTGGTGCTGCGGGGCGGGGCGCACGTGGGGGGAGGAGCGTGTGAGGTGCCGGGGGACTGGCTTGGTGGGCTTCCCCTTGTAGAGGCAGTAGCGGACGGTCTCGTTGGAGACGCCCGGGGTGCCGGATTCGAGCCGGAGGAGGAGGTGCAGCAATCCGAGGTGGACGCCCCCGCCGCTGCGGAACAGCGCTGCGCGTGCCACGTTGTCAGTGGACACAGCGAGGGAGCGCTTGCCCATGCGGCGGCGGGCGAGGGAGGCGGTGGTGATGCGGGGGGGGGACTGGCGGGTGAGGGCGTACGCCCGGAGGGAGGCGGGGGATTCTGGTCGGGCGTTCGCGCGGATGGCGTCGCGGAGTAGGGGGAGAGTGAGGTCGGTGGGCGGGTGTAGGAGGGGGAACCAGGGGTCCGGGGTGCAGCGGGCGGCGAAGAAGGCGTGGTCCACGGAGACGTGCCAGTTGGCCGTCTGGGATCGGGACTGTGCCGTGACCTCGGCGAGCCGTTCCTCGCGGGTCGCGAGGGTGGCCCGTGGGTGGGGGAGGATGCCGTGGAACGGTTCAAGGGGAGGGGAGGGCAGCCGGAGGACTGTGCGAGTGGCGGAGGTGATGGAGGGGGAGGAGAGGACGGCTGCGCGAGAGACGTAGCCGCAGGCGGCCGATGCCTCCCGGAGGGTAGAGGACTGGGCGGCGAGGTCTTGTGTGGAGAGGGGAAAGGTGAACCGGGCCAGGGACCGTAGTAGTGTGGGGGTGTCAGGAGGGTGCGGGAGCAGCTGGTGCGCGAGGGAGTGGTGGGCGGCGATGTAGTGGTCGGGGAGGGAGGGGGTAAGGGAGAGCCAGCCCCACGCCAGGTCAAGGGCGGCTGAGAGGGAGTCCATGTCCTCGATAGTTGCCAGGGACTTCCCCGCTGCTCCCCCACTGTACAGTTCCCCAGTACCGCCGCGTACCCCCACCGTACGGATCCCAGTACCGCCGCGTTTACCCCCAAGACTCCAGTACTCCGTCACCTGGAACTCCACGTGCCCCCCGTGAGTGCTCCTCCCAGGCCGCCACGCCGTCTCCACGACGCCCGCCATACTGTCCCCCTGACGACCCCACTGTCATATCCTTCTACGCACACATCTTCGCCTCGTCGCCGCTCCCGGGGCCTGCAGGCTGTCCCCGCAACCCCGTGTAACACTCCCAGGGGGCGCCGCGACGCCGTAACCCCCAGACAACTCCGTGCACCCCCGGTGTATCCCGAGCAACCAGTCCCAATACTGCCGTAGCCGGGCCGCCAGTAGAGACCCCGGTGCCATGGGAATACCCTACAGGGGTTTGGGCCTTATTACCCTGGTCGGGACGACCCATGACACCTCACTGTTGTATGCGGCGACCCGGGGCAGGCGGGTGAAGCATCCCTGTCCGACCCTCATGCACGGGGGCAGTACGGCTCACCATCAGGCCGGCACGACCTGTCACATCGCGTTGGCCGTCATACGCCGCCTGCCAGTACCGCACAATCAGGCCGTGAAGGCACTGCTTCTCAGGCGCCACCCCCTCCGCTGCGCCCAGCGTAGGGACGGTAGCAGGTGCACCCACAATTCCCAACCACATCAATCTGCACCCCCGGCCCCCACCACGCCGTCACCATTTCCTCCGCGATGCCACAACCAGAGTATCCGTGAGTCGCCCTCCAGAGCCGCCCACCACAGCATCAGGGGCAGGGCCGCAGACGGCGCTCCAGGGCACCGTACCCCTTCCACTCGGACGCTCTTCAGGCCACCCTGGATAGTCTTCCAGGCGCTAGAGGACATCTGTCCAGAGTGCCGCAGTGCCCACCTCGCCTTAGGCCATCCCCTATCGGCACGCTCCTTACATGTCCCGCACAGCGGGATGGAGGCACACTGATGAACCCAAACTGACACCGTTTCCCCGCACCCGTGGCATCGCTGCGGAAGCACAGACCGCGACGGAACGCAGCTACCATCGCAATGCTGCGACCACAGGTCCTGCCATACATCGCAGCACGCGTCCTGGAGTCCGAGCAAGGCACCCGCCAGCGTGCGTGCTGTGGCACAACTGAGGAGGCTGCGCCTCGCTTCCTCCCACGTGGACACCGGGCGGAGTATCGGTCGCCCGTCGGACATCACCGGCAGGCTCTCAAGCAGCCGGGGCCACCGCGCCACTTGGGGACTGTGTGTGCCATGCGCCAGGAGCTCCCAACCGTAGTCCCGTAAGACCTCCCCGATGACATCAACCCCGTCCTGCTCCGGGCCCCTGGCGGAAGCCAGAACCAAGCGTTGTCCTCCCGCCCGAGCCTCAATGACCGCCTCGAGGCCCAGGGTGTCGAGGGTGTGACGGGCATCGGCAGCCACGTGGTCGTCCCCCTCTGGCAGAGAGAACATGGCCTCCGTGACGTGGCCCTGTGCGTCGTTGCCCTGTACCCGTGCCAGCTGCTTGGAGCCCATTAACACCGCCATGGACCGCTGCTCCGTGACCGCTGGTACGACTCGTCGCAGCTGCCGGTCATACAGCCACAACGTACCCACGTCAAGTACGACAGCCACCGCCAGGATTGGGAGACTGCACAGAGGTTGCCGAAGGACCGGCAGCACCTCGCGAGGCCAGCCCATGACGTTCCCCACAGCTGGATGGTTGGCGTACACCTGAAGCCAGGGATCACTCTGGCCGTCAGGGCTTCTCACCTTGGTACCACTCACCTGGGCCCACGATTGCGCCGACACCACGCGGGACCACTCCCTGAATGTCGTGATGTCCCGCGCCACCCAGGAACCGATCCACAGGTCGAAGGCCTGCGCCACCGCCGCCATCCAGTGAGGGAACAAGGACAGGGCCTCTTCATGCTCGATGCACGACCGCGACACCAGCAGTGCGTGCAGCGGTGCCCTCTGAAAGGTTGCCCGCAGGTCGCCGGGGAGGCCGGCAAACGGGTTCCATGGCGGACGCTGCAGGATCCTCCCTGCCGGCGGGCAGAAGGGTGTGTCACCGCGCAGGAACGCGTATACCGCTCTCCTTCGATCTTGCATCGGCAGCTGCATGATCTGGGTGAGCCGATGGTTCCTGCGGGCATACACATCTTCCCCAATCTGGACCATGTCCTCCACAAAGAGCCTTGCCTTGGCAGGGCCCCGGGACGACGCCGCTCGCACCGCAGCGAACAGCCGCTTCAGGTCCCCGGGGACGACACCCGCCATCAGGGATTCAGTCCACCTGCAGCCGTGCTCCCTCCACGCCACGAACTCCACCGCCCTGTCTGTCAGGGGTAGCTCCGCCGTGAACTCCTCCACACGCTTGCACAGGAGCCCAGCCTCCTCCTCGTCCCGCGCACACAGTAGGCGCATGTGGCCAATGTCCTCCTCCGGCCCCCCACAGAAGATACAGGGGTGGGCTGGTATTGCCATACGCGTGAGCTTTTGTCTCCACCGTCGCATGACCTGCATGGTGGACAAGCGACCGTCACGTGCCCCCAGCATATTCCTGTGTGTTGGGCCGTGGTGCACAGCTCCCAGGGGCATCGCCTCGCAGGCGCCAGCCAGTGGCGTGTGCGCCCTGGTGCGAGCCGCTAGCGAACGCCACTCCATCTCCCGGACTTGCTGAAGGGCTTGCATGGATGGCACACGCGGCTCGAGCTCACCATTATCCCCCGGCACCAAGAGGATGGCGTGCTCCTTCGGCAGGACAAGATGGATAGGCGGGGCCATTGCACGGGCCGCGGCAGAGTCCGGTGCCTCGAGCGGGACCGCCGCCAAGTGCGAGCTCTGCCTCACCACCCAGCGGTGCGGCCCCCCAACTCGGCGCGGCAGCCGCCGCAGCCCCTCCACTATCCAGCTCAGTGCGTGCTGATTGACCAGATGTGATGTCGGCCCCTTGATGCCACGGTACAAGGCCTCCTGCGCCCTGCGGAGATGCGCTCCTATGACGGACGCATCCACCACGTGTACCGTGCACGCTGACGGGGGCGTGTGCAACAAGTACGCCGCCGCGCCAATGATCTCTGCCTCCGGGACCGTGCCGTAGATGGCACCCGTCCACGTGGGGATTCCGTGGCCGGCCACCGCCACGTTTGTGGCGTCGTCTCCCTGGGGCGACGCGTCAGACGATGTGACTTTAGTCGCCACCGGCACCCAGCAGTACCGCTGGGGCTCCAGCCACGCCACGTCGGAGTGGGGGCTCTGCACCACCTTTCCCAGGGACGCCGCACTGGAGGCCGTGAGCTCCGGGGACAGGACCACCCTCGGTCGATACACCGCATGTGGTCTCCAGGCCAGGTCACATCCGCAGACTGACTTTATGGCGTCCAGGGCGGTGGTATACTCCGCTCCCCAAACTGTTGCGGAGCAGGAAGGCTGGTATACCACCACAGACCCCTGCTCCACCGCGCCGCCATCACGCAACGACGTGACGGCGACGTGCGGATCGTGCGGCACGTTGGACATCCGGACCACTTCCGGGACCGAGTACTCATCCGGATCCGGGATTGGGCCTGCTGGCAGCAGAAGAACAACTGCCCACTCGCTGCACTTGTGCACCGCCGCGCACGCCCTGGAAAACGCTGGCCGCCCGTGCACAACCCACAGTGGTGGCGGGCTTATGCCGCCCCCGGCGTGAGGAGTGAGCAGGGGGACGGACGCCGGATCGTCTTGCTGCTGGTAGCCCTCAAAGACGTCCCCCAATAGAAACAGGAGGGTGGCTAGCGGGACGAACGGCATGGACAGCCCCGGGTTGGCCGGGTCCCATCCTTCCTCCCTGTATCCGCCCACCACATACACGTCCCCCGCAGCGGACTGTCTATTGCGTTTGCTGGCCTTCTTTCGGCACACCGGGTGTATTAGCAGGTGAGTCAACGGACCGGGCAGCTGCGGCCGGAAGACGTCGCGGAGCCCCGTGAGCCACACGTGGTCCAGCTGGTGGGGCCCTACTCCCGCGTGCGGAAGGTGCAGGTGGTCCTTATGGCACTCCTGAAGCTGGACAGCCCAGTGCCCAGGCGCACGGCAGGGGAGCCGCGCATGCAGGAGGTCATTTGCGGGATCAGTCAGGGACTGTACTGTCGCGTCTGCGCGGGGCCCCGAGAGAATGCAGATGTCCCTACCCTTGAAGGCATAGGATTGGGACACCCACTTCCGCCCCGCCCACTGCACTTGCGGCAGATGGGCGTGTACACACGAGTACACCGACGATGGCATGAGAAGCCCTACGCGCAAAGTCCCCATCGCCCTGAGTACCCTGTCCACCCACGTATTGCCAGCGTGTGTGGCGAATGACGCAGAGGGCACCATGAACTGCCCGCACACTCCGTACCGCACGTGCATGTCTCGGAGCATGGCCCGCAGCTCATCCCGGACTGTCGCCGACCTGTGGTGGGTGAGCTGAGCCATGGTCGCCACGACGGAGTCGCGGCATATAACCTGGACATCCGCCAACCGTAGCCCATGACCTGACCGCACCGCCACGTTGGACGGGTCCTTGGGCAGCTTCTCGAACTGCAGGGCCGCAGCCTTGATGGCAGTATTCAGCTTGATCACCGCCTCCGCCGTGTCGGACAGGTAGGGCGCCGCGTACCGCACGATGCCTCCAACCACAGCCGCCATCACCTCATGAGGCACCGACGCCGGCCCTAATGTGTTCTTGCACCAGCCCAGCAGAGCTTCACACCGGAGTACATGTTTCTCCTTCATGGTCGCCATCCCCCTGGGATCGAGGCGCAGGCCCAAGTATGGTACCGTGCCCTTGGCACGTAAGCATACCCATGGGGCCGCCGTGTCCCCTGGGTTCAGGTATACCATAATCGAATGGACGCGAGCAGTATTGGCATAGGCGCATTTGCCCACGTTGAGGGACATGCCCATGTCAGTGAGATACCGCGCTATCGCCGCCGCATACTCCAGGAATTGCGGCAGGGAGTGCGCTATCAACAGGAGGTCATCACAGTACGCCTGTACCAGGGGTGGCACCGCATGGCGAGCATCTCCCCGCGCCTTGCAGGCGAGGCTCCGCAGGAGAGGCTCCAAAAGGAGGAGGTAGAGCACTGCGCTCTCCGCACTGCCCTGCCGCAGGCCCCCGTGGAGCCGTATGCTCGGCGTCGGGCCGTGCGCGGTGACGATGCGCACCAGAGACCCGCAGCTGAGGGTGTGGAAGAGCCTGATGAGCTCCTCCGGGACACCCATGTGGCGCAGGAGGAGCGCCAGCGCTCCGTGCGGCGCTGTGTCAAAAGCTTTTGACACATGAAGGCCAGGACGTGGTTTTCCTCCAGCCCACGCTGCAGCCTGCGCTGGGCCAGGAACACCGGGGCAGCCGCCGTGGAGCCCGGCATGGCTCCGAACTGCCAGTCCGCGGCCAGTCCCTTGCGTGCCAGAACAGCTGTGAACCTCCGCATGAGGGGAGTCATGAGCATTCGCATGTCTTGCTGCCCCAGCGCTATCGGCCTGTACTCGTCCAGGTTGCCCGTGGCTGTGCCCTTGGGCATCAGCCAAATAATGGCCTCGTGCCAGGACTCCGGGACGTCCGCACCCCGTAGGATTGCCCTGTACGCATGCACCAGGAGCCCCTGCACCGGTTCAGGCAGCTCTGCTATGAGGGCAGCCGTGACCCGGTTGGACCCCGGAGCTTTGTCGTCCGCCACGGCCTGCCTCACGGCGTCTTTAAGGTCCTGCATGGTGTAGTCTTGTACCGACCTCCATTCCTCCGGCACCCCTTTGGGAATGTGGGCTCGGACCGGCCGCTCGAAGGCCGGCAGGTTCACCGGCCGCTTGGCGTACAGCGCCTCCCAATACCTCTGGACCTCGCCAATGACGTCCGAGGCCTCCAAGAGCACCTTCTCCGACTCGCGGACGCGTACGGACCATAGGCCTGACGGGGCATAGTTCACCACGTTGATGGCCCCCCGTATCGCCGTCCATCGGAGCTGCAGATCCGGTACCCTGCCCCGCCAGTAGTCCTTGATGGACCGGCGCCTGTTGCTCCTGAGGACATCCCGCAGCTCCTCCACGCGTGTCTCCAGCTGGTGGAGCTGTTGGTCCAACGCGGCACGTAGGTCCTCTACCGAGGCGGGGGACAGGTCGGGGTCCACTCGCCGGAGGTGCTGTAGCAGGGCAGTCGCTTCCTGGGAGTGGAGTCCGGCCGCCGCCGCGTCCCGTCGCCACAGCTGATGGGCACGCCAGGCCAGGGCCTGCTGATCCGAGAGGACCTGGTCCAACGACGCCTCCGTTTCCGCCTGCCCGTACGGGTACTGCGGGTCCACGCCTGAAGGCATGCGCACTCCCGTGACCCTGGACACGTCATCACGGAAGGCGTAGAGCAGGTCAAAGACCGCTTGCACCTCCGACGTGCCCATGGTGGCAGTGTCCTGGTCCGACGAGAGCCACGCCTGTAGCCGCCGATCCCCGCAGGCCTTCTGCAGTACTGCCGCCGCCGCCTCACGAACCCCCGGGGAGTCCGGGCGTATGGCATGCAGCCTGCCTTGGGCGTGCGAGTAGGCCATCCTGGTGACCCTCTCTTTGCCGGCCACCGCTAGCGGGATGTCCAGGACCACTGGGCCATGATCCGACCCCAGTGACGCAGGAGACCGCCCTGGCGCCAAGTGTGGGCGCTCACGCGCCGCCCATGGGACCAGAGGCGAGTTTAGAAGGAAGGAGTCCAGTCGGTGCCCTGCCCTCGTGGGCCTCCTGTCCTCCTCCCGTTCCGGGCCTGCCCTGTGGAAACCACACTGTCCCCACAGGGCTTGGAACCTCCTCGTGGTGGGGTGCCACGGGGACTCCAGCCACACGTTGAAGTCCCCTCCGAGGAGCACGGCCTATATATATATATATATATATATATATATATATATATATATATATATATATATATATATATATCCTCCAATCTACACCCCTCTCCCAACTCTAGGTGGCTGCACCACACGGCTCTAAGGTACGTGCGAAGGGCACAAAGTGGTGCATACATGTGGTGGAAGGGGCTAAACTCAGTCAAAACGGGCTCAAAACGGGCTAAAAACACTTGTTTGAGCATCACAAATGGTCCGGGATCACTTTCGGAAAAGTGCGTTTTTGACCCATTTTTGACTCATGTTTGGTCCCCAAATGGCCCATTTTCAAGGCATTCTGGGATTTTCCATGAGCCAAAACTCGTCGCCAGGGGCTCAAAATGGGCTAAAACTACTTGTTTGAGCATCATAAATGGTCCAGGATCATTTTTGGAAAAACACCTTTTTGACCCATTTTTGACCCATCGTGTGTCCCAAAATGGCCCATTTTCAAGGCATTTTGGGATTTTCCATGGCCCAAAACGCGCCACCACGGGCTCAAAACGGCCTAAAAACACTTGTTTGAGCATCCCAAGTGGTCTAGGAACAACTTTGGAAAAAATCATTTTTTTCGCCCCGGGGACCCTGATGGACCCACCGTTGGCCCCCACTCTGCGTGGGCTGGCCGGCCCTCCGGCTGCACCAAGTGACCACTGGTACGGGGGTCTACGTGTCTCGTTGGGCGATTCTGAGGCTTGAAAACCACAAAAAGAGGGGGGTTGCGGGTGGACTAGGTGCCCTCGGAATTCGTTTTTGAGCCACGTAGCCCAAGATACGGCCCGTTCTTGGTTTCGGGGTGCTGGTGCACATTGCGCAGCTTTTGGGGCTTTTTGGCGCCTTTTTGGGCCGTTTCTCACACATATCGTGGAGTTAGAGGGCACCAAAGGTCCCTGGGTCACGAGGAAGTCAAGCCGCATGTGCAGTGTAGCAGCCGTTTGCACTCGTTTGGCTGTTTTGAACCCTTACTAGGGCTGTTTTGGGCGAAAAATGGCTGTTTTTGGCCCAAAAATGCGCAGATTTGGGAGGGCACCTCCCGACTTGGCGCCACCGCCCCGGGCCGCCACCGGTGAGTTTTTGGCTCAAAACTTGGATTTGGCAAGGCCACCACCTAGGCTCCAAGATGGCTACATGGGCAAATGATCCGAAGCGTTGGGACGGAGCAATGGCCAAAACGGCACGGAGACGTGTTGTTGTTGTTGTTGTTGCTTGCTTGCTTGTTAGCTAGATTTAAGGGGAGAGGGGTGTAGTAATATATATATATATATATATATATATATATATATATATATATATATATATATATATATATATATATATATATATATATATATATATATATATATATATATATATATATATATATATATATCCTCCAATCTACACCCCTCTCCCCAACTCTAGGTGGCTCCACCATACGGCTCTAAGGTACGTGCGAAGGGTACAGCTTGGTGCCTACACGTGGCGACAGGGGCTAAACTCGGTCAAAAAGGGCTCAAAATGGGCTCAGAACACTTGTTTGTGCACCCCCAATGGTCCAGGGTCACTTTTGGAAAAACGCGTTTTTGACCCATTTTTCACCCATTTTGGGTCCCAAAACGGCCCCTTTTCAAGGCATATTGGGATTTTCCATGCGCCAAAACGCGTGATCTCGGGCTCAAAATGGGCTAAAAACACTTGTCTAAGCATCCAAGTTGGTCCAGGCTCACTTTTGGAAAAACGCGTTTTTGACCCATTTTTCACCCGTTTTGGGTCCCAAAACGGCCCCTTTTCAAGGCATTTTGGGATTTTCCATGGGCCAAAACGTGTCACCACGGGCTCAAAACGGGCTAAAAACACTTGTTTGAGCATCCCATATGGTCCAGTATCACTTTTGGGAAAACGCGTTTTTGACCCATTTTTGACGCATTTTTGGTCCCAAAACGGCCCATTTTCAAGGCATTTTGGGATTTTCCATGGCCCAAAACGCGCCACCACGGGCTCAAAACGGCCTAAAAACACTTGTTTGAGCATCCCAAGTGGTCTAGGAACAACTTTGGAAAAAATCATTTTTTTCGCCCCGGGGACAATGGTAGACCCACCGTTGGCCCCCACTCTGCGTGGGCTGGCCGGCCCTCCGGCTGCACCAAGTGACCACTGGTACGGGGGTCTAGGTGGCTCGTTGGGCGATTCTGCGGCTTGGAAACCACAAAAAATGGGGGTGTGCGGGTGGACTAGGTGCCCTCGGAATTCGGATTTCAGCCACGTAGCCTAAGATACGGCCTGTTCTTGGTTTCGGGGTGTTGGTGCGCATTGCGCAGGTTTTTGGGGCTTTTTGGCGCCTTTTTGGGCCGTTTCTCGGACATATCGTGGAATTGAAGGGCACTAGAGAGCTCTTTGGCACGGTGAAGTCAAGCCGCACGTGCAGTGTGCTCACCGTATCCCTTCGTTTGGGCGTTTCGCCCGGGTTTTGGGGCTGTTTTGGGCGAAAAATGGCTGTTTTTGGCCCAAAACTGCGCAGATTTGGGAGGGCACCTCCCGAGTTGGCGCCCCCGCCCCGGGCCGCCACCGGTGAGTTTCTGGCCCAAAACTTGGATTTGGCAAGGCCACCACCACCCAAATCTGCGCAGTTTTGGGCCAAAAACAGCCATTTTTCGCCCAAAACGGCCCTAGTAAGGGTTCAAAACAGCCAAACGAAGGGAAACGGCTGCTACACTACACGTGTGGCTTGACTTCCTCGTGACCAAGGGACCTTTGGTGCCCTCTAACTCCACGATATGTCCGAGAAACGGCCCAAAAAGGCGCCAAAAAGCCTCAAAAACTGCGCAATGTGCACCAACCCCCCGAAACCAAGAACGGGCCGTATCTTGGGCTACGGGGCTCAAAACCGAATTCCGAGGGCACCTAGTCCACCCGCAACCCCCCACTTTTTATGATTCCTAGGCCTCAGAATCACCCAACGAGACACGTAGACCCCCGTACCAATGGTCACTTGGTGCAGCCGGAGGGCCGGCCAGCCCACGCACACTGGGGGCCAACGGTGGGTCCACCAGGGTACCCAGGTCGAAAAAAATTATTTTTTCCAAAGTTGTTCCTAGACCACTTGGGATGCTCAAACAAGTGTTTTTGGGCCGTTTTGAGCCCGTGGTGGCGTGTTTTGGGCCATGGAAAATCCCAAAATGCCTTGAAAATGGGCCATTTTGGGACCAAAAATGGGTCAAAAATGGGTCAAAAACGCGTTTTTCCAAAAGTGATCCTGGGCCATTTGGGATGCTCAAACAAGTGTTTTTAGCCCGTTTTGAGCCCGTTTTGACCGAGTTTAGCCCCTTCCACCACATATATATATATATATATATATATATATATATATATATATATATATATATATATATACATATATATATATATATATATATATATATATATATATATATATATATATATATATATATATATATATATATATATATATATATATATATATATACTACACCCCTCTCCCCTTAAATCTAGCTAACAAGCAACAACAAGTAAGCAACAACAAGCAAGCAACAACAAACACTTCTCCTCACCGTTTTGGCCATTGCTCCGCCTCATCGCTCCGGGCTCTACTCTACTCTAGCCATCTTGGAGCCTAGGTGGTGCCCTTGCCAAATCCAAGTTTTGAGCCAAAAACTCACCGGTGGCGTCCCGGGGTGGGGGCGCCAAGTCGGGAGGTGCCCTCCCAAATGTGCGCAGTTTTGGGCCAAAAACAGCCTTTTTTCGCCCAAAACAGCCCCAAAACCCGGGCAAAACGCCCAAATGAAGGGAAACGGTGGCTACACTCCACGTGCGGCTTGACTTCAAGGTGTCAAAGAGCCCTCTAGTGCCCTTCAATTCCACGATATGTCCGAGAAACGGCCCAAAAAGGCGCCAAAAAGCCCCAAAAACCTGCGCAATGCGCACCAACACCCCGAAACCAAGAACAGGCCGTATCTTAGGCTACGTGGCTGAAATCCGAATTCCGAGCGCACCTAGTCCACCCGCAACCCCCCACTTTTTGTGGTTTCCACCCCTCAGAATCGTGCAACGAGACGCCTAGACCCCCGAACCAGTGGTCACTTGGTGGAGCCGGAGGGCAGCCCGGCCCGCGCACGGCGGGGGCCAACGGTGGGTCCACCAGGGTCCCCGGGGCAAAAAAAATCATTTTTTCCAAAGTTGTTCCCACACCACTTGGGATGCTCAAACAAGTGTTTTTAGCCCGTTTTGAGCCCGTGGTGACGCGTTTTGGCCCTTCGAAAATCCCAAAATGCCTTGAAAATGGGCCGTTTTGGGACCAAAAATGGATCCAAAATGGGTCAAAAACGCGTTTTTCCAAAAGTGATGCTGGACCATTTGGGATGCTCGGACAAGTGTTTTTAGCCCATTTTGAGCCCGTGGTGACGTGTTTTGGCCCATGGAAAATCCCAAAATGCCTTGAAAATGGGCCATTTTGGGACCAAAAGTGGGTCAAAAATGGGTCAAAACCACGTTTTTCCAAAAGTGATCTTGGACCATTTGGGATGCTCAAACAAGTGTTTTTAGCCCATTTTGAGCCCGTGGTGACGTGTTTTGGCCCATGGAAAATCCCCAAATGCCTTGAAAATGGGTCGTTTTACGACCAAAAGTGGGTCAAAAATGGGTCAAAATCGCATTTTTCCAAAAGTGATTTTGGACCATTTGGGATGCTCGGACAAGTGTTTTTAGCCCATTTTGAGCCCATTTGGACGGGTTTTGGCCCATGGAAATCCCAATATTCCTTGAAAAGGGGCCGTTTTGGGAGCAAAAATGGGTGAAAAGAGGGTCAAAAATGCATTTTTTCAAAAGTGATCTTGGACCATTGGGGGTGCACAAACAAGTGTTTTGAGCCCATTTTGAGCCTGTTTTGATCGAGTTTAGTCCCTTCCGCCACGTGTATGCACCAAGTTGTACCCTTGGCACGTACCTTAGATTGGAGCCACGTAGAGTATGGGAGAGGGGTGTAGATTAGAGGATATATATATGTATATATATATATTACTACACCCCTCTCCCCTTAAATCTAGCTAACAAGCAACAACAAGCAAGCGACAAGCAAGCAACAACAAGCACTTCTCCACACCGTTTTGGCCATTGCTCCGCCTCATCGCTCCGGGCTCTACTCTACTCTAGCCATCCTAGAGCCTAGGTGGTGGCCTTGCCAAATCCAAGTTTTGGGCCAGAAACTCACCGGTGGCGGCCCGGGGCGGGGGCGCCAACTCCGGAGGTGCCCTCCCAAATCTGCGCAGTTTTGGGCCAAAAACAGCCATTTTTCGCCCAAAACAGCCCCAAAACCCGGGCGAAATGCCCAAACGAAGGGATACGGTGAGTACACTGCACGTGCGGCTTCACTTAAACGTGTCAAAGAGCTCTCTAGTGCCCTTCAATTCCACGATATGTCCGAGAAACATCCCAAAAAGGCGCCAAAAAGCCCCAAAAACCTGCGCAATGCGCACCACCACCCCGCAACCAAGCACAGGGCGTATCTTGGGTTAGGTGGCTCGAATCCGAATTCGGAGGGCACCTAGTCCACCCGCAAGCCCCCACTTTTTGTGGTTTCCAAGCCTCAGAATCGCCCAACGAGCCACTCAGACCCCCGTACCAGTGGTCACTTGGTGCAGCCGGAGGGCAGCCCGGCCCGCGCACGGTGGGGGCCAACGGTGGGTCCACCAGGGTCCCCGGGCCGAAAAAAATCATTTTTTCCAAAGTTGTTCCTAGACCACTTGGGATGCTCAAACAAGTGTTTTTAAGCCGTTTTGAGCCCGTGGGGACGGGTATTTGGCTCCTGGAAACTCCCAAAATGCCTTGAAAATGGGCCGTTTTGGGACCAACAATGGGTCAAAAATGGGTCAAAAACGCGTTTTTCCAAAAGTGATCCCAGACCATTTGGGATGCTCAAACAAGTGTTTTTAGCCCGTTTTGAGCCCGTTTTGACCGAGTTTAGCCCCTTCCACCACATGTATGCACCACTTTGTGCCCTTCGCCCGTACCTTAGAGCCGTGTGGTGGAGCCACCTAGAGTTGGGAGAGGGGTGTAGATTAGAGGATATATATATATGTATATATGTATATATATATATATATATATGTATATATATATATATATATATATATCTATATATATATATATATATATATATATCTATATATATATATCTATATATATATATATATATATATATATATATATATATATATATATATATAGATATATATATATAGATATATATATATATATATATATATATATATATATATATATATATATATATATATATATATATATATATATATATATATATATATCTAGGTGGCTCCACCACACGGCTCTAAGGTACGTGCGAAGGGCACAAAGTGGTGCATACATGTGGTGGAAGGGGCTAAGCTCGGTCAGAACGGGCTCAAAACGGGCTAAAAACACTTGTTTGAGCATCCCAAATGGTCCGGCATCACTTTTGGAAAAACGCGTTTTTGACCCATTTTTGACCCATTTTTTGTCCCAAAATGGCCCATTTTCAAGGCATTTTGGGATTTTGCATGAGCCAAAACCCGTCGCCACGGGCTCAAAATGGGCTAAAACCACTTGTTTGAGCATCATAAATGGTCCAGGATCATTTTTGGAGAAACACGTTTTTGACCCATTTTTGACGCATTGTTGGTCCCAAAACGGCCCATTTTCAAGGCATTTTGGGATTTTCCATGGCCCAAAACGCGCCACCACGGGCTCAAAACGGCCTAAAAACACTTGTTTGAGCATCCCAAGTGGTCTAGGAACACCTTTGGAAAGAATCATTTTTTTCGCCCTGGGGACCCTGGTGGACCCACCATTGGCCCCCACTGTGGGCTTGCCGGCCCTCCGGTTGCACCAAGTGACCACTGGTACGGGGGTCTACGTGTCTCGTTGGGCGATTGTGAGGCTTGGAAACCATAAAAAGTGGGGGGTTGCGGGTGGACTAGGTGCCCTCATTTTTGAGCCACGTAGCCCAAGATATGGCCCGTTCTTGGTTTCGGGGTGCTGGTGCACATTGCGCAGATTTTGGGGCTTTTTGGCGCCTTTTTGGGCCGTTTCTCGGACATATCGTGGAGTTAGAGGGCACCTAAGGTCCCTTGGTCACGAGAAAGTCAAACCGCACGTGCAGCGTAGCAGCCGTTTGCCTTCCTTTGGCTGTTTTGAACCCTTACTAGGGCTGTTTTGGGCGAAAAATGGTTGTTTTTGGCCCCAAACTGCGTAGATTTGGGAGGGCACCTCCCGACTTGGCGCCACCGCCACGGGCCGCCACCGGTGAGTTTTTGGCCCAAAACTTAGATTTGGCAAGGGCACCACCTGGGCTCTAGGATGGCTAAAGTAGAGTCAGGCCCGAGGCGTTGGCAAGGTGCAATGGCCAAAACGGCACGGAGACGTGCTTGTTGCTTGTTGCTTGCTGCTTGTTGTTAGCTAAATTTAAGGGGAGAGGGGTGTAGTAATATATATAGGATGAGTGCTTTGTACTTTTGCTGCAAGTAAGTAAAGGTAACCCCGTTAAGAGTACACCTTGGCTCGTGCTTTTGTCGCAAGTAAGAGAAGGTAACTCCGTTAAGAGTACACCCGCATCCTACGTCGTGTACTAATAAGTGAAGGTAACTCCGTTAAGAGTACACCTGCATCCTACGTCGTGCACTAATTGTACCCTGCTCGTATGGATTGGAAAATGAGATGGTTGGAAACGAACGAAAATAAATGAAGGTAACTCCGTTAAGAGTACACCCGCTTTGCTATCGAAATGTTCACCGTACGTTCCAGAAAATGGATCACCCTTTGTTTGAGGGTATTGTAACAAACCGTTTGCAACAATAGAACGCGCGCGCACAACGTTGTCTAGGATGAGTGCTTTGTACTTTTGCTGCAAGTAAGTAAAGGTAACTCCGTTAAGAGTACACTTTGGCTCGTACTTTTGTCGCAAGTAAGAGAAGGTAACTCCGTTAAGACCTGCATCCTACGTCGTGCACTAATTGTATGTAGGTTTGTTAAATTTGCAATTCAGCGTATTTGATTGTAAGTCTGTTAATCGTACCCCTCGAATTTAAAGCACACAACGCCGGAAATTACAATTTCAGAGGACACGCAATTGCACGCAAGACACAAATACATGTGTAATACATGCAAAAGAAGTTGTTTCGTGTGGGTGGGCGCCATACAAGGAGCATTAGCCAGATTGGAAGAAATAATATAAAGACGATTGTTCATGTACGGCAACAGCTTAGCTAACGGAACATGTCTCTTGCACACCCAAGAACTTGGAATCGTTGCTTTGCTAGTGCGTCCGACGGGTTTTTGTCGGGATGCAGTTGGAGACTCAGAGTGCGGTACTGTAATGTTACCAGGGTACTATCAGCGGCTCCCAAGAAGTGCAAAGCATGCTCGCGGCGTTTGCGTCGACTTAAATTGTCGTCCGTGATAAGGATTAACCACTTCTTGATCTCCTTCTCGGATAGTGTAGCATGATTTACCGGAGCTTTTTGTTGCCGTTGCTTTTCTGTTGGCGGCTCTTGGCTTGTTGATTCGGAATGACGGCTCGAAGTTGATCTCTTGCGTCTAGTATTCGACTCTTCGTGGTCCTCTGGTCGGCTCTTCTTGGACCTTGGCCCGGACTCGGAGTTGGATGACCGCTTCTTTGAGGAGGAGTGTTTGCGAGAAGTTTGGTCGGCCTCCTGTCCACTCTTGGGATGTGGTTGACGGTGCGACCGGTAGGGTGGTGGTTCGCAAGTTCGGGTACGTGGAGGCATATTTATCTTTCTTGACTTTGGAATTTTTCTTGTAGGCGTGGTTTGTGGCCGTGTGGTTTGTGGGGTTGCCCCCGTAGTCCCTTTACTTGTTCCACTCTTCCTACGGGTTGACGGATGCGAAGGCAGCGGGTCATTGGACGTCGAAGACGGACCACTTGCCGAATTGGATTGGGGGCTGTGAATTGCAGCTTCCATGTCGCTGTTGGTGACGGTAGGAAGCGGCCCACCCTCTGTCATTGCCCAGTCCACCGGTTCATCATACTCCCTCAAAGCATCTTCATACGCCGAATCTTGAAAGGTATTCACTGTAGAACGCAAGCTGCTCGTATCGTCGGCAAAAAGTTGGAGAACGCTTGCACAATACGTCAAGAACCACCGTGGGAGTTGCCCGGTGAGTCGATTTATCTGACACCATTGCATGGCGAGCATGACGACACGGAAGCCACATGTATCGGAATCGGGTTGAGTTCCATAATGATGCCATGTAAAAGACCATCCCATTTTACTCATAATTGCCCGGAACCATGCGCCACATGTAGACGCGTGATCTTTAGGATCGTGGATGACCAAAGTCTTGCTTACAATGGAAATGTCGGTGACCAACACGTAGTGAACTCCAACAGTGGAGTGCTGCGAGGTGAGTAGTACGGGTAGGGCATCTCCAAGAGTATACACAACCCGTGATGTCTGAGCATGCTGCATTATTACTGCCAATGTCACATCTTGGATGACGGGCTTAACGGAGGAATTGCCTTGTGGCAACAAGACCTCTAGTAAGCATTGCAGTGCTGCGCAAGACAACCATGCGCACTCCAATAAGTGCACATTGTCCTCCATGGTATCGCTTCTTTCTTGTGGCCAAAAATCCTCTCCAAAGTAATTAACTCGTGGCTGCAAATGGGGGAAATCATCGATGGATGACGGTACAAGTTGTACACCTGCTTGTGAATGTGTAGGCGATGGTGTAGATGATGGAGGTTGAATGTGTTTTTGCTTTTGTAGGATGCGTTCTTGAAACTGGGTTTTGGTTCTAGAAGTTGATAGCTTATATGCGGCACACAATGTCCGCAATTGCACAACTGACATTTGAGCCAAGTCTTGGGCCGCAAACACTCGTGGGTTATTACACGCATCCAATAGTTCGAAGCCTTGTGCCGGTTGCCGCGTAGTACCAACGGGTCGTCCTTGTTTGCGGATTTGCTCCGTTCCATCCTCGTTTAGATCATCAATGTCCAAGGACAGCTTGTCTCCACGCAATTGTCTCTCAATATACGACCAATATGGAAATGACACATATTGAATATTGTGGAGCATGTTGACCTTCAATATCCGAGCATCCAACCGCTGTGGGAGTTGACTTACAACACTCCAAGCACGATGGACGCACATAATTCCAATTATGAGTGATGTTGTAAATGTTCTTCGTGGATAAGGAGGAACTTGGCTTGGTGGTTTGGGAGACAAGACGTTTGTGGCCACAAACCAATTCCATAATTGCACGTAATATGGATCAACAAGGAAAGCGTCACGACGGTAATTGAGGATGAATAGGCCTTGAAGTGAACGAGCGCGTGATAAAGCAACATATGCGTGTGCTGCGGCAAAGAATGCTGCCATGTCCACCCATACGCGGTCGTAAGAGCAGCCTTGCGTACCGTGCACGGTACATGAGTATCCGGGAAGCATAGGAAATTGGGTTATCTTGACTTGCACGGACGGGCCGTACACCGGAATAATTTGCTGGAAACGGCAGATGGGGTACTCCCTTGCGTGCCCCACCGGGCTTACCACAATGATATCATTTGACCATCTTTTGATCACAACAAGTGTTGAGTTAACCAGTCGATTTTCGATGGACACATTGCGAATAAGCCGTGCCCTCATGCCCGCTGCGACACACACTTGCTGAGGCAGCACACGACGATTGCGAGAATTGATGTAGTCGCACATTGCTTGATTGGTAGGGGCACCACCCATATCAACGTAGCTAGCATCGAACGTTACAATGCTTGACCCCAATTGAGCCATGAAATGTTCATTCCACCGATTCATAGCATTTCTACGCCCAACCAATATGGGGGCATCCTCCAAGTCTTGTAGTGACACATCAGAATTTGGCACAATGCGTTGTTGCAGAATTAAGTGGTCCTCGTCACTCTCCTCTCCAATCCGCACACGATTGAGCAAGTTAATGAAATGTGCATCGTCTTGGCGCATTATGTCCGTCAGCACAAACGGAACAAAATGGTTTCGAAAGAGTGCACTGTCAAAGATATCCAAATCAACAGCGGGTAGTTGCAATGGATCACCTACGAGGAGCACTGTAATGCCACCAAAAGGATTGCGCTTGTCGCGGCGTACCTTGTGTAGCACATCGTGGAGCGTGTGAAGGAGCTTGTTGGATAAGAGGGAGAACTCATCGACAATAATCATATCGGCAGTTCGAATCATCCACCACAAGGTTGTGCCTTCCTCTATTTGCCACTCCAAGTCCAAAGATAATGAGAACAAGCTGTGGATTGTGCGTCCTCCAACATTTAGGGCGGCTACCCCACTAGAACCACAAACTAGGATGCCGAAACCAAGTGCTCGTAACTTGGCAATTAGCAAGCGAACAACATAAGACTTGCCGGTTCCCGCAACCCCTGTGAGAACAGCACACAATTGCGGAACACTACTTCCATTTGATGTGCGGCAATGCTGGGAAATATCCGGACCATTCTCAAGAGGTTGCCGTTGAAAATGTGCAATAAAAATGTCAAACACCCGGCGTTGACCTTGGTTCAAAGCATTCACAAGTGCCTCCGCTGCACGCGTGTCGTCGGCATCCATGAATGCCCTTAACTCCTCCGCCAATTGGGGATCTAGTTCGGCTTCCTCGGCCATTGCTGGTTCATCTTCTCCAAACCGGTGCTTTTCAAGCTCATCTAGATCGGACATGTAGGTATTGAGGAAGGTGGAGTCTATGATCTCTTCGGCCATAAGAACTTGTGCAAGAAGTCGCAAACGCTCAACCGAATACCCACGTGCTTGGGCATTGTTTAAAGTTTCTCTTGCCTCTTCCTCATAACCGCGAAACAATCCTCGATGAATACACTCCTCCATGTATGTTTTAGTGACATTGTTGGATGAGAGGAATTTCCGCTCGTGGTCTGCTTTTGTGAACGGCTGTGACAATAATATCTTTTGCAAGAAATACAATTCTGCATCTTCTCCATACGGGAGGTAAAAGTTCCACCTTGGGATCGCAGTTCGCCTTCGCAGAATCCACTTTTTTCCCACCTCGTCCGTGAATGTCTTCTCCAACTTTTCTGGCGGTGATGGCCACCAATATGGTCGTTCGCCCTCATCGGGGCGTACATTGGCTTGAAAACGATCTCCGCTCACTGCATCATCAGATGCGCTAGAAGGAGAATCATATGCAAAGTCCTCTGCTGGATTGCTTGCTATAGCAGTGGAGCCTCCGGGTTCACGTTGTGTTCGACGATAATAGCGATAGTAGTCGGGGTACTTGATGGGGATGGCAGCAATGGGGCGTTCCAAATAGTGGTCATAGCGATCCAAATACCAAACGTCTGTGGACGTATCTTCGTCTGGAAGATGCTTTCGACGCTTGAGCCGTCCTAGTTTAGGCCATGGATCTGTAGGAATCCATACCACCTCTCGGCTACCTCGACATTGATGAATTCCTAGGAGCATCATGCCGTTCTCCATGCGTCCCAATGAACGCAACTTGAGCAAACGCTCCTCATCGCTTGCATCGGGCGTGATGGTGATGGGCACCGTGAATGACTTTGCTGCCTTTGTGAGATATTTGGCGAGATATAATTCCCAACCCGAAGATGTTATTCGTTGCACATTATTGTGGCACTGGAGCCGAACCAACAAACGGCGATTGTGCGGAACAACACATGCATCTTCGGCTTCATATCTGCGATAAAGCAAGCGGACTCCACTGTCATCCAATTCCTCTCTCTCCTGCGGCACACTAAAGGGATAACCCGACTTGCACTTGGTGCATACACGCCCACGACCAATATTGAAACACTTGTCGGGGTAGCATTGATGCACAATGTTGCACTCCTTGTACAGATCCCGTAGGTATGCTGTGAACTTTGGATCAAAGCAGTCACTTTCACGAGGCATTGTTGCGCAAATCACATCGTCCGGGATGCTGTTGGCTTCACACCATACCACGCCATGCAAATGCACCCGGCCTCGCTCTTGATATTCAAATCGAAACCAATAATCCCGCACCTTTCCAAATGGACCATTTTTGCCAATAGCCAAGAACTCCCGCTTGAATATCTCCACCCGCTTGTGAAACGCCACACAAGCCTCCATATCGTGGCCATCTTGGATTGGCTTGTTTGGCCCTGTTTTTTTGGGGTATTCTCCAGGCCACACAGCTCCTGCACGGCACCCTTTTTGCACAGCAGCTTGCAAATCGGCCCAGTTGTCATTCATGGTTAACGTGATGAAAAGGCCCCCTTTGCCAAGTTCACGACTCATGGCTGTAAGATCTAAATGTCGTGAGGCCCAATAAGAACGGGTTCCAACCAATTTTGAAGGTACATAAGTTCCATACCGATAATACGGGTTGAGCTCGGCCGTACCTTTATCGGTCCCCTCGCGCTCGAGATTGTGGTTCATACAATTTACACCGTCTTGGAAGCATGCACGCGGCTTTTTGCCTTGACTAGTAGGCTGAGTTGACGTCGATGTTGACGTTGGGTCATACTCGGAACGAGGTGGAGAGTGTTGGGTGCTTTGAGTTGCGGATTGTGAAGATTGACTCGGCTGGGTGCATTGACTTGCTTGCGGACTCTGTGAGGACGTGTGTGGTGATTGTTTGGCGCCGGTTTTGGGCCTGTGGAACTCCTCGCACTTCTCAAATGTGCTGCAGTAAAGTCCTCTGCCCGATTCGCACGTTGAGCCTTGAAATTTTGTTGATTCCAAATCAATTGGTTCTTCATCTCTTTGCTCACTTGGAAAAAGGACCACCACCGGTCCCGACGCCATCGGTTATCAAAGGCAAGATAACGACTACGGTAGTAGGTAGCACATCCAATTCCACAACCTACGGTATACCCACCAACGCCGCCAGGATACAAATCAGGCCACACACACGGTTCCAACTTGGGGTCGTTAAAATGCAAATAAGTGTCATTGGCCAACGATTGAGCGGCCGTCGTAAAGTTCCCACCCGCTCCCCGGAAGGGTGTCCGATGGAGGAAGCCCACTTTGTCCGAGTGAGGAGCAAAATCCGGAATGATGTTCCGTGGGGCATCACACTCCACAGCCCAAGCAACGTACTCATGTTGTAAATGGTATTCCAAGCGTTTTCCGTACTTGTCTTCATAGGACCGCTGTGTCAATGTGCCCATGGTGGTGGCCGCATTCTCCAAGTATCGGTACAAGGTGTCACAGTGTGCCAAGAACCGAGAATAAAAAGGGTGAATTTTCTTGAGCAGCAACAACGCTTGGTTCATTTGGCGCGTGCTTTGCTCACTGTCCTTGGGCTTCTGGTAATCACGCAAAATATCCTCTTTCATTGTCATGAAACCATAAAGTGCATTGTAGTGTTGGCTTGGTTTCCGGCCGACACCAACAGTACCAATTGCATGGTGCCATTGCTTGTGACGAAGATCCACGTGCTTTAGCGTATTTGAGTAGAGGGCCCCAAAGTGCAATTTGTCGCTTCTGGTACTCGGTGAGGTCCGCAATTTTTGAGGGGATATTGTAATGGATGTCCCCATCCAAAGTGTAGCCATAGTTGATGGGGTCATACTTCGCGGAATACTTGCTACAAACGTGGCAAGCATACATACGTGTAGCTGAGTGCAAAACAGGAGTATCATACACCACAAAGCGACTTGTGCTACGTGCAGGACATCG
This sequence comes from Eutreptiella sp. 'Long Island Sound 2002', assembly GCA_964036045.1. Lineage (NCBI taxonomy): Eukaryota > Euglenozoa > Euglenophyceae > Eutreptiales > Eutreptiaceae > Eutreptiella > Eutreptiella sp. 'Long Island Sound 2002'. Next base: position 28,656,352 of record OZ038386.1, on the reverse strand, counting down.
TGGGGGAACTGGAAACGGTGCATTCTTATACTTCAAGTAATTGGCGAACATCTCTTTGCGGGACACAAATATCCCACTTGTAACCAAATCGGTGGGTGGCACGCCAAACAAAGTTTGTGTACGTATCTCGTCACTATTGCGTGGAACCGTAAACTTGTGTCCCCCACCTATTGGGCCCCAATTGAGTTGACCACACCGGTAGCAAAGCGCTTCGAAAAGTGGTGAGTACAAAGTGTCCAAACCATCAAGCCAATACTCTCGAACAAACTTCAAAGAAATGTTGGACCGCGATGATGGATTAACACGGAACAACTCCCGAGGCACTGTACGAACGACCCCGGAAGAGCGACGCTGCGATGCCTTGATGTGTTGCTTTTCTGGCGTATTGCCGTGTCCACCAACGATGCCCTTATTCCGTTGCGATTCTGGCGTGTTGTTTATGCCTCCACATAAACCCTTGGCCGCTTGGGACTCCGCGGTGTTCTTTTTGCCCTTGTTGGCTTGGGACTCCGCGGTGTTCTTTTTGCCCTTGTTGGCTTGGGACTCCGCGGTGTTCTTTTTGCCCTTGTTGGCTTCAGATGCCGCGGTGTTTTTCTTGCCTCCAGTCGAACCCTTGGCCGCTTGGGACTCCGCAGTGTTCTTTTTGCCTCCACAAGAACCCTTGGCCGCTTGCGACTCTGCGGTGTTCTTTTTGCCCTTGTTGGCTTGGGACTCCGCGATGTTCTTCTTTCCTCCAGTTGCATAGCGAAGTACCCCCGCGTACCATCCGTTGGCGACATGCGCAGTTGCGTGCCACGTTGATGAAACGATTGCAAAAGCGCACCGCACTTGGGATCGAAGCGGCAACGGTTGCAAGTTTGAACACTTCTGAATCGCAAGCCGCCAATGAACTGGTCCACCGGAAAGTCAATGCCTGTGTCCAAGCATCGCTGCAACTCGTGCTCCCAACAATTTGACATGGTGCGAAATAAAAGGTAACTCCGTTAAGAGTACACCTTGACTCCAAGTCCAGCTGCCGAGAGGAAGAAAGGACAATATGTTTGAAACAACAAAGTGACAAGCGCAGAAACATATTTGACAAGCTGCGCTGCGATCTTATTGCCCAATATTGGTAACACTTATACTTGTACGGTTTCAAACCCAACCCAATAGCAATGTGTTGTTTTGCGTTGGTTGGCCTTATCCTCACCAAATAACGAGCCCGATTCCTACCCACTTGAACTCAAGCCCAAACATAACATCACCCGTTGGTACTCTTGGAACAACAAAGCTCACAAACGGCAAAACACGGCAAGGAACTACTTGTCCCTCTTGTACCAAACACTCCACACTATTGTTGCAACTCTTGCTCCTATGATTAGACATGGCGTGAATGTGAAGGTAACTCCGTTAAGAGTACACCTGTACTCCAAGTCCTATCACTAAGAGCAAAGGGCACAAAAGAACAAAGCACACAAACAGCAAAACACGGCAAGCAACTACTCGTTCCTCTTGTACCAAACACTCAACACTATTGTTGCAACTCTTGCTCCTATGATTAGACATGGCGTGAATGTGAAGGTAACTCCGTTAAGAGTACACGGGTACTCCAAGTCCAATCACTAAGAGCAAAGGGCACAGAAGAACAAAGCACACAAACGGCAAAACACGGCAAGCAACTACTCGTTCCTCTTGTACCAAACACTCCACACTATTGTTGCAACTCTTGCTCCTATGATTAGACACCGCGTGAATGTGAAGGTAACTCCGTTAAGAGTACACCTGTACTCCAAGTCCAATCACTAAGAGCAAAGGGCACAAAAGAACAAAGCACACAAACAGCAAAACACGGCAAGCAACTACTCGTTCCTCTTGTACCAAACACTCCACACTATGGTTGCAACTCTTGCTCCTATGATTAGACATGGCGGGAATGTGAAGGTAACTCCGTTAAGAGTACACCTGTACTCCAAGTCCAATCACTAAGAGCAAAGGGCACAAAAGAACAAAGCACACAAACAGCAAAACACGGCAAGGAACTACTTGTCCCTCTTGTACCAAACACTCCACACTATTGTTGCAACTCTTGCTCCTATGATTAGACATGGCGTGAATGTGAAGGTAACTCCGTTAAGAGTACACCTGTACTCCAAGTCCAATCACTAAGAGCAAAGGGCACAGAAGAACAAATCACACAAACGGCAAAACACGGCAAGCAACTACTCGTTCCTCTTGTACCAAACACTCCACACTATTGTTGCAACTCTTGCTCCTATGATTAGACATGGCGTGAATGTGAAGGTAACTCCGTTAAGAGTACACCTGTACTCCAAGTCCTATCACTAAGAGCAAAGGGCACAAAAGAACAAAGCACACAAACAGCAAAACACGGTAAGCAACTACTCGTTCCTCTTGTACCAAACACACCACACTATTGTTGCAACTCTTGCTCCTATGATTAGACATGGCGTGAATGTGAAGGTAACTCCGTTAAGAGTACACCTGTACTCCAAGTCCAATCACTAAGAGCAAAGGGCACAAAAGAACAAAGCACACAAACAGCAAAACACGGCAAGCAACTACTCGTTCCTCTTGTACCAAACACTCCACACTATTGTTGCAACTCTTGCTCCTATGATTAGACATGGCGGGAATGTGAAGGTTACTCCGTTAAGAGTACACCTGTACTCCAAGTCCAATCACTAAGAGCAAAGGGCACAAAAGAACAAAGCACACAAACAGCAAAACACGGCAAGCAACTACTCGTTCCTCTTGTACCAAACACACCACACTATTGTTGCAACTCTTGCTCCTATGATTAGACATGGCGTGAATGTGAAGGTAACTCCGTTAAGAGTACACCTGTACTCCAAGTCCAATCACTAAGAGCAAAGGGCACAGAAGAACAAAGCACACAAACGGCAAAACACGGCAAGCAACTACTCGTCCCGCTGGTACCAAACACTCCACACTATGGTTGCAACTCTTGCTCCTATGATTAGACATGGCGGGAATGTGAAGGTAACTCCGTTAAGAGTACACCTGTACTCCAAGTCCAATTACTAAGAGCAGAGGGCACAACAAAACAAAGCACACAAACGGCAAAACTCGCCAAAGAAGTACTCGTTCCTCTTGTACCCAACACTCCACACTATTGTTGCAACTCTTGCTCCCATCATTTGGTCCCACAACGGTTCATTTTCAAGGCATTTTGGGATTTTCCATGGGCCAAAACGCGTCACCATGGGCGCAAAATGGGCTAAAAACACCTGTTTGAGCATGCCATATGGTCTAGGATCACTTTTGGAAAAACACGTTTTTGACCCATTTTTGACCCATTTTCGGTCTTGAAACATCCCATTTTCAAGGCATTTTGGCATTTTCCATGGCCCATAACGCGCCACCACAGGCTCAAAACGGCCTAAAAACACTTGTTTAAGCATCCCAAATGCACCGGGAACAACTTTGAAAAAATGATTTTTTTCGCCCTGGGGACCCCGGTGGACCCACCGTTGGCACTACCCGTGCGCGGGCTGCGCTGCCCTCGGGCTCCACCAAGTGACCACTAGTAAGAGGGTTTAGGCTTCTCGTTGAGGGATTCTGAGGCTTGGAAACCACAAGATGGGGGGTTGCGGGTGGAATACGTGCCCCTGGAATTCGGTTTTGAGCCAAGTATACCAAGATACGGCCCGTTCCTGGTTTTGGGCCTGTTTGACACAAATAGCGCACATTCAAGCCAATTTTGGCCATTCTTGGGCTGTTTCTCGGACATATCGTGGATGTAGAGGGCAAGGAAGGGCTCCTGGTCACGGGGCAATTGAGGCGCACGCGGAGTGTAGGAACCATTTGCCGTCATTTGCCTGTTTTGACTAAGTTTCGGCGCTGTTTTGGGCCGAAAAGGGCTGTCTTGGGGCACAAAATGCAGGGCCACTTGTCGGCCTCGCACAGCCTTCCCACTGTCTCGGATTTGCGAAATTCCTTTTTCAGTGCGTTCGGCACGTCCAAAATGGGGGGGGGGGTGTACCTTCAAGGGGGGTTGGGGCCCCATGTGCGTCAAAATTCAAGTTCGGACCACAAAATCGCCTATATATATATATATATAGATTTAAGGGGAGAGGGGTGTAGTAATATACACATATATATATATATATATATATATATATATATATATATATATATATATATATATATATATATATATATATATATATATATATATATATATATATATATATATATATATATATATATATATATATATATATATATATATATATATATATATATATATATATATATATATATATATATATATATATATATATATATATATATATATATATATATATATATATATATATAGTGGGTGCACCAGTTCCCCGACCGTGACCCGCCGGGCTACACACGCACCTCGGTGCTCCGGAGGGCGGCTGATGGGGCACAGACAGTGTCCCGGCGCATACATCGCATTTCTGTTTCGCATAGCCTTCTGGGCTATGCCTCCTCCATGTTCACTACCCCCATAGGTTTTAGTGACCATAATTCTGTGGTATTGCAATTTGTTGGCATGGGCCTGGACGGGGAGCAGCCGACCAGGTGGAAGTTCCCTCTGGATGCACTCCAAGATCCAGACAGAGTGGATTGGGTTACGCGGGAACTGCAGACACTTGAAGAAGAGGGTGTACAGGGGTTAGAGGCGTTTCAGCGCAGTCAGGTGGTATTACAGGATGCGGCCCGCCGCTACAATGTGAATGCGCCGGTGGCGACCCCTGCCTATTTACGACTCCGGGATATCCTCCGCCGTTCTTCCCCGGAGTATGTGCCTTTGGCGGGTTTTGCGGCCCCTCGGGATGAGGGACGGCGTCCAGGGACAATGCGCGATGCATACGTTGCACTAGTTAAAGCGGTGTCCGTGCACCGGGGGGTGGAGCAGTTGGAGCGCACGTACACGAGGGTGAGGGAGGCACTGCATGACAAGCACCACCTCCAAGAGGTGCGCCGCTGGCGCGCCCGAGCACTGCACAGGCTAATGCACCATGCCCAGGAGTCTCGTATCTATGGTGTTCTGAAGGCCCGATCGGGCCATCTGTTGCGTGATCGCCATGCGTTCGCTAGAGAACTGGTAGCGTATTGGAGCACCATCATGCGTCCAGGTCAGCGGTCAGAGGAGGAGTGCTACCAGTGGCTGGAGGCCAGGGGGTTGCCAGCGCAATGGCGCACGGCGGTCCCGCTGCTCTGGCAGGGCTGCTCGGAAGACCTGGTTTACGCGGCACTACAGCAGATGGATCCCTCGTCCTCCCCTGGGGATGATGGCATCCAGGCGGGAGTCTATAAGGCTTTCCCGGAGTTCTTTGTACGTAACATGTATCGCGCTTACTAGGAGATAGAAGTAGAGGGCTTACCGGATGAGTGGGTGACCGCCTTAGTTCGGTCGCTGCCTAAAGACCCAGGATCAGCCGCGGTGGACCGCCAGCGGCCCATTGCGCTTCAGCAGGCTAGGCTGAAGTGGCTCACAGGAGTGCTGCTCCTGCAGCTGCAGGATGCTCTGTTCCAGCTGGTTCCGTCCCAGCAGAAGGCCTACCTGAGGGGCCGCACGATGTTCGACCACTTGGCCTCAGTGCAACAGACCTGGCACACAGGCCCAGGCGATGAGGTGGCGGCTTGGCTTGTGGTAGATTACAGTAAGGCGTATGACTCGGTCAACCACCCCATGATGGCTGCCCTTTTTCGCTTCATTTGTATCCCGACCCCATGGGTATGCGTCCTGCTGCAGATCCTGCGGGGCCCAGTTCTGTTTCAGGTGATGGGGGGAGTGGTGAGGGAGCATTCCCTGACTCCGGCGTCGGGCATACGCCAAGGCGACCCACTGTCCCCTATATTATTTTCTCTGCTCACTTCTGTTATCTGTTTCATTTTGCGGCCCTATGGGGTCGACGTTTGGCTGTACTCGGATGATGCTTTGGTTCGGCTGTGCCCGCCAGGTGCGGGACTTGAGGCAGACCTCCAGTCATTGCTAGCCGAGTTTGCTGCTTTCGGCGAATACACTGGTCTGTGTCTGAACCTGGAGAAGACTCGCTTGCTTCTCCAAGGCCTGGATAGTGATGGGTTGGCAGGAATTAAGGTGGTGCCCCATATGCGCTACCTGGGTGCCCAGGTGGGACATGTTTCCCCGGCAGTGGCTTACGAGCGGTGTGTGGCGTTGTTTGAGTCCCGCCATACCAGGATCTCTCACATGCCCCTCTCACGGGCACAGAAGGTGGTGCTCCTGCACACGTGGTGCTATCCGGTGCTGCAGGTGACTACCATTGCGCACTATCCACCCGACTTGGTAGTTAAGAGGCTCCGCAGAGCTCTGGTGATTGCTTTTCATGCCCAAAATTGGAAGGTGCCTTTGAACGTCCTGCATCTCAGTCCATCTGAGGGAGGGATCGGTCTGTGGTCGCCGGAGGTGGACGACACATGCAGCAACCTTCACGCGCTATCTGCAGCAGCCGTCCCGGTATGGGCCTGGCGCCTATACCGTCTTCTCCAACTGGTTGGAGCGTAAAGGCATAGTGCATACCCCCTCCCAGTTAGCCCTGTTGCAGCTGTCACCGTGTTGCATACGCAACGCGCCGTGGCTGGCGTCGTCGGTGAAGGCACTGTCCTCGCTGAACGCTGCCCAGAAGGGCCTGGGGCTAGAGTGGCAGGAACTGGCAGCGGCCCCCCAGTGGAATAGCCGCCTGCTGACGGTCTCAGAAAAGTCCATTACCTGTAAGTTTTTGATACGCAAGGGAATCTTACGCCTCTCTGACGTCGTGGACACCAGCGCCTGGGTTGCTACTGTCTCCCGGGACTGGCAGGGGAGTAGGAAATTGCAGCCGCACCAATACCAAGCCCTGCTTGCACTAGTGCGTAGGTTGATCCCCGCTTGGGAGGGGCATCATTCGGTGCAAGGGGTTATCCCCCCCCTCCCCATGTCACCGGCACATCAGGAGTTATATGATCAGTTTTGAGCCTGCTTCTTGCCAACATGCCGAGCCGACCAGACAGTGATCAATATATATAGATTTTACATTTTGTTTGAGTACAGGCAGCCGAACTTGATGCTTCAGGGCCCCTCCGGCCCTGACCCCACTACCCGCGGTTTCTCTAAGTGTTGGCAACGACCTGTCAGCCTTCGCTCTCTCTGAGTGTCGCTGACGTTTGGGCAGGGGCGTAAAGCTTCCTATGGCCCGCTGTTGGATTCCCCAAGACCGAACGAGTGTCGGGGAGCACTGTAGAGCCTCTGCAACGCTTTTAAGCTTCACTTGTGGGTCTCCAGCCGGGGGAACTCGGAAGGCATGATATTACATTATGTCAAGGTGCAATGATATCGAAGTTGAGATCTTCATGTTGAGGATCGCTTGAGGTAGACTATTTTGAGGTGCTATAGTATTGGTGTTTCGTAAGCAGAGCAGACCTGTGAGCAGGTACACAAAGGAACATTCCAGTCGTGATTAATGCACAATACGAGGAACTGATTGAACTTTGCGTGGCAATGACCGGTCGCCTGTGACACGGGGGCGTTCGGTAGCCAAGTATCCGTTGCTTCATGGCCCCTCCCCATGGACCAGGGGCTACAGTTCACTCCGATTTCGGCGGCACTGGCGACCCAGCGCCGTGCCGACAGGCGACAGCCCAAAGAGGTGTGGCAGGCGTTTCGCCGCCTGGCCCTCCCTCCGCAGGACCTAGATTTCATTCATACCTGCCTGTGGAAGAAACTGTCGGTGGGGGCCCGCCTCCGAGCGATCTGGCCCTCTGCTTCAGACAGGTGCCCTTTTGATTCCTCTCTGGAGGACATTTATCATTGCACGAAAGCGTGTTCCTGGCTCACCATACCTGTTCGGGCCCTGCAGTGCACCTTTCCGCCCGTCTGGAGTTCGGGGGGGGAGGGTACCGATTGGCCGTTTGTGTTCAGATTATCCCTAGCTGTCCCTCACCAGGGCGCCTGGGATTGTGATGTGGAAGGCAGTGCGGGTTTGTGGTCCTGCCGCTGTGAAGTGGTCTTTCAGAAAGCCCGCCTGACTGTAAATGATTAACTGCGGGTGCTGCACTCTGAGGTTTCCAAGTGGCTGGCAATGCCAGACCTGTCCCTTGATCACGAGGCGGTGCGGATGTATGCAGGGGCCTTGCAGGGGTGGCTGACGGACAGGAACATCCCAGTGTGTGAGGGTTCCGATGTAGCGGGTCGAAAGCGGCCATGCCCCTCCCCGCAGCAACCGGACCGCTATTTTCGGCGGCAGACGGCAGACAGAGTGAGCAGGAAGAGGGCACGGGCAGCGGCGAAGGGGCCGGAAGACCCAGACTTCCTGCACACCCCTGAGGTGTGTACAGATGGCTCATTCGGGCTGGAGGACCCGCGTACGGGTTTTGCAGGGTATCGGGTCTGGTTCGGGCCACTGGACCCCCGCAATATGGCGCAGCCCCTGGAGGGGGAGGTGCAGACGGTAAACAGGGCGGAGCTGTCTGCGTGCATTGCGGCGCTCAGGGTAGTTCCAAGGGGACAGGCGCTCCGGGTCGTTACAGACAGCAAGTACGTGTATGATGGTATCCTGAAGCACCTCCGGCGTTGGAGGTTGCAGGGTCGTCCGTTTGTGAACTCAGACCTGTGGCTCCAGCTCCAGGTGGAGGTAGATGCGAGAACAGCCCCCACCCTCCGGCGCCATGTGTATAGTCATATTGGGGTGGCGGGGAATGAGCGTGCGGATGAGCTGGCCAACCAGGGCCGGCTGGCACACCCCCGACGGCGCCAGTTCCTGCGTGACCAGGCGCAGGCAGCGGGCCGGCCATCAATGGTGGTCCGCACGGCGCGTCGGGCTCCGTAGCCACTGTTTATTGGGGTTGCATCAGTGCCGTGGATGGGCAGAGTGTTAGAAAGGCACCGTGCCCAGGCATTGTATCTTGTCGTAGTACAGTGGGCCGCATGCCCTTCTTCCGTCCCGCAGAGGTGGGTTCGAACCCCAAGGAGGGTAGAGTGGCACTGAACGTCCCGAATCCCCCCTGACTCTCCTGTTTGGTGGTAGTTTGGGTTATTGGCGGTAGATAAGCATAGGGCGAGCATACCTGAAAGTGCACGGGGGTCCGGCCCCGCGTCGCGTTTCGACGCGCTATCGTCCGTGGAGGCGACGGCGCCGGCGCGGCAGCAGCAGCGATAGCTGCTGTTCTTCGTTAGTGGTAGCGGCGGTGATGGGCACACTTCAGCCGGCCAAGTGTACCGGGCGGGGTGTAGTGGTGGGTTTGGTGGCGGTTACATTGCATATCGTCAGCGTAGCGTACTGGTAGTGCACGGGTGCCTCGTCCCGGGGAGCGTAGGTTCGATGCCCGCCGCCGAGCGTGTAGGCGACGGCGCCGGCGGCAGGCTTCTCTGCACCCTCTTTTGGTACTTCGTCATAGTGCTATAGTGGACAGCCACCCGGCCTGGAGTAACCTGGGGGTAGGTTCGAATCCTGAGTGCTCGTAGCTTGCGGGTATGGTGACGTAGTCCATGGATATCTCCCTCTCGTCAACCACCTTGCGTTCTTCTCTATTTTTTCTGGCCAGGGTCACTCTGCACGGGGCTGACTGGTTTGTTCGTTGCGGCGTTTCCGCGAACACCCGCGTTGGCACTCGTTTTGGCACTGGAATGACCGCAGCACTTGCACGGCTTGGGGCTCCTCTGAGGCGTTAGTGTGTTTGTTCGTTGCAGTGTTTCTGCTCTTCCGCTGGTTCCACCAGTTTAGGGGGTCGGCCTCACTGACGCACTGACTCCGGCATAACCAGCCATATGAAGCCCATATGTCCATATGCAGGAGGGAAGGAGTATTGTTCCTACGGTTAGGAAGCTGTGAATCAGTGTGCTAGGGGCTACTGCAAGGCCCACACATGAACTACGAACTCATGGTTATTGCAGCGAAGTAGGAGTGTAGGAATGTTGGTCCTCGCAGTTTGAGCATGATTCGAATGCAAGCCTTGGTATATATATATATATATATATATATATATATATATATATATATATATATATATATATATATATATCATCCAATCTACACCCCTCTCCCCAACTCTAGGTGGCTCCACCATACGGCTCTAAGGTACGTGCGAAAGGCACAACGTGGTGCATACACGTGGTGGAAGGGGCTAAACTCCATCAAAACGGGCTCAAAATGAGCTCAAAACATTTGTTTGAGCATCCCAAATGGTCTGGGATTACTTTTGGAAAAACACGTTTTTGACCCATTTTTGACGCATTGTTGGTCCCAAAACGACCCACTTTCAAGGCATTTTGGCATTTTCCATCGCCCAAAACGCGCCCCCACGGGCTCAAAATGGGCTAAAACCACTTGTTTGAGCATACCGAATGGTCTAGGATCACTTTTGGAAAAATGCGTTTTTGACCCATTTTCGACCCTGTTTTGGTCCCAAAACTGCCCATTTTCAAGGCATTTTGGGAGTTTCCATGGCCCAAAACACGCCACCACGGGCTCAAAACGTGCTAAAAACACCTGTTTGAGCATCCCAAGTGGTCTATGAACAACTTTGGAAAAAATCTTTTTTTTCGCCCCGGGGACCCTGGTGGACCCACCGTTGGCCCCCACGGTGCGCGGGCCGGGCTGCCCTCCGGCTCCACCAAGTGACCCCTGGTACGGGGGTCTAGGCGTCTCGTGGGGCAATTCTGATGCTTGGAAACCACAAAAAGTGGGGGGTTGCGGGTGGACTACGTGCCCTCGGAATTCGGATTTGAGCCACATAGCCCAAGATACGGCCCGTGCTTGGTTTCGGGGTGTTGGTGCACATTGCGCAGATTTTGGGGCTTTTTGGCGCCTTTTTGGGCCGTTTCTCGGACATATCGTGGAGTTGAAGGGCACTAGAGGGCTCTTTGGCACGGTGAAGTCAAGCCGTACGTGTAGTGTAGCCACCGTTTCGCTTCGTTTGGCCGTTTTGACTGAGTTTCGGGGCCATTTTGGGCCAAAAAAGGCTGTTTTGGGGCACAAAATGCGCAGTTTTGGGAGGGCACGTCCCGACTTGGCGCCTCCGCCCCGGGGCGCCACCGGTGGGTTTTTGGCTCAAAACTTGGATTTGGCAAGGGCACCACTTAGGCTCTAGGATGGCTAGAGTAGAGTAGAGCCCGGAGCGATGAGGCGGAGCAATGGCAAAAACGGAAAGGAGAAGTGCGTGTTGCTTGCTTGCTTGTTGCTTGTTGTTGCTTGTTGCTTGTTAGCTAGATTTAAGGGGAGAGGGGTGTAGTAATATACATATATATATATATATATATATATATATATATATATATATATATATATATATATATATATATATATATATATATATATATATATATATATATATATATATATATATATATGTATATTACTACACCCCTCTCCCCTTAAATCTAGCTAACAAGCAACAAGCAAGCAACAACAAGCAACAACAAGCAACAAGCACTTCTCCTCACCGTTTCGGCCATTGCTCCGCCTCATCGCTCCGGGCTCTACTCTACTCTAGCCATCTTGGAGCCTAGGTGGTGGCCTTGTCAAATCCAAGTTTTGAGCCAAAAACTCACCGGTGGCGGCCCGGGGCGGGGGCGCCAAGTCGGGAGGTGCCCTCCCAAATCTGCGCAGTTTTGGGCCAAAAACAGCCATTTTTCGCCCAAAACAGCCCCAGAACCCGGGCAAAACGCCCAAACGAAGGGATACGGTGAGTACACTGCACGTGCGGCTTGATTTCACCGTGTCAAAGAGCTCTCTAGTGCCCTTCAATTCCACAATATGTCCGAGAAACAGCCCAAAATGGCGCCAAAAAGCCCCAAAAACATACGCAACGCGCACCACCACCCCGAAACCAAGCACAGGGCGTATCTTGGGTTCCGTGGCTCAAATCCGAATTCCGAGGGCACCTAGTCCACCCGCAACCCCCCACTTTTTGTGGTTTCCAAGCCTCAGAATCGCCCAACGAGCCACCTAGACCCCCGTACCAGTGGTCACTTGGTGGAGCCGGAGGGCAGCCCGGCCCGCGCACGGTGGGGGCCAACGGTGGGTCCACCAGGGTCCCCGGGGCGAAAAAAATCATTTTTTCCAAAGTTGTTCCTAGACCACTTGTGATGTTCAGAGAAGTGTTTTTAGGCCGTTTTGAGCCCGTGGTGGTGCGTTATGGGCCACGGAAAATCCCAAAATGCCTTGAAAATGGGCCGTTTTGGGACCAAAAATGGGTCAAAAATGGGGAAAAACGCGTTTTCCCAAAAGTGATCCTGGACCATTCGGGATGCTCAAACAAGTGGTTTGGACCCATTTTGAGCCCGTGGTGCCGCGTTTTGGCCCACGGAAAATCCCAAAATGCCTTGAAAAGAGGCTGGTTCAACACCAAAAATGGGTCAAAACTGGGTGAAAAACGCCATTTTCTGAAAGTGATCATGGGCCATTTGGGAGGCCGAAAAAAGTCTTTTTAGCCTGTTTTGAGCTCAAGATCGGGCGTATGCAAGCACTGCAATACGGGCAATTAACACAACATTGCGCTCCTCATCACGTACATTGCACACCCTAAATTTATCCTGCTACATGCCGTCCTTGTGCGCCTCAGTCATGGCAGAGAACCTATTGAATTGCACATCTCTCACAACTTTGGCTCTGAGTTTGCGCATCGCAAAGAATGAAGACGGGTTGGTAACTTTTATGGACGATAACACATCTAATCGCCTCTTCAAAGACGTTTTTTGTAAGGGCATGCATATGCTTAATTTACTCCACCTCGATCTCTCCTCTGGGTCCATCACTAATAGTGGTGCATGCGCGTTGGCAAATGAATTGTGCAACGCGCAAACACTTACCCACATGCATCTGGACCTAGGTTACAACAATATAGGTCCACTTGGGGTGGCCTCTTTATTTCGTTTGATGGGACAATATAAAAAGCTGCAAAGTTTCTATTTGAACGTCTGTGCAAATCAGAAGTGGGGGACCCAAAATGAATTGGCCAAACCCTTTTACATCCAAGAACTTGCAACCACTTTGTGTTCCATTCAACTGGATTTCCAAGACATTGGTCTTGTTGACCATAGTGTGATTGACCTCGTCAATACCTTGGTTAACAAATGGAATCCGCAAGTGTTGCAACAAAGCAACACATCCGCACTGCTTTCGCTAAATCTTCTCTACAATTATAATATTGACATGGCGGGGGTTTGTGCATTGCAAGTGCTAGCAAACCACTTTGCCGTTGACGTGCATACAACAATTTCATGTGATGCATTCGATTCACCCCATTTGTACAGCGACGACGACTAGGTCCTAAAGCCAGTTCCCTTCAATTCCAAACTTTTCTAGTAGCCAAGAGTTCCAACCAGTTCAGGTTGCCATCCGTGGGAGTTCCCAATGTACAATTGTACTCCTAACGGAATTACCTTCACCTTCATGCCATGTCTCAACCTTGGGAGGAAGGGTTACAACTGTTTCTGTAAAGTGATTACCACGAGACTCGCAAGTAATTCCTTCACGTGTCTTGCCAACTGTGTTTCGTTCCTCCAACACTGCCACACGGTTACGGTACATTGCGGTTTGATGGACATACGTGGGACGGGCTCTTTCTGAGCGGATATACATTCCCATTAGCCTTCCCCTCCACCTTGTGCTCACCTCCGACATAATAAACCCGCGTGTCTTTTAGGAGAGGGGTGTAGATTAGAGGATATATATATATATATATATATATATATATGGCATAACTACTGCAGTATGCCTACCAGGGTATAGGGGCAAGAGGTGGGCTTGGGATGGGGAGTAGGGGACCCCCCCCCCTATTTTGAGGTTGGGGAACTCAAAAAAACATGTTTTAGAAGTGAATTGGATGGTTATTAGTGGGTATTTGCCCCTATAAAGGTCTAAAATGGCTAAAATTAGGGTATGACATCACTGCTGGTAGGATCCTAACCAGAGTACTAAACATAGGTACAATTATGGTCCAAACCACTAATACTAGCACCAAATACCCCCAATAATAGCATAATAGGACATGGAAATGGACAGGGGAATGTTAAAAAGGCTGAATTACTATATCATTGGGCGTATATAGGGGTGGTGTGGGTTATTTTTAGGATTTAGTGGTTATTTTTAGTACTCTGGTTAGGATCCTACCAGCAGTGATGTCATACCCTAATTTTAGCCATTTTAGACCTTTATAGGGGCAAATACCCATTAATAACCATCCAATTCACTTCTAAAACATGTTTTTTTGAGTTCCCCAACCTCAAAATAGGGGGGGGGGGGTCCCCTACTCCCCATCCCAAGCCCACCTCTTGCCCCTATACCCTGGTAGGCATACTGCAGTAGTTATGCCATATATATATATATATATACATATATATGGGCGTTTTCACGGGGGTCCCCCCCCCCTAATTCCATCCACTAATTTTTGGCGGTTGGATTTTTCGAGAATTATGGGGTGATGAGGGTACCCCCCCCCCCTATATTCCAAACTGAACAATGTGGTTATAACCATGCGCCTGTGACACGGGGGCGTATGCGAGCCCAGTTTCCGTTGCCTCATGGCCCTATATTCCAAAGCCACCCGGAGTGGCGCATGCGAATCTACATTTGGCACCGAACTGCTCTGCGCTGCAGTGCAGCAAAACACTGAACTGAGTGTGGTGATGACCATGTGACACGGGGCCGTATGCGAGCCCAGTATCCGTTGCCTCGTGGCCCCCTATTTTGAGGGTGCCCAATTCATTTCTGAAGATTTCAGCTCATGGTTTGACGATATGTTTGAGAAAATCTGTATTTCGTTGAAATTTTGGCCATTTTCGGCACCCACGTATTACCCACCACTAGGGTTGCTTAGAATGTGCGCCAAGACCAGACTTGTGCCGCCTCTTCTTCCCCAACTGGTGCTGGCTCATGAGGAGCGGGGCAGACATTGGTCGTGGAACTATGTGCACTCAGACTTCCCGCGCCCCGATGTTGTGACTTGTTGCCTCCAGGGTGTTGTTGCTGGGCTGTGACATACTCCTTGGGAAGGCAGGTTAGCTTCATGCGCACAACTGTCAAAAGGGCACCCCGGGCTCAATATAAGGTGATACGCTTTTGTGGGTGCCCTCATCACTAGAACATGCATTCCTCTCCCATGGCTCGTGTGTGCAAATTTTTCTCGTATTAATGTTGCTCCATTGTTAGCTATTGTAATGCACCCTTTGTGTCCACACGCACACATGTAGCAAGGAACCTCGAATAGTGACATCGTCAGTCACGATATTTGTGTTGTATTCCTTTTGCCATGTTGTTGGGAGCCTACATTTTGTTTATTTTTTTGCCTCTTTGGTTTGATTCTGGTGGGGGGGGGGTCTAGCCATTCATGGAATGGAGGCACATTCGGTTAGTATTGCCTAGTACTCCTAACTATGACCCTTGTGCTACATTTATAATTATGAGTTGCATGTGTGTTTCCCCCTCAATGCTAGGGGAGAGTCCTTGCACTGCATGCACACTATGCGCTACTTTTAGGCTAGGTTCCCCCCGAAGAGACCCCGGGCACCTCCCCTTCAAAACAGCCTTAAAATTAGGAGACCCCAACTACCCAAGCTCAAAAACGTTACAAACTACCTTCCCTTCACATAAGACATCATGCAAAATGCGGAAAGCCATGAACAGCGATCTTTGCCACCCCGGGTATCCACCCTCAACAACACATATCCTTCTTTGTGTTCAACTGTCCACAAAGTACAAAATCAGAATGAGCAACTTGTGTGCACAACATGACACAATTGCTGAATTAAAGCACTGTCAATGCAACACATCTTCTTAGGGTCAGACTTGGTGCAACAAAAGACACATACATCCCATCGTCGGCCACAACATCCTCATCATCGTTGTCCTCTTGTGTAGATGCAACCCATACATGTGCAGGTACGTGCTCCCATGGACCATATGGATGGACCGTACTTGTCTTCGAATGAAAAGTTGTTGCAAATGCAAGAGTACACGCACGTACTCGTGCAACTAAGTACCGGATCCCCTCCATATATTCCTTACCATGCCCCAATGCCACATGTGTGCAAACAAGTCCTCAATATGTGCCCTATATATTTCTATAGCAACCATGAACATCGTTGTACTCTTTTTGCCAATCGGTCAAAGTCTTTCAACCGATAAATGGCCATTCCACATGGAGGTGCCCCTTGTATGCGTCATCCATGGAGCCCTCCATATAATGTAGTGGAGACATGCCTCACCTGCATGAAGCTGTAGGTTACCCAATTCATGCTGTACATACCCACTGGGCCTGAATACCCACACACTCCGGCCAGATGGCCTGAACTCAGTGTGGTGTCAGCAAAAAAATATGAATCCACATAATGTTGCTTCAACCTTTTAGGTCCTTGGCGATCCCAAACAAGCACATCCGCTGAACGCTGCTGTCAAACAAAAACGATGCCCAGAATATCACAAAATATGGGGTTCTAGTACGGCCAGACGCCCAAGTAGTCGCACTGCGCACACACTTTGCTAAACCCCCCCCCCCCGTAAATTTGTGTGTGTTGTTTTGCATGCCACTGAAAAAGGCAGCATTAGCACGACAGCATGAGGGACGCTGAATGGCCCAGGTTCTCGGTTGCCCACTGTGCCCCCCCCCCCCCCCCCCGCCCCGCAATCCAAGGGGGGGGAACGTCACTTTGACATTTCTCCTGGAAACGGTTGGTTGTACTGTGGTCTCCAAAAGGGCTAGAAACGGAGCTGCACAGCCTACCTCGTCTTCCAGTCCTCAGCCTATACCTGAACTGCCCCCTGAGCATGTCCAGGAATTCAAGGTTGTTTGGAGTCGTAAAAAGAAGTTTCACATAGTGCCTGTGGAAAGGGCATGTGCACAGAAGGAGCACCATGTTTCAATGTGATTCACACTACCGGTGTTGTGCATGCACAGCTGCAATTTTGAAGTGTTACGGTTTGGTGGTGCAACCATTGGGGGGGGGAACCGTCACGACACTGGAGGGGAAATTACCAGGGGGGGGGGGGGGTAAAGGTACATATTTGTCCCATCAACATTTCCGGTTTCTCCAGAGCATACTCAATGACACCTTGAGCATCCGGAACTCGGAAATTGCCCAGGTCAAAGTGGTTGACCAACAGACAAGCAGGAAGTCAGACACACAGAAATTCCCTTTGCCTTGCTTTCAGCATTGGTGTTTTGATTTCCACGGGTTATGGCTACAAAAGATTGTTTGGATCTGTGCATGTGTTGTATGTCATGAGCATGTTGTGCCTGTGCTTCAAGTGGGGGCTTGGTGGGTGTGGGAGCAAAGCAAAACTGGTGCGTTCAAGATTTTCACCCCCACCCCCCCCGACGACCACATCTGGTACATGTTCTTTCTGAGTGTCTATTTTTTTTCGGCCCTTTGTTTTTGAATACAATGCCTGGTCAGTGGCTGGATGATGGCTCCGAAACGATCCAGGGTGAAGGCCCTGTGGTGTCGTGCAATGCAAACGCCAAAGGAGATGCCGTTTTCCATGCGCTGTGGAAGGAGGAGTCTGGGGTGTCCTCTGGGGTTCATTTCTGGGAAGTAGAAGACAAAGGAGGTCTTGGTGGTGTTGGGTTGACCACTTTAGACAAGTTCCAGAAGGGTTATGGCTGCAGGATGTTCAATTTCAACTCCATCAACCTTTCGGATGGAGGTGCGCTGCTTGTTGGCCAATATGGCACCGACTCCTTCAAGGCTGGTGACAAGGTTGGAATGCTGTGTGAAATGACCGATGTGGACCTTTCGGTGACTTTTTACCACAATGGCAAGTGCTTAGGCACTGCGTTCAAGATTGCACACCCCTACCCCACGGAGCTCTTCCCTGTCATCACGTTCAAGAAAGGTGATTCCTGTGCTGAGCTCCAGAAACTGGACACTATTCCCCAGACTCGGGATCGAGAACCCTCAGGCAAGCCATTTCCTGAAGGGGATTGGCACACAGATGTCCATGTGCAAGGCTTGCCTGAGGCCCATAGGGTGACACTTAAGATCAGCCTCGCTGGAGAAGGGGTGTACAGGGCATCCCTGAAGGTCTGCAACAATGCGATGATTCAGCTGACGAAGAAGGATCAGTACGAATGGGAGGCAAGTGCAAATGCAGCTATGACAATGATGATGGGGCCACCTGAATTGATGAAACTTGAACAAGAGTTCATTCAATTCTTCCAGGGAGTTAGTGGCCTGGATGAACAAGGTGGCAACCTGCAGCTTGTGAGCTGCGATGGTGACTCCTGTGCAATGAAGATGTTCTATCCTGGGGGCGCCGCGCTTGCAATTCCCATTACTAAAAACCCCCTTGAGCGTTGAGCACCGCCCGCAGTTGTTTACCACTGAGGGCTGTTGCATGCACTTACTGGTCACTGCTTCTGAGTGCCAACAACCCAACGCTGAGGTTCTGGGGTTGTGTGTCAATGCACCACATCTATGTCTGAAACCCTGGAATGCTGCCGCCTCACTCTTTGCAAACGAGGTGTTGTCATGTGATGGTACACAAATGTTTTATCATGGCAGCAGCCATTTTTAGGGATTTCGACCTGCAGGCGAGTGAGACACAGCGACTGGCCAGCATGCTTTGCTTTGCAGAAGCATGGGTGGCAGTCATAAGATTTGATTCTCTCTTGGTTTGAGCACTATTTGGTTACATTTGCAAGCTGCACCAGCACTGGGAGTGTGGTAGCAGGCAAATATTCTTACGAAATCGATTGGTAACTGACACAACACACTAATTCTTATCTCAAACCGTGTCGTAATCCTCTGTCCACCTGCTGTCCACCTGGACTTCATGTGTGCCTGCAGGAGGGGTTCCAGGGTCATTACTTCAGGGGGTGGCCAGAGTCCGGTCCAGCCGCTGGGGGTGGGGGGGTGGGGGGGGGGCCTCCATACCAAAACTAAAAACTTTTCAAAGTTCGATTTTTCATAAAACCCTTCCATTGCCCCTGGGATGGGTTTGGGTGATCAATTGGTGACAAAACAGGTACTTGAGCACCCATGGGGACCCACATAGTGGCCGCTAGGCCTAGGTAGCCCGTACCATGGGCCCCTCAAAAGCCCCAAACTTGCTGCTGTATAGGCTGGTTAGCGATACTTGGTCAATTTTCAAATTTCGCTTTTTTCCGAAACCCTTGCGTTGCCCCTAGGATGGGTTTGGGCATCAAAAGGTTTTGGCAAACACAAGAGTACACGCACGTACTCATGCAACTAAGTACCGGATCCCCTCCATATATTCCTTACCATGCCCCAATGCCACATGTGTGCAAACAAGTCCTCAATATGTGCCCTATATATTTCTATAGCAACCATGAACATCGTTGTACTCGTTTTGCCAATCGGTCAAAGTCTTTCAACCGATAAATGGCCATTCCACATGGAGGTGCCCCTTGTATGCACCATCCATGGAGCCCGTCTCATAATCCATATAATGTTGCTTCAACCTTTTAGGTTTAGGTTACGATCCCAAACAAGCACATCCGCCGAAAGCTGCTGTCAAACAAAAAGATGCCCAAACTATCACAAAATATGCGTTTCTAGTACGGCCAGACGCCCAAGTAGTCGCACTGCGCACACATTTTGCTCAAGCCCCCCCCGCCCCAGTAAGTTTCTGTGTGTTGTTGTGCATGCCACTGAAAAAGGGCACCCCATTTTGGTCCATACGTAATACGGTGATTCATTCGGGGTACCTTGTTTGGGTGTCTCCACTGCTTTTGCCATCTCTTAGACCCTCATGCCCACGTCAAAGGAAATCTTTTGATGTCCATTTTGTGCATGACCTTGATGACGGTGGGGGAGGGGGCACACAGGGTTTAGGGGAATGCCATGCACGCAGTGCGCACGCAGTGCGAAGTTTTGGATGTCGGCAAATACTCGAACCCTAGTTTTGGCCCCTTTTCACAAGCCTCCGTAGAGGTGGTTCGATTCGCCCTGCAGAGTACTCTTCCCGACAGATAGTACGTGCACCAAAACCTTGGTCGACTTCAAGGTGATTCTCGAACCGAGATGCTCAAGATCATCGATCGGTATGGCCACGTCCACAACTGCAAAGAATTCAACGTGGTTATCGTCGCCCGAAGGCTCTCGATCGCCGATACTCGATGGTGGTGAGTCGACACCAGGACCGGACAGTTCTTCTTCGACGATGCTGTTGGTTATAACTACAACCAGAAATTTCGATGGACACCTGGCCAACCCTATGGTATGACACCTTTTAGTCTTCCCCCTAGTAAACAGGTGACAGGTATTCTTGGGGGAGTATCCTAGCCTCTGGGTGCGCAATATGCACGCAGTGCGCACGCAGTGCAAACACTTAGCCTAGGTCCCCTGCACTCCAACCACAAGGATGGAGTGTGTTCTCTCCAACCAGGATGTGCAAGGCATCTGGGGGGGCATGCTTGGGTGCATGCCAAGGAGGGATGGGCACATGCACGCACAACAGTGCCGTGACACACACTGCTACAGCATGGGTTTTGTATGCCACATAACAAAGAGGGTGTTGCACACCCCATGCACAGACCGTGCAAAGTTTCGATATCCACGAGGTATCATCGAAAGGTCTCTGGCGACCATCCACAAGCATTTGGGAACACCATTTGCGGTGGGCCTCTTCACTGGGTAAAATCTCCAAAAACATCAGAAAGGGGCCGCACCGTGCACCGTGCGCCTAGCAATACAACATGCTTTTCTTCCCATATGGTGGTTTATGGAAAGAACGGTGCAGGGAATCCCTAATATTTTCATGACACAGAGGATTGCCACATTGTGGCATGGCAATATTGATCGCACTACTCTGGTGGATCACAAGAGCAACATGACAGCATTAGCACGACAGCATGAGGGACGCTGAATGGCCCAGGTTCTCGGTTGCCCACTGTGCCCCCCCCCCCCCCCCCCGCCCCGCAATCCCCCCCCCCCCCAAGGGGGGGGAACGTCACTTTGACATTTCTCCTGGAAACGGTTGGTTGTACTGTGGTCTCCAAAAGGGCTAGAAACGGAGCTGCACAGCCTACCTCGTCTTCCAGTCCTCAGCCTATACCTGAACTGCCCCCTGAGCATGTCCAGGAATTCAAGGTTGTTTGGAGTCGTAAAAAGAAGTTTCACATAGTGCCTGTGGAAAGGGCATGTGCACAGAAGGAGCACCATGTTTCAATGTGATTCACACTACCGGTGTTGTGCATGCACAGCTGCAATTTTGAAGTGTTACGGTTTGGTGGTGCAACGATTGGGGGGGGGGGGCCGTCACGACACTGGGGGGGAAATTACCAGGGGGGGGGGGGGGGGGGGCTAAGGTACATATTTGTCCCATCAACATTTCCGGTTTCTCCAGAGCATACTCAATGACACCTTGAGTATCCGGAACTCGGAAATTGCCCAGGTCAAAGTGGTTGACCAACAGACAAGCAGGAAGTCAGACACACAGAAATTCCCTTTGCCTTGCTTTCAGCATTGGTGTTTTGATTTCCGCGGGTTATGGATACAAAAGATTGTTTGGATCTGTGCATGTGTTGTATGTCATGAGCATGTTGTGCCTGTGCTTCAAGTGGGGGCTTGGTGGGTGTGGGAGCAAAGCAAAACTGGTGCGTTCAAGATTTTCACCCCCACCCCCCCCGACGACCACATCTGGTACATGTTCTTTCTGAGTGTCTATTTTTTTTCGGCCCTTTGTTTTTGAATACAATGCCTGGTCAGTGGCTGGATGATGGCTCCGAAACGATCCAGGGTGAAGGCCCTGTGGTGTCGTGCAATGCAAACGCCAAAGGAGATGCCGTTTTCCATGCGCTGTGGAAGGAGGAGTCTGGGGTGTCCTCTGGGGTTCATTTCTGGGAAGTAGAAGACAAAGGAGGTCTTGGTGGTGTTGGGTTGACCACTTTAGACAAGTTCCAGAAGGGTTATGGCTGCAGGATGTTCAATTTCAACTCCATCAACCTTTCGGATGGAGGTGCGCTGCTTGTTGGCCAATATGGCACCGACTCCTTCAAGGCTGGTGACAAGGTTGGAATGCTGTGTGAAATGACCGATGTGGACCTTTCGGTGACTTTTTACCACAATGGCAAGTGCTTAGGCACTGCGTTCAAGATTGCACACCCCTACCCCACGGAGCTCTTCCCTGTCATCACGTTCAAGAAAGGTGATTCCTGTGCTGAGCTCCAGAAACTGGACACTATTCCCCAGACTCGGGATCGAGAACCCTCAGGCAAGCCATTTCCTGAAGGGGATTGGCACACAGATGTCCATGTGCAAGGCTTGCCTGAGGCCCATAGGGTGACACTTAAGATCAGCCTCGCTGGAGAAGGGGTGTACAGGGCATCCCTGAAGGTCTGCAACAATGCGATGATTCAGCTGACGAAGAAGGATCAGTACGAATGGGAGGCAAGTGCAAATGCAGCTATGACAATGATGATGGGGCCACCTGAATTGATGAAACTTGAACAAGAGTTCATTCAATTCTTCCAGGGAGTTAGTGGCCTGGATGAACAAGGTGGCAACCTGCAGCTTGTGAGCTGCGATGGTGACTCCTGTGCAATGAAGATGTTCTATCCTGGGGGCGCCGCGCTTGCAATTCCCATTACTAAAAACCCCCTTGAGCGTTGAGCACCGCCCGCAGTTGTTTACCACTGAGGGCTGTTGCATGCACTTACTGGTCACTGCTTCTGAGTGCCAACAACCCAACGCTGAGGTTCTGGGGTTGTGTGTCAATGCACCACATCTATGTCTGAAACCCTGGAATGCTGCCGCCTCATTCTTTGCAAACGAGGTGTTGTCATGTGATGGTACACAAATGTTTTATCATGGCAGCAGCCATTTTTAGGGATTTCGACCTGCAGGCGAGTGAGACACAGCGACTGGCCAGCATGCTTTGCTTTGCAGAAGCATGGGTGGCAGTCATAAGATTTGATTCTCTCTTGGTTTGAGCACTATTTGGTTACATTTGCAAGCTGCACCAGCACTGGGAGTGTGGTAGCAGGCAAATATTCTTACGAAATCGATTGGTAACTGACACAACACACTAATTCTTATCTCAAACCGTGTCGTAATCCTCTGTCCACCTGCTGTCCACCTGGACTTCATGTGTGCCTGCAGGAGGGGTTCCAGGGTCATTACTTCAGGGGGTGGCCAGAGTCCGGTCCAGCCGCTGGGGGTGGGGGGGTGGGGGGGGGCCTCCATACCAAAACTAAAAACTTTTCAAAGTTCGATTTTTCATAAAACCCTTCCATTGCCCCTGGGATGGGTTTGGGTGATCAATTGGTGACAAAACAGGTACTTGAGCACCCATGGGGACCCACATAGTGGCCGCTAGGCCTAGGTAGCCCGTACCATGGGCCCCTCAAAAGCCCCAAACTTGCTGCTGTATAGGCTGGTTAGCGATACTTGGTCAATTTTCAAATTTCGCTTTTTTCCGAAACCCTTGCGTTGCCCCTAGGATGGGTTTGGGCATCAAAAGGTTTTGGCAAACACAAGAGTACACGCACGTACTCATGCAACTAAGTACCGGATCCCCTCCATATATTCCTTACCATGCCCCAATGCCACATGTGTGCAAACAAGTCCTCAATATGTGCCCTATATATTTCTATAGCAACCATGAACATCGTTGTACTCGTTTTGCCAATCGGTCAAAGTCTTTCAACCGATAAATGGCCATTCCACATGGAGGTGCCCCTTGTATGCACCATCCATGGAGCCCGTCTCATAATCCATATCATGTTGCTTCAACCCTTTAGGTTTTTTGCGATCCCAAACAAGCACATCCGCCGAAAGCTGCTGTCAAACAAAAATGATGCCCAGAATTTGGCCGCCAATATTGAGTACATGCGTACATGCAGTCATGAATATCTCATGCCCTCCTAGTGACCCTCAGCGGTGGTACTAATCAAGTATTATCACCCCAAGGGTGGGATGGGTCGGTAGCAATGGTCCTCATTGTTCTCTTTGGAGTATGAGTGTTGCTCAATAGGACCTTTCTGCTAGCTGCCTCCCAAACACGCGCAACCGTGGTTCGGTATACTGTCCATCAAACTAGCCGAATCGTCCAGTCATGGGTGCACGCTTTGACGTTTTGGTGTTTCATAACCAGCGTGGGCGCCCCCTTACCGCCCCCGCTACACATACCCCGTAGGCAGTCGTTCCGGAACGGGAAACGTATACGGGGATATTAATGCCACAAGTGGCACCTCGCACACATGCATTGGGTCTGTATCATGCCCATCGCGGTGGTGCCCATGTAAACCACGGATTACCAATTTAACGCACAGGGCCCCCAAACTGTGCCTCACTGAACTCCCCAGTGGATGCCCAGTCCAGCCCAGTCTATCCGTTTTGTAAGTTTGAATGTGGGGTTCCCATTTTTGTCCAAAAGGAGGTGGGGTAGACTTCTTCAAGAAGTCACTGCACATGAACCAGCCATAGTGGGCCTCCAAGAATTTAGATTCCGTACTGGGGACAATCGCATGGCGTGGACTACCAGTATGGCCAAAAATTACATCCCTCTATCCTACACCAACCACAACCCGGATACCATGTTCTTCATACATGAAAGCGTGCACAAGTACGTCAAAATGCTACGACACTACCCCGGTAGGGAAGGTTCTGGGCTAGCTATCCAGTTCGCACTTCCTAACATGCCTCCCCTCGTGATCATCAACGTGCATGGGCCTTTTGAGAAGGTCCAGCATCACGCCATGGACAAGTGGCTTGGAGCCCTTGATAGAGCAGACATCTTGATGGGTGATTTCAATGATAAGAGATGGGGTGAATCCCGTAAACCCACTAGGTAGTGGCACTCCAAAATGATTGATGGGTCATTGCAGGATCGGGCTATGGCAGTTGCTGATGACGTTTCTCCCGCAGGGTTGATCACGCACAATAGAGGTCGACGATCCAACGCCATATTGGTGTCATCTGATGCTTGGAGAATCTGCAATCCTTAGGCCCGTTGCACCCTAGGTTTCTCTGTGATGCAGGCGATCATTTTGGGGTGACTATAGTGGCCCAAAACCCTCTTTGGTAGAGCCCCCCCCTGCCCCCAAGTAACCTATTCAAGCAACTATCCCTGGACATAGTTCATGAAGGCCTTAAGAGGCTGAACAGCAACATTTCCCCTGGATTGGATGGTTTCTCGGCAAAATTCTTCAAGAGGTTCTCGGGCATCTTCGAACCGCAAATGTATGACTCAATGAAACGCTTCCTCGAAGTGGGCAAAATGCCGGAGACATGGACCTCGGGAGTGGTGACAATGATCCCCAAGACGAAGGCGATGCAGACGCCAGATTCGCTCCGACCAATTGCACTGCAAACTACAAGGCAGAAGTGGCTCACCAACATCCTCCTGATCCAGTTAGAGGATGTACTCCTTCACTGCATTCCGTCACAGCAAACAGGTTTCCTTCGACACAGAAGCATACTCCAGCATGTCTATGGGTCACGGGCACTCTGGGATGGCTTAAGTGAAGGAGCGGCGTTATCAGTAGACTTCAGAAATGCTTTCCCCACGATGTCTCACGAGATGGTGTCGGCGGCACTGGGTCTAATGTGCATACCATTCCTGTATATCCGTCTGATTCTACATCTTTTACGAGCACCGTATCTATACTCCGTTGGAAAAGGATACGTCCCAGGTGTTTACCACCACCCGAGGGCAGGCACGCGCCAGGGGGATCCACTCTCCCCGGCGCTGTTCTCCCTGGTGGCATCCTTTGTGATTTTCCCACTACAAGACCTGGGTCCAGTACTGACTGTCATGATGTATGCAGACGACCTCATCATGTTCTTTGATGGAAGAGCCAACCCACAACTGTTGAAGAGGGTATGGGAAGTGGTTTCACGTTTTGGACAGTTTTCGGGGTTGAAGGTCAACCTGAGCAAAACGGCAGCGATAGTTCGCAACTGTGGGGGAATGGAGTGGGCGAGGTGCTTTCGGGACATTGGAGTGGATGTCAAAAACTTCGTCAAGTATCTGGGTGTACGCTTGGGGAATATTCGGCACCAACAAGATGACCAAGGATGGGGGCTGACGATAGAGCAGGCTTTCGCACCAGCGCTGCAAGAGGCCTTCCGTCGCGCTAGGGTGGTATCCACGCTGCAACTGTCCATGAACAAACGTGCATTCATGCTGACATCATGGATTCTGCCGGTCGTGGCATGGGTATCCAAGGCATACTACGCCCCAGTCTCGGTGATCAGACAACTGAAGTTGGTGTACCACGTGACTATGGGTACCAACAGCTGGGGAATCACCCTACCAATCCTCTCACGACCAAGAACGCAAGGGGGACTGGCACTACCAGAACCAGAGCTGTTTCTTATGCACCAGGCAGCGGCTCCGTTCGTCAACCTGTTGGGAGAGCCTTACAAATTCCCCGACAAGGCAGTGCAGACCTTCTATGCATGGGCAACAACCATAGGGTTCACACCATCCAAGGACAACCTTCCATATATTCAACTGGGCATGGTCCGAACGGCTGATCTAACATTCCTGGGATGGTCGGCAAAGGCACACTCCAACATTCAGCGAGTGGCCCCGCAGGTGGCCCCCCCGGCAAACCGGGACCGCCTGCCGTTGGGGCACTCTGTGTATTTCCGAAATGAGTTCCACTGCTCCTACTACAACACGAAATTGATCCGGCAGGGGGTGCTGACGTGGGGCCAATTCCAATCCTTGGAGGATGCAAGATTGTTCAATGCACTGCCTCGGACATGGAAAGGGGTCTACAATCATGGCGGACGACTCCTCAACAAAGTCCCGTCACAAGGGGGGTTTGATACCCCCGCAGTCCATACCCAAAACTGGACCAGGGCATGGCTGCTCCAGTTCTACGCCTCTCAGCCAGGGGTCCGCGACCCGCAAACACCGGAGGTATGGGAACAGTTGGCACAGGCACAGCTACCACCGAGGGTTCGGGACTTTGCGCAAAAGGCGCTGTGGCACAAACTGACCGTACATGCAAGAGTCTACAAGAGGTCAGGCACTGACAAGTGCCCGGTGTGCTCACAAAAGGAGACGGTTAAGCACGCGATGGTCGAATGCCCCATGTTCAAAGCGGCGGCGGCGGTTATACAGCACTACTATGGCCAGGTGGAAACTGATAACGGGACATCCACAGTTCGAGATATGATGGAGTCCGACGACCAAGAATGGTTACTGAAAACGAACCAAGGCTGGGCGATGTGGTCAGCAAGAAGTGCCCACTGGCGGTACCGATGCGAAGTCAAGGCAGGAGCGTCGCCGGTGTTCACGTCATACCTAACAACATGGCTAAGGGAGCTATGTGAGTGGGTGGGTTTTTACACAGGGGAGCGCAGGGAACAATGGAAAGGCTTTCAAAAATCACTGGAACAACTTCGAGACACCGGAGTGCAGCCGCCACAAGGGGAAGTGCAAGTACATGGGGGATTGAATGCATGGTGGCAAACACACACGGAGTGCTTCACCCAAGAGAAATCAGCCAACAATCACAGTTGGCAAAGGGCAATGGAATCACGTCCGAAGCGCCCGAGGCAGGCAGGCCCGGGAGTGCTGCAAGGAGTGCAAGATCTGATTGCAGAACTGGTGGCGAAGGGCTACAGGATAGTGTACACGGACGGATCGTCGAAACGACCGAGCCACAAGGACATGCGCAGGGCCGGGGGATTTGGCGTGTTCGCGGCGGAAGACGACCAAGGACCAGAGGTGCGCTTCTGTGGCCACGTACCAACACATCACAGGCAAACAAATAACGGAGCAGAGCTTTGGGCAGCCGTGGAAGCCTTACAGGGATTCTGGGTGCCAAAACTGGCAATCCTCACCGACTCGCAGTACCTGCAGCTGGGAGCGACTGGCAGGGCCCAACACTGGAAGTCAAAGGGATGGACAACCACATCTGGAAAACTGCAAGTCCACGTCCCAGTCTGGGAAATGCTGCTCCAGGAAATGGCAACGCCGGGAAGAGAAGTCAGGTGGGAACATGTCCCAGCACATGTCAACGTGCAGGGAAATGAGGTGGCGAATGGATTGGCCATGGAAGGCATGTGTTCAAGCCCACTGTGGTCACAGCATGCTGCTCCAAATTCATCATCAGGGTCAGAGTCCACGGTAGGCTTGAGGGGAGGGTCGGGATCAGAGTCAGAGGGCACCAGGGCACTATGGTCATCCTTGGGTATGGTACCCATGGACAGTGATGAACTGACAGGGGAAGCATCCGGGGAGCCAGCGCCACGTGAGATGGGACCATACTCCGCAAGCAGTACAGAAAGTGAGGAAATGAGGACAGGACACACACACCAGGGAGTGCTGTCGAGTGCACTGTCAGCAGCGGACACACTGTCCTTCAGCACTGATGTGAGTGACACCAGGCGGCAGCGCAAGAAGCGAAGGCTCAGGAAACGCAGGAACCCAGGACAGGGTCGATAATGACAGAGCCAGTAGCCCTTGCACAATGGTGCGGACATCTCACAGGTTCCAAGCACAACAATGCATGCCTGAAAAATCTGTGTTCTGACGCAGAGTTTGCAACACATGAACTGCGTTTTGTCGCAGTGAGCAGCAACACGCAAAGGAGAACTCCAAGCAGCTGAATGCCGCGGCCTGTCGCGGACAGGCACCCAGGCGTTATGCCGTCTGGAAGGACACAGCAGGAGAAGGGATCACATCAGCAGCGGTATGGCCCATACACACACAACCAGCCAACCCCAAAGAAGGTCAAGCCTCAGCAAGAACGCCAGCGTTTCAAAGTGCAAGCACTGAGTCAGCTGGACGCCATTGCGAACGAAGGACTGCAAGCAGTTGAAGCAGAGCTGACCACAATGGCCTGGGCCCGCAACCAGCAGATCTGGCTCCGACTGGACCAACCACATGACACCAGGATGCACTGTGAGATTGTGGACAACCATGGGGAACCATTGCTGATGAGCAATCAGGAGCTCTACTCGGTGATGGTCCAGATCAACTGGACCCTGAAGTCCCAGGCTCTGGCGAACATGCAGGTCCAGTGGCGACCCAAAAGTGCAAGCAAGTGGCACCCGTTCCAGTTGGAGGCGATCCTCCACTGTCCGACGGCAGAAGGACACAGAGCGGTGCCTTCCTCGGTGAGCAAAACTGGAGATTGCATGCATGTGTGGCTGGCAGGCCGAGCGGACCTCTTGCGGTTGTTCCAAAGAACGCTCTTCAGGCAGGCGGACCCGGTACCCGGGGACGCTATGCGGTTCCTCTACACGCTGCTGAACACACCCCCATGCGAAAGACTTAGGCGTCACAAGTTGCCCACCCTCTAGGACCCCGTATACGCGCGATTTGACAATATTCTACATTTCTACTTTGAGTATGTTATTTGACGTATGTGACCAAAGTTGTTGGCAGAGCTGTGTGACACCCGTTGAAATACGTGTTGATGTGTTAGTCTTGTGTACCCCCGTCTTCTAGTGTGTTGTATTTTACGTTTTTCTGAAGCTGGCCGAAATTTCGGCCAGGTTTTGGGTAACATTGCAAACAACTATGTGTATATGCAGTTTTTGACCCTTCTGGCCGAAATTTCGGCCAGCTTTTTGGTTTCTTGGTGAATAGGCATGATTATTTTCATTTTTCTTAGGGCTGGCCGAAATTTCGGCCAGCTTTTTGGTCTGTTCACTGTTCAAGCACTTATATTCCGGTTTTTGGGTGGGCTGGCCGAAATTTCGGCCAGCTTTTCCTATTTTTGAACATGTAAGCAATTATTTCCCCTTTGAACACACCTGGCCGAAATTTCGGCCAGCTTGCAATTGTCGTTGTTCATGAGTATTACACCATACACTCCTACATAACTGTTTTCTTGTCTCAGCATTAATGTCTTCTGCTATTACTGTCAATGTTGTACATGCTGCAGTTACTGGTGCTTTTGCTACTACAGCCAAAGGGCTGTTGCGAAATGCATTACGTGGTGGGACTCTGCAAAAGCTTTTGCAATTCTGCCTCTTGTTGCGGAAGAATCGCAGGAGCCGGCACTCCCTGACACAGTTGAAGGCCGCCGCCACCGAGAAGAAGCCCCCACGATGGTACATGACATTTTTGTCACAGTTCCATGCCCTATACTGCCTGCTGCGCCGTATGGCCCTCCCATACTCTAACTGTGGGTCTGGTTACAACTGGGGTATTATGTCCTGCCGCCAACGCCGTAAGGTTGGAGTCCTTGGTCAGTGTAACACTAAGCAGGAGTCCATTCACCATCGTGCTGGACTAGCAGCACACAACTTGTGGAACACCATGCACCGTAGGCAAGTTTGTATATGGTTTGATAACCTGAGGCGTTACAGGTCGGGAGCTGATCCCCATTCACCCGACTTAACCCTAAACTGTACAGCTGTTGCTGTTTTGCACACTACTGCCCTACCTGCATACCGGGGTCTGCCGGAGCTGGCCGAAATTGAGGCCAGGGTACCAAAGGTTGCTGATGACATCTTTCGCTCACATAGAGCATTGTTTGATCGTATTGATGTTGCCAACCAAGGTATTCAGAGAGTTTGGGTTCGTGCTCCTTTGGATATTGCCAGAAAGGATGTTCGTTCCCTCAACTGGAGACCCTTTTTCCTGTCTGAGCTCCGCTCCGGCACACACAAAGAGCTTTTGCAACTCGTGGTTGATTTGTCATGTGTGGAACACCGCACCAGACATTGTGTTCCGCTGCTTGTGGACATGAAAATACACTTTGCCCTACTTAAGCTGTGTTATGGTGCTGCTTATGTTCCCTGGAATGTACCACAATTACTGTTGGGTTTTCCTTTGGTGTACGGAGTATGGCATAGCTATAAGTATTGCGTTGAATTGATCTACAGGGCGTTCCTGCCGTTCATTAAGTTTTTGGAGCAGGGGAACAGCCTTCAGGTTGGGTCTATCCTCCCTCGCAAGGTCAAGGTCATCCATATGGAGAAGACGTTGCTTGGACTCATGCTAGCCACATCGTCCAATAGAGGCAGACTAGATGAGCGCGTCACTTCCCTGCTCAATAGCCAGCGGGACTTGACACCCATTCAGTGCATGGGTTTGCGTATGTTATTAGCCCTTAAGGCTTTGCTGTACACATACTGTCCAGCTGCTTTCAGCATTGGGACTTTGGTTCGTGAGTGCAACTGGGAGGGACGGGGGGCAGGTTCCGGTATTGTAGCTAAGCAGGCACTTGAGATGTCCCTACTGCTCATGCTGAACATCCTAAAGCCCGAGGAACAGTTAACCACGGAGTATGTGAAAACCACCGCTGTTGCTCTTTTGTTTTGGAGTCAGTGGCATTCCGCCTCCCTAGGGTGTATCCACTCTGAGGAGCCGGGTGAGGCACTTCTGAGTCGGTTCTCAGCCCACTGTCGCCGCAACACTGCCTGTACTAGTGTCCAACAGTCGTCTGATTTATTTCTGACACTTCCCCCTGTCCAACCCGGAGAGAAAGTTTTGCGTGGTGTGCTGACTGAGAGATCCGTGGCAATGTTCTCTGCCAATTTTAAACAATTCATCTTGACAGCCCATACACAGAGCCTGCCCATTTGTGTTCCCGTTCCGGACTATAAAGTTGAGGTGAGAAGACTGGATGCAGTTGAGGATTTGACGTTCCCCGGTACCATGTCTAGGACACGAATCACCACAGACCGTTTAAAAGTGGTTCTGTTGCATGCAATGCAAAATCTGGTTGCGCGTACCAGGGTTCCTGAGGGTGTTGAGGATTTTTTACAGACAAATGCACCTGCCCGCACTGCTGCCGAGCAAGGGGTGTTGCGTACTGCACATGCTTCTATTCGCGCTGCAAACCGTGCACCGCCTGCTGCTGCTGCTGCTGCTCCTTGCTGGAATTGCCTTGCCCCCAAAGCCACCCCCGAAGCCCCGAGCCAGAGGCCCCCCAGTACCCCCCCCCGGACCCCCCCCGCCCAGTACCCCCCCCCCCCCCGCCCTTGATGATTCCATTGCTGTCGACTCTTGTGATAGTGACCAGGATATTGATTGTGATGCAGACAGCGTTGCCTCCTTTGAAGCCCTAGATGAGGCGGAACACATCGGTCTGGATACCCAGGATTGGGACTGATTTCTGTTTGCAGCTGTGTTTGTCACTGTGGTATGGGTTCTGCCACGCATTGCCAGTGATTTTGGTGTGTCTATTTGCTGTTTCATGTTTTTCTGGCCGAAATTTCGGCCAGACTTGTTGTTTTGTCATATGGCTACCCCCAGAACACAAATGACTTAAGGTTCTGGCCGAAATTTCGGCCAGCCTCTCAGAATGGTATTTGTACACAGTGGTTTGACATGCAGAGCAGTGCTGGCCGAAATTTCGGCCAGGTTATCCGAATTTCCTGTCAGGCAGTCCGTTTTGGTCCTTTTTTGGTTGATCTGTGCTTGTTATTTGCTATCTGGGAACTCTCCCCTTCATGAAACGTTGCCTTGTAGCCCTTTATTTTATGACTGAGCCTGGAGGGGTATCGCAGGACATGGCTGTTTCGCCAGATGGTGAGCCTGCAGCAGACAATGGGCAATCTCAAGTGCAATCCCAGTCTCAAGAGGACCAGGCGAGCACAGAGGGACTTCAAAAGAAGCCTAAGGCCGCACCAAAGAAAAATTCATCATCCTCCATCAAGTTATCCGACTGGGTTACGTCAACGACGAAAATAAAGGTTCGGTGGGATCACATTATTATCGACCACGACCGAAAATTTGGGCAGGTCCGTAGGATTTCGGATGATCGCGTGCAACGCCGCTACGACGATCTGAAGGCAGCCCCGCCTGTGGATTACATCCAGGATCTTCTTTTTTATAAAGTCACTCGTATGTGTGTTGTGGTATTCTTCTCGATAGTACCGTTTTCGCGTCTGAATTTTCGACCCTGCTGTTACGAATATTCCTGTTGCACAACCACTCGCTGGGTTCTGTTGGGGGGTCAGCATGTTTACACTGCTGCCCAAAAACACAAGACCAAATTTGAGATGAAAAATATGGAGACTCCGGATTGGACCCTGGTATATGGTGGTTATGAAGTCAAACAGGACTGCCCCCTGCGGACTAGGCGCCGGCTTGCAGGCTTACATCAAATCCAGACCACTGCTGGCTCAGCATCCACCACATCGGAGCGAATGTCCCTACTCCTGGATAGGCTTGAGGATGAGGATGCCAATGAGTACACCCTGTACCATCACATTACTGTTATGCTTGAAGAGTGTGGTGTTACTGCCGAGGAAGGCACTGTGGTGTGTTTCATTTATTAATTCGGTTTTGTCGATCGACCTGGCCGAAATTTCGGCCAGCTTCTGTGTTCCACATGTTCTCCTGTGCAGAGTGCTGTTGCCAAACGGTGGGGTGGCGTTGGGCGTTTGGTGAAATTTGTGGGTCTTCCTTCAGTAGACGCCATGGCAGCCATGGAAAAGCGTGGACTACATCCCGCACTGGGTACGTTCAAGGAAGTGGAAGGCATCACGCCTGACCGACTTCGCGAGATCGTAGGTTACATGGATGGGACAAAAAGTACCCTACCTGGTCTCAAAAAAATTATAAAAGATGTTAAAAAGGCCCAGATGTGGTCCTGGCACATTCTTCATCCCGAGGCGGCTACCAATGGGCTTGTGAACAACACCAGAGGTATGTTTTCGTCAAACAGGGGTTTGTATTCGAATAAATCGACCGACCTGGCCGAAATTTCGGCCAGCTTGTGTGTCGTTCAATTAATCCACAACAGGAGCCCACCCTGTGCTACCACCTGTCTGCAGCTACACTTGGTACTATCGAGATGGCCAAAAGGCAGTGCGCTATTGCATCACACCTGAAGGTAGCCTATGGCAGTTGGACCTGGACTGAAGAAAACCCCTGGCCCCCGTGGTCAGCAGCAATTAAGGCCCCTCTTTGGAAGGAACCCAAATATGAGGGGTTGCGGGGATTGTTGCAGAAGCCTGTTGCTAAGCCTGTTTGTGAAAAATCTGATACTGGTCTGGTCAGTATCCAGTGTGCTAGGGAGTCCCTCGTTGAGTCAAGCACAGGCAAACTCATTGCAGAGTCAGGCCGTGTGGAACTGATGGCAATGCGTTGTGGAGTCCCTGTTCCCAGTATCATTAGTTCACTGCCCTTTGCTGCTTGTGTCATTGAGGTGCCCCGCCTCTATACAGCTGGTTTGCATAACCTGGTTGCGCAGCTGCTTTTGTCCGGTGTGCCTGTGTTCATTGCGGGTGAGTCTGCTGATGTGAAAGCCACTGTTGCTGCTTTGAAGGCCACTGTGGCTGAGGATATGTATCAGTGTGATGTTGCACTTTACAATTTGTCAAGCAAGACCCCGCTGTACACTTCTACGTCCCATCTGGTTTCCATTTGTTCTGCCACTGCCTTTGATAACAGGCTTCCCCGTTACGTGGCTTTTACTGAAGGACCCATGTCGTCTGTGATGCCTGTTGAAATATTCTCATTTCTTTTGAGCCTGGTTCCGGTCCCAGAACGGGCAGGCAACTGGTTTTTGCTGGGGACTCTGTCTGTGTATTTTGCAAGCATGATGTCTACCAGGTTTTCCAAGGACTGTAATGTTGTGTGTGCCCTTTTGGGTGAGGAGACTGTTGTGCCCGATGACTTTGTTCAGCTCATCAGAGCAGGTATCACCAACGCCGACACGTGCCCCCCCAAGTCATGGGAGGATGTGTACCACGACTTGGGGGCAGGTTTTCCTGTGGATTGTTCTGGGGTTAGGTATGTAGATGAGGATCCTGAGGAGCAAGATGGGGAGGCAGAGTCGCAACCAGAGACACAGACTCCAAAGAAGAAACCCAAAACTGCCCCTGCCCCCTCACCCAGTGGCACGCAGTGCGCTCAGGCCACCCCAGCTTCCTCCTCAGGCACTGTTGCCCCTACTGGCAAAGGTATGAATACTTTTGTGAATCATTTTTCACCATCCCAGGGTGGAAACACACAGTCACAGAACTCTGCCACTGCCAAGTCTGGTGCTGCAGCCCCTGCCAAGCAGCCTGCTAACACAGGTGCTAAGAAGCCCCGTGCATCTGGTCTGCGCAAGCGCTAATGCCAGTCCTGCTGCTTATATTGCCTGTCAGCATGAAGTCTAGCCGAAATTTCGGCCAGCATGCAGTCCTCAGCCTCTTCGGCCTTTTATTATTGTGTTTCCCCATAGGCACTGCAAAAGTCTGCTTTGATTCGTCAGGTGGCAAGTATTTGCTTGTAATTGAGTATATTATGTTGCACACCCTGTTCAAATGTCACTGCTCCTGTGTTCCTTGCTCATGTCTACTGTCTTAGGTACCCATTTCAGTGATCATATTCGGAGTTTTGATGGACCTGGCCGAAATTTCGGCCAGCTTAGGCCTGTCTGTCAAATAGGACCATGTGTTTGGACTTTTTCGAAGAGCTGGCCGAAATTTCGGCCAGGTTGGTTAAAATAGGAAATACAAGTACATGCTTTGGGATAGTTTTTTGTGTGCTTCAATGAAAGGTATGTTTGGGGTTCCCTCATCTGTGGTGTATAGGGGGGTTCTGTGATCAACCTCGAACAAAGGGGAGAGAAAAATTGGCAGCCCCCCCCCCCCCCCACACACACTGGAATGCAGTGGTCTAAATGTAAAACAACACTATATTTTGGTGATTGAATGTCTTTATTTTGAAAATCTGTGTGTTTCCAGAAATGCAAATAATGGCATATATTTGAAATACACACCTTGTTTTTGCATGTTGCCACCAGGGGGGTTTGGGTTCCCAAAAAATAACACCCCTTTTCACATACTTTCCCCCTCATTACAACATGGACTTCCGTGGGCCATAGCGCCAGGTGGGGGGTGGGCAACTTGTGACGCCTAAGAAAGAAGATACGCATGACAGGGGGTGACACAAAGGAGAAGAAGAGTGGAACGCATGGTGCAGATACCCCATCGTCGTGGCTCAGTGGATACACCACACCTCTTCTATCCCGTGGAGGATGGTTCGAACCCCGGGGGGGATAGAGATGCACCGAACGACCCAAACCCCCTTTTTTTTGGGCGCGCGAGAGAGAGAGAGAGAGAGAGAGAGAAAGAGAGAGAGAGAGGGTAGAGCACAGTGGGAAAGGAACAGAGAGGAGCAACAGGAGAGATAGAGCAGGGGAGAGCAAGAGAGATTGGGAGGGAGAGAGTAGGAGAGAGACCCACAGAGCAAGAGACCGGGGCTAACCGGCGCAAAGGGAGGGTGGTGGATTCGAGCTGACCAGGGTAAATGGGACGCCACGACAGCACGGAACAGTCAAGAAATGAAAAAGCAGGGCGCCGTAGCGCCCCTGAGCCACAGGCTCGACATGTCGTCACGTGTTGAACAGCCGAAGCATGACTGGGGCTGCGAGAGTGCGGCCCACGTGAGGCAGCTGGAAGCCAGTGGGCAAGAAAAAGTGGACAGCATGCGCATGAATGGTGTCGAGCGAAAAAGGTAGACGCCACACACGGTACAGCAATGAATTGTTGAGACACCTGACGGCAGGAGCACATGCTGAAGTGTAGAGACGCCTTTGCACCAACACAGGCGCCTTTGCGCCCCTGGGGCACGACAACGACACGTCCTTACGTGCCAGGGAAAGAGTGCAAGCCAGGGGCACGACCTGCAGGGCAAGGGTTAGAGTCTAACCGGCACTGCGGGTGGGTGGTGGGTGCGAGCTGACCTCACTGTCCAGAGGAGCAGAGCCAATGCACAGTCAGAAACCACCTGGTGTGGTACAGAACTCGTCTACGCTGCAGTGCAGCAAGCAAGACATTGAACAATTGTGGTTATGACCATGCGCCTGTGACACGGGGGCGTATGCGAACCCAGTTTCCGTTGCCTCATGGCCCCCCGCGCGCAAGGGTTAGAGACTAACCGGCACTGTGGGTGGGTGGTGGGTGCGAGCTGACCTCGGTGTCCAGAGGACCAGAGCCAATGCACAGTCAGCAACCACCTGGTGTGGTACAGAACTGGTCTACGCTGCAGTGCAGCAAGCAAAACTCTGAACAATGTGGTTATGACCATGCGCCCGTGACACGGGGGCGTATGCGAGCCCGGTTTCCGTTGCCTCATGGCCCCAAGTAACAGCCGGTTAGTCTCTAACCCTTGCTCTGCGGGTCTTGCTCGTGCTGCACCTGTCTTGCTCCTGCTCTCTGGCACGTGAAGACGTGCCATATCCGAACTCCGGGGGCGCAAAGGCGTCTCAACGTTTCGCCAACAGATTTTTCTGCTTGACGCTTCAACAGGTGCCTTGCTGTACTGTGGCGCTTACCTGCTCAGTACCACTTCATGTGTGCGCTGGCCGCCCACATATCCAAGTCAGCTCGCACCCACCACCCTCCCGTGGGCCGCACTCTCGCTGCCCCTGTCGTGCTCAGGCTTTCTGACACGTTATGATGTGTCATGCCCGTGCTCTGGGGGCGCAAAGGCGTCCCGATGTTTCACCATTAGGCTTTTCAGCTCTTTGCTTCAATGGCTGCCCACACACCCTGGTCAGCTCGCACCCACCACCCTCCCACAGTGCCAGTCAGCAGCCACCTGGAGTGGTTCAGACCTGGTCTGCGCTGCAGTGCAGCAAGAATAACACTGAACTATGTGGTGATGACCATGCGCCTATGACACGGGGGCGAGCCCAGTATCCGTTGCCTCATGGCCCCAAGTAACAGGCTCTGTAGCAAAATTGGCCCTAGTCTCTCAAGGCACATCCTCACAACGATTGTGCTCCAATTGGAAGAGTTGATTTGATCCTCAATGAAATAACTCAGTTTGTACTTCAGCACCCACGGAGAGAGCCTAAGGTCGGTCACCATGAAGGGCATTACGAAGTGCCATCACCAACAACCCATGGTCGCCTTACGTGCTTCACGCTGGGTAGCATACATGGGAGACAAGGAAATGAGCAGCGCCCACAAAGCATTGCGTTAGTTCCGCCGTAGTGCACATCACCCGCGAGAAAATTTCTTTCAATCACTAAGGATGTGGTTACTCAACCCGTTCCGTACCTCTAGTCCACAGCCTACTGAAGGGTCCGCACAACGGCACCTCCCCCACTTTGAGGGTGACCTAGTCTAGGATCAAGACAAATCTATATCTCTGATGAAGGAAATCCTCCGCCCACAAGAGGGGTTCAAGCTTGGCGGTCCCTCTTGGCAAAAATTTCGTGAAGTCATCAAACATCCCAAAAAGAAAGCCCCGGGACCCGATAAACCCCCCCCCCATTTGTTACAATGGCTCCCCAAGGACCTCCAATGGGACTTGTATTCTTGACATTTGGGGACAGGAGAGATCCCCCCACAGTGGCTCGAAGCTAGGCTCTCCCTTCTTTACAAAAGGGCACCACGACTTCTGCCATTAATTACCGGCCCATTAGTGTGACCAACTGCATGTGCATAGTTCTCGCCCGACTCATATTGGACGCCATACAAGAACCCATCAATGCAGCCTTATCTCACACACAAGCGGGTAGTCGTAAAGGTTATGCCACCTCGCAGCAAGCCATGAACCTCATTATGGAGCTGCATGAGAAGCTTGAAGGGATTTACATCTGTTTGCTCGATATTGCTAAAGCCTTCCCCAGTACCCCACACCTCTGCCTCGTGGAGTCCCTATAATATTGGGGGCGCCACCACACGTGGTATGCGTGGTAAAGTCAATTTACACCCTGAGTACTTATTGGTATGAGAAACTGCATTTTCCATTAACAAGGGGAATTAAAGAGGGGTGTCGCTTATCACCAGCACTGTTCGTTTTGGTGTACAAGGCTTTCCATGCCACACTCACCAAAGAATTTCCGGAAGCTAGCTTTTTCGTCTACGTTGATGACATCGCTAATGTCACAAAGAATGCGAATGCCAGTGATCTATAGTAGGTTTTTAAGCGGGTACAGGAGTTGTCCCTTATTTTAGGTTTTCAAACAAACCCAGGGAAGACAGAGGTCTATCAGTGGGCCGAAACCCCCCGGAGCAGACAACGGAGACAAACACCATACCACAATGTAATCCGCTAGAATGGCAAGGACATCCTTGTGCGACCCCCCATATTCAAGTATTTAGCACATACCATCACCTTGGGCTCATAAAGCCATGGATGAAGTCTTGGCTATGGTGGAGGCTCATCTCGCTCAATACAGGTCATTACCCTTGAATGCGTTTGAACGAGTACAACTACTTAACTCTATACTGATTCCACGCTGGCTGTGCCCTACCATGTTTCTCCCATATGACCGCATGTTTCATCACATTGACAAGATACGTTTAGAGTTTGTTGCCATTGCAAAGGGATTAGAACACAACAAAGAGAACACCTACAAGCCCCACAATGTTACCCACATCAACTCACCGGTCAAGTATGGGGGATTAGGTCTCCGGCATATATTGGGCTTATAGAACCAGGTACATCACCCTGTTCAAGGGTTGCTACGGAAACCCACGGGAGATTGTCCAGGTTGGTGGCTCAGCCCATAAAGCGTATGATGACAACACTACACGACTACATCACGGTGCTTTCTCAGCTAGGAGGAGGTACCACGCTAACGCTGGCACCACGAAGAAGACCGCCCACCTCCTCCAACCTCATTAATGAACAAACATTTGGTGATGAAGAATGGATTAGGCGGCAAGAGGTTGCGGTGGGTATACCTGAAATTGCCAGACGATACATCGTAGAGTGTAGTGCTGAGGAAGATCCCACAGAAATAGAGGTCCCCGCGGGATTTGCCCCAGTCACAATATGCAATGCAATGCTACACCAATGGTAAACAAGCTGAAGGCGAAATATGGTATGGCGACGGAAGCAAACTAGCCCAAGAAGTAGGAGGAAGAACGGTTTACAGGGCAGGTTGCGCTATCACCTGCGGTCCCCTACAAGTCATCACCTGAGTCACCGGGCCGCAAACTTGGTACCGTGCGGAGCTCCAAAGTTTTGTAGTCAATACAACCCTAGCTAGCGCAAACCAGGAATTGACCTATGATAACAAAGATGTTGTGGACCACGCCCTACACCCTTCCCACACGGAGGGTTCAGACATGGATCTCCGGCTCACGATACAAGAGGAGACGGTAAACAAACCCCACCCAACAAGACGGGTCCCTAGTCACAGGGATATAGCCAAAGCAAAGAGTGAGGAAGAGCGGATGGAAATCAAACGGAATGATGCTGTTGACCCTCTTTGACCCTCGGTCCGTATGTTTTGCGCCAGTTCCTATACTACAGGTGATGACCTTCGTGGTCGTGGCAGGCCCCACCTCCTGCTTGGAGTGTACAATTTTCACAAAAGGGTGCGCCCGTATTGGACTCTCCCGTGTGGAGAATTGCCTGACCCGCATCCCATCCAGTTGCCAAGCAACCTTTACTGTACATAATTTCGACGCCCAGCCGCCTATGCACACTATCTGCCTTGATGGCCGAACTCTTCACTGTCAGAATTTCAAAAAAAAATTCAAACGGAATGATGAGGTCGATCGCCTTGCACAAATTGCTACTAGCCTACAGCTACACACGCCTGCTCAACCGGGTGATGTCGCCGTCAAGGGGGGCCTGCACCGACCCCGGCACAAAAATGGTTCATTGAGAACAGACACTATGACTTATTTTTGGGTACACACTGGGTATCTTGGCTGCCCCTCATTATGGGGAAATGAGCGGTGGGACGGATGTGGCGCCCCTTGGGATCACATCGTCGTACGGTGTCTCATGTGTAACAGCAGACATGGTACCACCGTGCACAAACGGCTCGTACGATGTCGAAAGTGGGCCCCCACTTTCCGGCAAGCATGGACGCAGTCGTGGGGTCCATGGGCAGGGTACGCGGAGCAATGGTATGACAATGCGCCCCCTGAGGACCTGCACCATGCGCGTGCCTCAAAATTCCCCAATCCTTTTACGAATAGTTGCCTAATGGATATGGGTCCCACTTCACGGAACGCGTGACACATCACCAATATATGATGCTCCACAAGGTCTACTAGCTCAGAAGGGAGTTCACTATGCCCCCTAGGGACGAAGCGGAAACCCAACCAAGTCAGTCCGTCAGTGCATGGTACGGCAACGTCAAACCACGAGTGTGTACCCTAGACCCTAGCCCACAAGCATTGCCGCAGCAGGTATTGTATAAACTAGGTAAGCAGAAACGCGCAAAAGTCAAGAAACCTGTCTTGGCAACACATACTAGCGACAAGGAGTGCCACGGGATCTTGCAGGGTGAAGATTCATACCAAGGTGAAGACACTAAATTACCTTGATCACACCCAGGTGTCCGTAGGGCACCAAAAAGTGATGGAGAAGTTGTCCCCAGCGTGAGGTATCAGGCCGCTGGAATGGCACATGCTGCACAGAAAGTATACATGACGCCGGATGCCAAGATGTTCTCATAGCACGGCACTATGACACCATGTGGTGTAGGAGGGTGGGTATGTGGTTGCAGTACATGGGGAAAGCATATCAGAATTGGGTGCATGAGGTGGACTCTGCATATCATCTACTGCGTTTAAGACACGTGCTGATCCAGAAAGGTTTACAAAGGCGCGCAAATGCACCATGTGAATTGCCTACTCCCCACCCGGGGCCAAGCTTCCATATACCACTAGGAAAATAACGGGACGAATCAAGCCATCACCAGACTCACCCATGAGCCCGCCCGGAGAAAAGAAGACTTGTCACAAGTAAGATGATGGGGCCCAAACAGGGTCGTGGCGATCCAAGGTCGCATTGCGGGTATACTCAAGGTAGGAGTATAAGTGGCTCCTTCTGTGTCAACATTGACCCCTGTCACAGTGTCATTGACAGGGGCAGAAGCTATGGTATATTGTGACAGTGTACTTAGATCCCGAGGCTATCTTGTACTGGTGCAACTTCGTCAAAAAAAAAAAAGAACCGCATCTTGTACGTGTTCCTGGTTTCTGGTAAAATGTGCATCAGACGCGGTTGGTGCGAACAGCGGTGAAGCAAACCTGAATGTTTGTGCCCCCGCCAGCCAGAGTAGACAATCATCCCCCCTGCCCCCAGCCGGAATGGCCCGGGCCATTAAGGGGGGCTGGAGCAGGGGGAGGCATCTCGGCGATGATCCCTGCCACAGACACTTCAGCTTTTAGAAATCTTTTAGGCAATTCAGTAGTTGGTTGGGGTGATCCAGCAGCATGATGGGGATGTGCCTTTTTTTGTGTGTGCCTGTGTCCCAGCCCTGGTCTTTTGGGATCCCCCAGGCTAGACTGTGCTTTGGGAGCCTTTAGGGGGCGCACCGTGTGCTGTGCCCGCGCTGTGCCCGCGCTGTGCGAGAAGCCGGCTGTTTTCCACCACCGGTAGCCACGGGTCCCAGGGTCCTGAATTCTGCACCGTACGCCCCCTGCTGGTACACCAGGGATTTTTTTTTGTTAGTCTGATGCTTGCCACTGGTCCCAGGGTCCTGACTTCTGCACCCCAGGCTGCTTTAACTTGATCATGCATGCTTCTGTAGGTGGGTGGTTTTCAGGGGTGTTCCCGGGACAACATAA
Organism: Eutreptiella sp. 'Long Island Sound 2002'; assembly: GCA_964036045.1. NCBI lineage: Eukaryota > Euglenozoa > Euglenophyceae > Eutreptiales > Eutreptiaceae > Eutreptiella > Eutreptiella sp. 'Long Island Sound 2002'. The sequence goes on along the minus strand of OZ038386.1, from coordinate 28,613,988 downwards.
TAATTGGCGCTGTGTGCGCGCTGTGCCCACGCTGTGCTTGTGCTGTGCGAAAATGCCCCCTTAGAGCCCTTGTGGCTGCATGAAGGAAGAGCCCTTGTGGCTGCATGAAGGCAGGAATAGATACCAGTCACTGCACCATTTGAAATTCCAATTTTGGGGGAGGGGGGCTAACCTGTGGAAGACTGAGGGGGAGCAGGGCGAAAGGCAGTCCAAGGCCTGTCACTGATGTCAGAAGGCAAGAGTTCGCATTTTGACTGTGGATGGGCCCGAACACCATTTCCTCGCCTTTTTTGGGGATCTGGGGGAGGAAAAGATTCTTTCTGGTTTCGCCTCCCATCTTGGCTTCTCAGCAGAATTTAAAGCATTTGGAGTACACAGCCGCTGACCACCAGAGCTGTTTCCTTTCCTTCGACCTCCCTTCCCCCTCTGAGCGACCCCAAAAAAGTTCACAGCCATGCTGCAGGGCCCTTGCGGCGGGCTGTACATGTTGGGCTGTCCTTGGGACACACGCCCCCGTCCCCCCCCGGGCATACGCCTAACCCAGTAGAGCCCGGACGGCTGATGTGGCCAGCGGAGGTAGGGTCGAGGGATGAACACCAGTTCGCCGGACACTCAAGGGACGCGCCACGAGATAGCAAGATGGACAGAAGGCGATGACAGTCGCGGGGCAGGCGCGGCCAGAGCCTAATGCGGACACTGCAACCTGACCATATTGAGGCCCCCGGGCATTGCTTGAGCGGAGGGGGGGGGGCAGGGGGGGAGTGGTCCCCCCCCCTGCCGAATTAGAGCAAGGCCCTTCCCCCCCCCCTGCGCCTCCCGGCCCCCCACTGGTGATGCACCCCGCTCCGCAGGACAACAATGGCAGAGGCCCATGTCCTCGACCAAATCCGAAACAAAAAGTTCTGCATTGTTGTGTGGTACCGCGGGGACTTCTGCATGTACTGCGCGGACTACATGCAGTCCTGGGCCGCACTGCATAGCAGCATCCTGGACGAAGGGGGCAGCCTGGTTGGGGTGTGCGCGCAGAACGCGACGCGCATCCATTCCGCCTGCAACTCCTGGAGCCTGCCCTTCCGGGTCCTGTCCGACTGGGACAATTCCTTCAGCAAAAAGTGCCGCATCAACTTGGACCAGAACATTGCATTTGAGCACGGCATGACACAGCCTGCGGTCAGTCCCCCCCCCCCCCCCTCCCTCTCCCCCTCCCCCCCTCCCTCCCTGTGTCTCTGCTGACTGACGGCGGCGTGCCGTCCGAGGGCCTCCGGTTCACAGCGTGGGTGCGCATGGCGCCCTCGACCCACACCTCCGAGCACACGGAGTTCCACTGCGCGTACTGCTCGCAGCTGTGCCCGGGGTGGCGCGACCACATGGTCCGCGCCTGCCCGGTGGTGCTAGCGCCGGCTCTGGCCGGCTTCCGGGCCGTGTGCCGCCGGCCTGGGTCCCGGGGGCAACACCCTGGGGGGCCACGATCTACAACCGCGCCGGCTGCACCACGCAGTTGCAGCTAGCTCGACGAGGACGTGGTCGTGCAGGCAGAGAGTACCGGATGTGGCCACGTGGTCACGTGGTCACGTGGTCCGGGCTGGTATGGGCCAGGGCCCCGTAGCCTTGGCCGGCCCGCGAATTGAAAGCTCTCATGGAGGAGTACGGTTCCCGACTGGGTGGTGCTCCCACCGGAGGTCCGCTGGTCGCACGTGATGTGCCCTGACGGGGACGAGTGGCCCGTGGGCCTGTCCCGCCCACTCGCGGACGCGGGCACCCTGCCTCGCTACGCCATGGGCGAGTCCGTGTGCGCGGTCGCCAGGCTGCGCCCCGAGCTGGTGGGCCGTGCCGTTCTTGTCGCGGTGCAGGGCCCGTGGGAGCGGGGAGCGAGCCCAGGCATGGTCCTCAGGGTCGGCGCCCCCCGTCCTTGTCTAACCAGGCTCAACCGAGTGCATAGGGCCCTACCACAGGCTGACGGCTGCGCTGTAGTCCCCCCATGGACATTGCGTCCGGAGGCCGCGGACCCGCCACACGGAAAACGTGTCGTCACCGACTTGACCCATGCTCGCACTGCCCACGTTGTCTACTGTGCGACCCGCAAGTGCGATCACGGCCCATAGCTCTAGGTGGGAGCACTGGGTTGGCGACACAGCGGCTCCACAGGGGCAATCGGGAAAGCGGACAACGGCAGGCCGAGGGGCACCGGGAGGGGATGGAGGCGGGCCGGTAGTGTGCGGGGGTGGTGGTCTTCAGTGGGGAGAACCTACCGCGAGTCACCAGCCTCTACCTACGGGTCGCCCCCCCCCCCCCCCCCCCCCCGTGTTTTCGGCGAGTGCCGCGTGGGCCCCACAACAACAACAACCAGCCACCAGGCCCAAGGGCATGGCCACCTTGGTCAAATGTTTGGGCAAGGTGCAACCCTGGTCGTGGCCCCGGTCATGCCTGAACTGCGCCCCCCCCCCCCCTTGGGGGAGGCATGGGGGCCGCCCGGTGCGCTCCGGATCTTAGGTACAAAACTTTTCACCATGACGCGGCACAATGCAACGTACCCCCCCTACCGCACCCTCCCGCCGCGGCCCCCGTTCTAGCGAGGCCGGCATGGGCTGCTACCCGCGCCCCACGGGCGTTGGAACATGTGGGGGCAGCAGACGCGCCGCTAGATGGCGCGGCACAACCATCCTGTCTTGCGCCCGTCCTACACCTCTAGCTGGGCCACGTGAGCCGATCGCTACCGGCGGGCCTCCCGCGCACAGAGAGGTCCATAGAGGGCGCTGCCTGCGCGCCACACGTCCTCGCAGCGCTGTTCCCAGGCCAGCTCAGCCTAGAGGACGTCCTCATGGGATGCTTCCTCTACTGGACCACCACCGGGGCAGACAACCAATGGGTGTTTTTAGCGCTACTGCAGGTCCCCTAGGGCCTCGCCATCGCCGGGGCCACCCTCCACAAAGCCTACCACTGGCGGTACGGCGACGGCGCCCCACTTTGGCGGTCCCCCCGCCTGTATTGGGACCAGGGCATAATGCTGGACGAGGTGGCCCCACTGCTGGCGCCCCTCTGGGACCTGGGCCCCCTCCCAGTTCGCCGCCACGACCCCCCCGTCCCTCCGGCCTAGACCCAGGCGCCGCAGCATAAGGCGCTCATGGTCGAAGTGCGGGACGGCGTAGCAGAGGAGTCCGGGGGCCACTGGGTGGGCATCACCCACGGCGGCACCCTCTTGTGCCTCCTCCGGGGCAACCGGCCCCTGGCCATGCCCCCGGACCCGCAGTTCGTGGCCCAAGCGGTGTTGGCCTCAGTGCCTGAGGTCTATGTGGTATGGTGCGTGGTGCTGCCTGCCCCAGGGAACCCCTAGTTGCTCCCGCAGCACCAGTACCCACGGGCGGGCGCGGATGCCACCGCACGGGCATGGCTCGCCACCCGCGAGCTTGTGCGGGCATGGCGACGGCGCCGCGGGGTGCAGGTCGTCTTTCACACGCCCTGACCTGGGTGTGCAGGCCCCTCGCGGGTGGCCGCATGGTGTCCCCCCCCCCCCCCCTTGGAGGCAGGGCCAGCCAGGGTACCGCCCCCCGCCCCCACCCCCAAAGGTACAGCAGGTGGGGGCTCCCCCCACCCCACCCCACAGGCACGACCAGCCCCCCCACCCCCTCCCAGCCCGGGGCACGGCGGTGTGGCCCGTGCGGGGGGACGGGGCGTGCATCATATGCATGGCCGGCCGATATGCAGAGTCATCGGGAAGCCATCATGCACCTTCCGGGCGGTCTGTGAGCCTCAAGATCAGCCCTCAAATCAAATCAAATCAAATCAAATCCTCCCTGTCTATGCCCCCCTCCCTCCCTCCCTCCCTCCCTACCTCCCTCCCTCCCCCCCTCCTCCCTATCTCTCCCTCCCTCCCTCTCTCCCTCCCTCCCTCCCTCCCTCCCTCCCTCCCTACCTCCCTCCCTCCCTCCCTGTCTCGCGCCCTCCCCCCCCCCCCCTCACCCCCCCTCCATCCCTCCCCCCCCCTCCCTCCCTCCCTGTCTCTCCCTCTCTCCCTCCCTCCCTCTTTGCCAAGTCAGATGGACGTGCTCAAGAAGGTCCAGCACCCAGCCCATGGGGAATGTAGGCGGACGCAGCAGCAGCCGCTGCCATACCCAGTGCCCTTCATTTGGATCTGCAGTGAGTGTGATTTCCTCTGGCAGTCTGAGTGCCTTGGTTTCCTCACGCGGCCTTGTGCTGCCTTGGGCACACACGACATACGTGTTGCAGACGGCCAGTGTGTGCCCAATCGGAAAAACAAGGCGATAATTTTCGAAAGGTTGTGCGCTTTTCCATGTTGTTCGAAGTACAGCCCCGAAGGGGTGTGGGCGCGTCTGTGGATACGCACTGTACTGTGCATGGAAAGAGCCGTTGGGCAGTTGTGTCGGGTCCTCCTGCGACCACCGGAACAAATGTGGGTGTGTGGAACACGGCGGTGGGACTATCGTCATTCAAAAGCGACCTTGTCCATTGTCCTCGACAACCTGTCCCTAGTCCTTGGCTGTGGGTGCTTGTTAATTATTACACAGCTGCTGATATGCCCTCCCCACTACATGACTACAGTTTGGGGCACTCTAGACAACCACCTTTCGCCCTCGCCACGGCATGTGTGCGGTCAGAGGGATTACCAATCCGCATACCTATTACATGCATTCCATATCTCTGTATGATGTGTGCATGGGAAGCTTGTTCCTTGGGTCTTTTCTGGATTGCCCCCCCTCGCCCTCCTCCTCATCATCTCACAGGATGGCATACAAGGGGGGGGGGGGTTGCACGAGCACTACCAGCAGCGAACAATCGATGCTGAAGATCATACGGCAGGGGCGACTGGAGCCAATGCGTGGCCCTCCACTGGGCGCCCTAGTGACAGCCCTGATACTGTCCAACCGCAGCTGTCTGGCTGCGACAACATAGAGGGTGCCGCCCGCGCGTTGCGCGCGGTGCACACAGTGCACCAGGGCACGTGCGTTTGGCCGCATCCATGAACCCTGCTGCGCATGTGTGCTGCACGTCACCCCCTCACTCCGTTCCAAGTCCTGGGCCTATGTTGTGCAGCATGACATGAAACCCGGGATACTAGAATGACGCAGCGGGCGCGGTGCGCGGGCGGCACCCTCATAAGCCAAACCGCAACAGTACACCGAGTCAACTGCAGCGCATATAGCATGGACAGTGGCGGCAACAATCCCAGCTTGAGGGGCTGAGGGCAGCCATGAAAACCTCGTGATTTGGCCAGTGCGTGACCTGACCCCCCCCCCCCTCCCTCTAAACTATATTGGTCACAACAGGTCTCGATTTCCCGATGGGTAAATAGCGCGGCCGGCAGTACCCACTGTGATACTGCCCGAATTACCGTATACCTCTGTACATATGGCTGTACATTCGATAGTGGAGAACCCCAACCAAGAAGGGGCCACAATTGCTGTGCAAGAACCACCGAACTAATGGCTGAAAGTGTCTATGGCGGGGACATTCAGTCGATCGTTACCGACCATTGATCCGCTTCCCTCTCCCATTCCGCGCAGGTCATCTGCTTCCAGTTGCAGTCACCCCGTGCACCGTGTCGCCCTGCCGCAACGGTGCCCGTCCCCGCGGTATGGCCCCAAATCAAGGAGATCTACCGCTACGTCCTCGTCCCCGGCCCAGAGAATTTGTACGGCCGCTACGACCGGCCCGTGGCCGAGGACGTCTGGTGCACTGTGCTGATGCGCCTGAACAGCTACAACGTGCTCGAGAAGGACAACACCGTCGTGCAGCAGGCGCTGCCCCCGGGAGGGGAGGTGGTGCTCGTGCACACTGACGTGCAGGACTCCACAATGATCTGGGACACGCTGCCAGAGACGATGGCGCTGGCGCTGCCAATGCATGACCTCGCGCTGCGGCTGTGCATCAAGCAGCACGGGGGGTATGAGGTCCGGACGGAAGGGGATTCGTTCTTGGTATGTGTCCATTGTGGAGGGCGGGTGCGGGAACGGATCGGCCACCGGAGCGCCTGACAAGCCCCCACCCTCATGCCCTCCCTACCCCCCTCCCCTTTTTGCGGAGTACGCGGATATCTGAGACGCGAGCCCCCCATGATTCTCGTATCGCGTGACGAGTGACACTGTTGCACCTCCCCTGCTGCCCTCAATGGTGGTGCATACAGGCCCTGTTGTTCAAGGGGGGCGTAGTACGCTGGGCTGTGTACAGGGGTGTACCGCCCCCCCCCCCTTTGTAATAGCTACGCCCTTGTCCAAGCTACAGCGGGTGTATGGACCGTATTAATTTGGTGCCTAATTTGATTCGGTACAATGTAGTGCGGCCACACAAGACATGGGTTTGGTGACAAATCTGCCAGTTACACAGGGTCATGGACACATTTGTTGTGAGTGTTTGCCCATTTGAACCCACATGGCTCTGCTTTTGGGGATATCTGTGCATTGTATTCCCCGTTCTGGCACCAGCTCCCCATGTACGTGGTACGCGCAAGCAACGGCCTTGTCCAAGCTACAGTACACGTAGGGACCGGATTGATTTAGGACTTTTCCGTAGCTGTTACAAGGGGGGGGGGGGTAGTACGCTGGGCTGTGTACAGGGGTATACGTGCATAGAACCATGATGCGTGGCATACCTCAGCAGGACCACAATGTCTCGTTTCCCTCATCATGTCGTCATGTCGACGTAAATGAAAAGGGAATGCCGAGTGCCGCCGCCTTCTCTCTGCCATATCCCCACTCCCATGCCTGTGGCCTCACCATGTCACCCAAGGGCAAACGGCGTGCTCACCCGCTGTCGCAACGTCTGCTTTTGCTGGATACAACGGTGTCAGCCCCACGTAGGAGCAGCAGGTCCCGGAGCCTGCCATCACGGTTGCCTTCGAGCGGTGGCACTTGGTGGCGACTGACAGCAACTTGTAGGGCAAGGTCACAGGGAGGGTAGAGCTATTAATCGGGAAAATCTCTTGAAGATATCAATGCGACGTGGACAAGATGAAATTGGGCAAGCGTGTGTATGTGCACTGGCACAGGAATTTTCCTGTTGTTCTGTGAATGGGTAAGAATGTTGGTAAATACCCGAGAATGTCGGAATTTTGTTGCCGCACGCTGTGTGCATGCTGTGCCAGTGCTATGCCCGGACAACCCCAGGGCAAACCATCAATACCGCTCAATGTTTGAACATGCGCTTTGTTGGATTCATTTGAGGAGGGCCCCGGATTCAGCCCCCCCCCTTTTTTTGAAAAAAATTTCCAATTTTTTTTTGAAATTTCTAAAAAAGTATTCATCCCAAAAAAATTCCGAAAAAGTGCCGCGGGCGGCCCATGGCCCCTTCCTCCCGGTCTCCTCAGGTGGCCTTCGCCCACGCGGCGCAGGCGGTGGAGTTCTGCCTGGCGGTGCAGACCGCGCTGCTGCACGTGGACTGGCCCGAGGAGCTCCTGCAGCTGCCCCACACGCAGGAGGTGCGGGACGGGCGGCAGCTGCTGTGGCGGGGCCTGCGGGTGCGCATGGCGGTGCACTGCGGCGTCCCCGTGCAGGAGCGCAACCCCCTGACGGGCGGCGTGGAGTACTACGGGGCGGTCCTGGAGGAGCTGGCGGCGGTGGAGCGGTGCACGCGCGGCGGGTTCATCGGGCTGTCCGAGGCCGTGAGCCGGCAGGTGGGCACCCCGGAGAACGCGACCCTCGTGCCCCCGTCCCACGACCTCCTCGACCGCCGCGTCAGCTGCGTGCTGCCCCTGCCCCTCGCCAAGCGGAAGCACCTCGACCAGCCCGAACAGCTGCCGCGCCAGCTCTCAGGTACCGCCGCGCGTTAGGGCAGAACACGTGTGAGGAGGAGGTTACCCCTCACCAGGGCTTTGCCTGGGGGGGGCGGGGGCTGGGGGTGACCCCCTGCCCTGGTGAGGGGATGTCAGTAGGATCCAGCCCCGCATGCCGGTCAGCTCAGTAGGAAGGAGCCGGACCCTCTGGACAACTGAGTAGGACCCAGCGCCATCCACGAGGCTCCTCACTAGGGGGGAGCCTTAAGCGCAGTGCGCGCGCAGTGCAACTATTTGGGCGTCTGGCCGTACTAGAGACCCATACTTTGTGATACTAGGGGCCCCTAGGGGCATCATGGTGACCCCTAGCGTAGGTTTTGACTTCTGATTTTGTTCCCCTTCTTTTGGGGACCCCCGAGCATGCAGGGGTGACGTAGCATTTCCGCCCTCTTTTGGGCCCCAACCTTCCGGTGCTATTGAGGAAACCGGGACAATCTTTGAATCCACGCTTTGTTGCGTGGTGCATCATGGTGACCCTTGGCCTAGGTTTTGACTTCTGATCTGACTTCTAATCTGGGGCATCGTAAGGAACATATGGAGGGGATCCGGTACGGAGTTGCATGAGTACGTGCGTGTACTCTTGCATTTGCAGCAATTTTTGATTCGAAGACAGGTACGGTACCCTCCATATGGTCCATGGGAACACGTACCTGCACATGTATGGACCGCACCTACACAGGAGGACAATGATGATGAGGATGTTGTGGGTGATGATGGGGATGTTTGTGCCCTTTGTTGCACCAAGTTTGACCCTGAAAAGATGTCCATGTGTGACAAGTGTGAATTGCAATATTGTACGGATTGCATTGACACGCACACATGTGACAGTGTGACATTTCTTTGATTCTGCAACTGTGTCATGTTGTGCACACAAGTTGCTTATTCTCAATGTGTACTTAGTTGACAATGGACCAGAAAGACAGTTGTGTGTTCTTGAGGGTGGCGACCAATGCGCTGTTCATGGCCTTTCCAGATGTGCATGATGTGTGTTATGTTCAGGGAAGGTGGTTTGCAACTTTCTTGAGCTGGGGCAGTTTGGGTCACCTAATTCTAAGGGCGTTTCCAAGGGGTGTGCTTGGGGGCTCTTCCGGGGGAACATAGTCTAAAAGTAGCGCGCAGTGCGCGCGCAGTGCAAAGATTCCCCCTAGGAACCCGCCCTGACACCCCCCCCCCCAGTAAGCAAAGGCCTGTACCCCCCCCCCCCCCCCCCTCCTCCTCCGCTTCCAAGTCACCTGAAAAAAAAATTTTCTTCGGCGCCAATGTACTGCGTGTTCCGCAGGGTCGTGTTCAGGGTGTGAGTGGGCTGTTCAACATTGAATAGTCCGTCTCCATGAAAATGGGCATTGGATTATGTCCCTATGCAAATGGACTGCCATGAATCGATACTGTCTGGCTGTGGACACAGATTTTGCCACAAATTTATTGCTTTGAGTTCACCTTGGCACTGTGACCTTTGTTAACAAGGAGGAGGATCGGCCAAGTATGGGCTTTTGTCATGCAAAAAAATATTTCCGGCGCCGAAGGTGTTTGGGAGTCCTGTTGGCAAGGAGGAGGGTCAACCCCCCCCCCCCTCCCCCAGGGATGCATCAGAAGGAAAGGGATCTCAGAGGCGGCCCCAGAAGCCGTTAGATGGGCGGTTGAAGGAGGTTGCCACAGCGGTTGGGGGCGGTTACTGTCGGTTATGAATAGAAATGAAGCCGGCACTTGGCGTCAGGGAGACATTGGCTGGGCATAGGCTGGGCGCCCTGGAGCCCTGGGCCGCCCCTTCCAATACATCCTCCCCCCCCCCACCCGCGCCCCCCCTCAGACCCCCCCCCGGTCCACACACCCCCCCCGCCCTTCCTCCGTTCCAATGCGTGTCTGCTCAGACAACGCCAACGCCTGGGACCCAGACTGCGCAAGCAGGCAGAGTCTCGATGTCTTCCTCGGGCCGGGTAGCGGCAGCGGCTCCGGGTCGCGCGGCAGGGGCACCTACAGCCACTCAGACCTGCTGCGCCTCGGCAGCCCCGCGCAGCTGCGCAGGGCCAACTTCAGCACCGGGGAACTGCCCCTCAGCCGCAGCGGCTCGATCCATCGGCCGCAGAAGAGCAGCAGCACGCTGGACTGGAGCCGGAAGGAGCGGAGCCAGAGCTTGCTCAGCATCAACATCCTGCAGCGCCCGGGCTGCGTCCCGGACATCCCCCTGGTCACCCTCATGTTCTTGGACATTATGAAGGTCAGTGCTTTGCATGCCCGGCTGCTTGTGGGGAACGTTTGACTGACCCCCCCCCCTTTGTAATAGCTACGCCATTGTCCAAGCTACAGCGGGTGTAGGGGCCGTATTGATTTGGTGCCTCATTTGATTCGGTACCAATGCAGTGCGGCCGCACAAGACATGGGTTTGGTGACAAATCTGCCAGTTACACAGGGTCATGGACACATTTGTTGTGAGTGTTTGCCCACTTGAACCCACATGGCTCTGCTTTTGTAATAGCTGGATTCTTAAACCTAAGGTCCAACATGCGTCCAACGTGGTGCGGGCCGAATGGGGCCAGCAATCAGCACGCACAATGTGGGACTGACCGCTGACCGGTATGCACGCCTAACCCAATAGAGTCCACGAGTCCAAGGGCCCAGATCTGACCGTAAAGGGCGAGATGACCAGGGATGGGGCAGGGAGCAAGCACTCAAGACATTGGCTGTGCGGACGATCGGCGGACATTGGCTCAAACAGGGGACAGTAGGCGGTGAAGGCCGTGGGGAGCAGGCGCGGCTGGAGCCTAATGTGGACATTGCAACCTGACCCATTGCAGCCCTTGGAATAGCTACGCCATTGTCCAAGCTACAGCGGGTGTAGGGACCATATTAATTTGGTGCCCAATTTGATTCGGTACAAATGTAGTGCGGCCGCACAAGACATGGGTTTGGTGACAAATCTGCCAGTTACACAGGGTCATGGACACATTTGTTGTGAGTGTTTGCTCACTTGAACCCACATGGCTCTGCTTTTTGGGGATATCTGTGCATTGTATTCCCCGTTCTGGCACCAGCTCCCCATGTACGTGGTACGCACAAGCAACGGCCTTGTCCAAGCTACAGTACACGTAGGAACCGTATTGATTTACCGGGGGGGAATAATTTAGGGGGTGACAAATTTGATGTGGACAAATTTGGAAGCCCTACCTCGTACCAAATATTTCCTTCAATTTTAAGGATGCGATGTGTCAAACTGTGTGCACCAGGCATGGGCTGCAGGAGAAGCCCATCAAGAAATATCAGCAACCATCCAGAGGCCACAAGGAAATAACAGTAGCCATCCACTAGGAAGCAACAGCAAGGGACCTTATACCAAATTTTTCCTTCATTTCTAGGACCCGTTCCAAATATTTCCCCCCCTAATTTAAGCCCTCCCAAAAAAAAACCCTCAAATTATCCCCCCCCCCCCCAGTAGGACTTTTCCGTAGCTGTTACAAGGGGGGGGGGGTGTCCTCCCGAGCCAAGCGACACAGCACATGCGTGAGGCAGCCACGTGGCCGACAAACTGGCGCAGGCGACGCGCCACTCCACTCGTATGGGGCATGCCTAAGGGAACCAGCGCATGGGACGGGGCGGGCCCGGCCACGCCACGACGGGCGCATTTGACACCCCCTCTCCATGCGGCCAATCACGGATGTCGCCGCCGGTTCATGGGAGCAGGGGCACGTCGTCCTGGCGTTAGGGGGGCCGGTCCGGGACCATCCCGACGGGGGGCCCCTTCAGCACCCGGTCAGCAGAGCAGTGTTTTGTCCCCCTCCTCTCCAAACTGGGCACTACGTCGGGTGCAGAGGATGAGATAGTCCGGTGTTCCAGTGCCGTGGCCAAGACGCAAGTTTGCAGGTAATTTGGCAGGATTCTCACGCAACAGTTTTGGGGTAAGGAATGAACTATGATTGACCCTGCACAAGATCTAGCCTCGGGGAGACGTTTGCTCTCTCTCTAGTCATTGCCCTTTTCAAAAATGGAGACGAACAACAACCCAGACCTCCCTCACGTGGGGCCTGCTGCAGGGAATATGGTGGCGAAGGCCTTTTTTTTTTTGTGCTCAAGGGCCCCGCTGCCAGCAATTGTTGGCATCCATCCACAGAGTAAGCGGGCAAAAACAAGCAACAATTGAGGCCTTCGCCGCCAACCCCTTCCCGATGTCGGTTGGCCCGGAAGGTCAACCCCCCGACCCCTTAGCCCCCCCAGCCCCCCTATTCAAGCACATCCCCCAGTAGGGGCTCCTCACCTGCAGGGTTTGGTCAAGTGGGGAGCTGGACCTGCCCCAACCCTTCCCACGCCCAGTGGGTGAGTTTTCGAGATCTTTCGAACATCGACCCCCCTTCCTTGATCGTCAAAAAGGCTTGGAGTTCTATTGACTTCAGCAACTTCGCAAAGTGGACCCCAAAGGAAGAGCCAGGCGGTACGTGGGCCAGGGCTCCTCTTAACAACTCCGCAGCACCCCCCCCCCCCCTGGACCCCCCCCCCAACTTAAAAGGAGCGCTGGCCGTGGCTCTTGGGGCGCTCCTTGCCGTCTGTGCGAATGGGGCTGGGGACCATGTTTTATGGGAAGGGCCCCTGGTCTGGGGTACTTAGTGCTGAGTACTGTGGCGCATGGCCTCCGCTGCTGCTGGTTCAGATGGGGCAGTTATGGCGGCGTGACATGCAGTTGGCCAAGATCACGCTGGGGCAGTACCGCAGCCTCGTCCGCGGCACCGTGACCCAGTTCCGCGGGTACGAGGTCAAAGAGAGGGGGCACGCCTTCATGTTGGCCTTCACCGCCGCCTCCGACGCGGTCCTGTTCTTCAAGGAGCTGCAATCCCTGCTCCAGACGCAGTCATGGATGGTGGAGTGTGACGTCCTACAGGACGTTGACGCTGACCCCGGTGATGGAGAGAGCACGCAGGTATCGCCTCCGTGTGGGCCTTTTCATTGGGATTGAGCTGCTGTTGCATCCGCATCGTTTGGATACGCTTGGATACGTTGGCGTCCGGTTTCCGGTGTGGTTTTAGGTTCGGTGTCGGCCGCGTGCGTCCAGCCGTGGTCGTGTATGTTGCGTGAACTGCACCGTGGCGCTGTGCAAAGGAAACCCATTCTTCTACCCCAGAAAAATTTTCAACTCAAAAAATCTTCCGGGTGTGAATACAGTACCATATCCCTCGGTGCATTGCCAATAGATTGGGCCAGTTGTCCAGTAGCCGGGCCAGTAGGGCAGGGGACGTGGCATTAACCCGATCTTGACGTGCAGCAGTGATGCTGCTGTGCCTTACGTCGCTGGCCTGGACGATGACGGGAACGTCTCTTCCGTCGAGTATGCCTCATCTTCGGAGGGAGGGGGGACACACACCCTTGATCGTGCTTCTGTTGCCTCCGTTTCTTGTTTCCCAGGGTGCGGTGGCTTGTACACAGGGACACGCTTCTGCAGTGCGCATGCACGCCGAGCACGCAGCATGGTGCCAGAGTCAACAGGGGCGTGTACACCAGCAAGCAGCCCGGAGCCCAGGTACCGGTGGAGTGCATGCATGACACAACTAAAAAAACAACACAACAACAAAAACCAGGAAAGAAACCACCACAACCACAACCAATCACGCCACTGACACGCAGCTTGATGCCCGGGCGGGCGCGCGCGCGAGGCGGGGGGCCCGAGGCGCAACAGCGACCAGCCGCGCGCGAGTTAGTGTGCGGACGACGCCCGCCTCGGCGCACTGTGGGGGCCCAGTGCGCTGTCACTGCCCATATGGGTGCTCTGGGGGGCCACTGCCCGCAGCATGCCTTTTGACTGGTCAGGTACTGGGCGGCCCGAAAATTGCTTTGCGGGGGGGGGGGGGGGGGGGGATGGCATGGGCGCCCGGCGAAGGAGGGGGGGGGGGGGGGGGCGTTCCAGAAATGGGCTTCTGTGCCGGGCCCTTTGTTTTGTGTAAGGACGGATGTTGCCGCCAAAAGCGCCGGAACACAAATTTTGGCCCGGAAAATTTTTTTCACGAAAAAACGTTCCCCCACATATGTGTAGTCAAAATGATCAGCGCGACGTGGGGATCATTTTGAGCCATGTATGTTGGGGTCGAACCCCCCCCCCCCCCCGGCACGGCAGGTAGGGCAGCCCCAGCCCAAACCCCCCTCCCACCAAGGAGGGGGAGGGGGGGTTGGAGAAATGGGCTTCCGTGCCATCCCCCCCCTCGCAAAGCAATTTTCTTCCCGCCCTGGAAGCCGTCACAGCCAACAGCCTGTGTCCTCGGGATGTGACTCTCCGAAAGCTTCCCATCCATCCACCCTGCCCTCCCCCCCGCCCTGCCTACCCACCTCACCCGTCCAAACCGCCGACACCCTCTCTGACCCACTGCAACCCCCTCCCACCCCTAACCCCTCGCGGTCCTCCTCTCCCCCCCTCGAAGCCACCCCCAACACGCCCCCCCCCCCCCCCCTCCCTTTCGCAGATCCGCGCCGGGTTCCACTGCGGCATCCCCGTCGTCCGCGTCAACCCCGTGACGCAGCGGCGCGACTACTTCGGCCCCACGGTGAACATGGCGGCGCGGATCGCCGGGTACGCGCAGTGGGGCCAGATGTGGGCGTCGCAGGGGGGCGTGGATCAGCTCCCGCCGGACCTGCGGGAGCAGGCGACCGCCGCCGGGACCTTCAACCTCAAGGGCATCGGCGAGGACGTGCCGCTGTTCGTGGTGGCCGCCGGCGGGGACGCCGCCAGCGGCCCGCGGGAGTCCGGCGGCAGCTGGTGGGGGATGGAGGAGTTCACCAACCGCCACACCACCCGCGCGGACTACGCGGTTGTGGGGGGCTGCCTGGAGGTCACCAGCGCCTGCGTCCGGGGGACGGCGGTGGCGTGCTGCCCCGTCCGCCGGTGCTGCACCTCCTCGGAGGTGACCCCCTTCCTGCCGGCCAGCGCGGAGTACGCGGCGGCGGACGGGGTGGCGTTCACCCGGGCCCCGCTCCCGCAGGTCATGGGCGAGGCCGCCGGCGAGGAGCGCCTCCTGGACCCCCCCGGGACGTTGCGCGCGCTGGGGGATTAGACTTGGGGCGGTCTCGGAGTTCAACACACACACCACCCCCCCAAAAGAAGGAAAGGACAAAAGGGAATGAATCGTTGTGGTTGTTAGAAGCCCCTGTCAGGAAAATGATCCCGCAGGTGCGCACACCGGCACACACAAGTCGGTGCTGGAGCCCCCGCATGGACTCCGAGTGTGCGTCTGGATGCCCCTGGTCAACGGCACGGGCAACAGCCCATCTCCGGGACACCCGACCCCCAGAGTAGTCAAACAGGACGAGTCATCCAGGGGCTCTGGCACTGCGACCTCTGTTGACAAGGAGGAGGGTCGGCCAGGTATGGGCTTTTGTTTTGGGAGTCCAGTTGGCACAGAGGAGAGTCAACCCCCCCCCCCCCTTTTAATTCAAGGTCCAATAAATTTGTGGCAAAATCTGTGTCCACAATCACATTCTGACCCTCTGTAACGTGGTTTGGTTGTGTCAAGGGACTCAAAGCACCCAAAACGGATTCGAAGGGTCGTCCGCCCCCCTCTCCCGCACCGTCCCTGACAACCGCAGCCCCCTGCACATGCCTCCCTTCTGCTCTGACGAGGACCCAGTCTCCTCCTGTATTTCGTGTCGCTGGGGCTGTCTGCCCCTGCGCAGCCGGTGGCCTGCCTAGCGCACCTCGGCCTCCGCAGCGGGCAAGACCCCCCTGCCTCAGACCCCTGTGGTGAGGCCCATTGCATGGCCCCTGTGTATGAGACTCGCATGTGGTGACACGCATGCGGCAAGCACCGCAATTGGCAGCAGTTCCTGACCCTCACCCTCGTCCCCTCCCCCCTAACAAGCAACCCCTCCATTGCGGCGGCCGAATTCGCCGCGATGTTCTGCCAAATTGTTGGGTTTCTGGGTTCTGCCGAAATGTTCTACGGATTTGTTGGGTTTCTTTATTTTGGGGTTGCAGTGGGGTACCAGTGGGGCTGCATGACAGCGCATGACATGTGAGTGCATCATGAAATGGGGTCTGCCTGGCACTCCTCCCCCCCCACGTTCGGACCCACAGAGGGTCGGGATGTGCAAGGGCTAGAGGCCAATAAACGCCGCCAAAGGCAAACAACCTATTACCTTGTGAAGCCCCCCCCCCCCCCCCGGCAGGGGGGGGGTGGGAGTGGGTGGTGTGGGACCCCCCAGACCCCCCCTTCCCCTGTGGTGCCGAGTTGGTAAAAGGGGCCCTGGGTGCGGGGCCATCTGTGCAACAGCCAACAGAGGCCAGAGAACAAGGGGCATTCAAAGGCCCGGCTGCCCCAGTAAACGGTGGACACACTGTGAGGGGCATGTGCAATCCACTGGAGATCTTACCGTCACTTGGAGGGCATCACCCATTCCGCTGCCGAGGCGCACCGCCACCTTCTTGCGGGCCCTGCCCTTGGAATATTGAGCCAAATTTTCCTCCGCGCTTTCGGCCGATCAAAATTTTTCTCTGGTGCCTTCAGCGCCACTTGCTTTAGACCAAAAATTTTCCTCGGCGCCTCTAAAAACTCAGCACCACCGGGGGGGGGGGGTGTTGGACCCCCCCGCCCCTCCCATATACCACCCCCTTAAAACAAGCCCTGCCCGCATTTCGCACCCAAACGCTCCTTGGGGCATGGTTGTTGCATTCCACTTCCAATCTTGCGAGCCCTGAGTGTCTTGGGGGAGGGTGGGGGATAAACGCTGAGTACGTGTGCCAGTTGGTACTTCTGGGTGTACACAATGGGTTGAATTTCAAGGAAGAACCGGGAAGCGCCGAATATGCCGAATATATCCGATTATTTCCGAATATGAGAAGGGTGAGCATTCGGGTTTTGGGGGGATACGGGGAGGGTCTCCTGTGTTGTGGGGGATGTACTCTGGGTATGGTGCACACTCCTTCCCCCCGATTTTTCAGCTCTGCCCACACATCCATGCCTGTGCCTACACCTGATGAATTTCCATCAGAGCAAGCAACAACCAGCACCATCAGGTAAACAACCATCACAAGCAAGAAAGCGTGGCAAGCATATGACTGCAGCCAAATGGCTGCTCAATTTCCAGATGACATGAGCAGAGGTTTGTGAAGAAGTAAAACATTACTGGGCACTGGTTGTTGTACCGTTCTGTGATTAATTCCCGTGTTTCATGCTCATTCAAACCGTGGCAAATTCAGGGTGCAGGAAATTGGGAGTATGGGACCTGTGGTATGAACAGCAAACACCCAAAGGACATCCACGGGCATTTACAAAGAGCAAAAGTGTGTTTTTTTACAATCCGAATATTTCCGAATATTTCCGAATATTTCCGAATTAAAAAAAAAAGTTTTTATTCCAAATCAGTGGGAAACCCTGCCTCTGGGGGACTATGGGTCGGTAGCCTATGGGCCCCGGCCGAGCGAACCCGCCGCGCCCCAATTGCACCCGTGGGTGCACAGGGGGACGAACAGGCACAGCGGTATCTCCCACAGGCGTGCGCTGGGCGTGGTCTGGGGACTGTCAACAGTCCGGCAGCCCTTGTGACCGGACATTCTGGTGACCCGTGTCCAGTTGCGTCCGGCAGGGAAGGATGCCATTGCTGTGCACGCAACACCCGGAAGAGGCTGTGACCCAACCCAACCCAACCCAACCCCCCCCCCCCCCACACACACTGCCCCCCCCCCAAGGTAGCCATCGTGACCACTCACAATGACCATCCAAGCCATGTAAAGTATGTTTTAGGCCGTATTTATGTTTTCTTTTCAGGTAAAGGATGTGTGTGGGGGGTTGTCTCCCAAGAGATTGGTACACAACCTGCTTGTGCAGTTTTTCACCCAGGGCAGCTCAAGAATCGAAGTTTTCAGGAAAAACATTTGATATCGGCGGTCCACAACATAATGTGACGTGGCCCTGGGGGGCAGCCGGGGCCAGTCCTTGTATGCGACTCCCCCCCACCCCATAGCAGTCCCGGCAATGTGACAGGCAAGACTATACTTGGTCCCACTCAGGCCGCGCCCAGAAAAAGAAATTGGCCCAGAAAAAATTTTTTGATTTAATTTAATAAGTATTTAATAAGTTTTTGTCTGGCTGGGTCGCAGTGGGAGTGGGTCTAGCTGACCCCCCAGGGACGTGGCTGTGCACCAATTGTCAAGGGAACTGAATGGAGGGAGCATTGGAACAAATTGTTGTTGGCCAGACGTCTGTGCGTTGCGTAGAGGGTGCCCTCTCAAACATCCAACGGAGTCCTGGAGCAGCCCCCCCCTCCCCCCGTGGCCCAAAACCAGTGTTTTGACTGTTGTTCTTGCGACCAGGGGTGGTGGGGGTGGGGGTGGGGGTGTACAACCCCACGACCCGAAGCGTCTTGGGACGGTGCGTGTTTTTGCAGCGCCACCAGGTCACTTTGGAACGCCGGGGCCATGGACAGCTGCCAATGAGCGGCAACTTGCAGTGGCAACCACCCTCGGTGAGCCGCGTTGGCCGTTTTTCACTCGCCAACTCCAGGAGCTTACGACCAGACTACTGTTCCTTGCTCCGCCTTGCAGAACAGACTTGTCTGGGCGCGCTATCACACGGATCTGCGTGGCTTTTAGAGACCCCGCCCCGCTCTTGCGCAAGCACGGGCTTGTCTAAGCACGGGGTGGGTGTTGAACTGCTGTTTTGCCTGGACTTTTGGGACCGCGGCCGTGCTTGCGCTCAGGGGGCGGGGTGGGGTATTGATATTTTTTTGACGAGGCCGTGTCCTACCACGTTGGTATATCATCACTGTGATAAGGATCGTGATCATTATAATTATTAACATTGATGTTGTATGGGACCCGTGTGTCCAACATCAGTACAACATCAACAAGCGAATCTCTACTCTTGGCACTCATCAGAGGAGATAAGCTAGTCAAACTGCCCATTCGCTAGATTCCGATGTGCTTGGGCGTTCATTAACCAACCTTATGCCCCCTCTCTGTGAGGATGGCGCGTAGATGACAAGGTACGGTAATGTACTGTCTCAGACCATGAGTTTGAAGAGCCAGCACACTCTCGCACAATCTCGTACAGTTGTCGATGGCACCGGACAGTTCATGAACCCCCCCCCCCCCGAAATGTTCTGCGTGATACGGGGTGCAGGGCAGTGCCTTCCACGCAAGAAATTTGAAATACACGGCAATGCACCAACAACTGTACCTTGTACCTTGAACCAACAAACACACAGGAGAACCTCAATATCCAACCTTCTAAGAAAATTTGAAAAATGGAAGGTGCGGTTCCCTGCTTACTTTCATAATTCAGCCATCAATGTCGATGACATTGACACGTACTCTCCTGGTGCTGTTGTCAATTTCCAACGTTCAGACGGCTGATTTTTCGGATTCCGAATCATCTAACCCTCCTTCCAACCCTCCTTCGCCATCTCGGGCTGTTCCTGAGGCAAACTGCATAGCACAGGGGCTGGAGCCCCCTGCCAGACCTGCTGCCAAACCTCGTGCCAAACCCAGGTTTCCCCAGAAACCCCAGTTTGGCATCACTGCCTCTCTTATCCACAGTGTGCAGTATATTTTACCGGGTTTTGCCCTCTCACCTCGGTCTACTGCTCCACCCGCCCTCAGGCCACTCGCGCAATGCACTGCGCACTTGGACGGTGGGGCGAACATGTTGCGGCTGCGCGCCGGCTGTCTGTAGCTTGTCCCGAGCACCGACCCGCCCCGTGCGTGTGTTTTTAAGTGTGTGCCGCTTTCTTGTTTGCCTGCTGTGGGCACGAGCGGGGGGGGGGGGAGGCCTTGATGGCCCTGACAGAGTGGGTCACATTGCTACATTTTGTGCCGTTGTTTTCTCTCCCACCATCTCCTGCTCCAAGTTTACACGCTTTCATCCAAGTCCAATACCAGTTTCTGTGGGGGCTCGCTTCCCTGCATCGCACAGGCCTTGCTGCACCGCCGGTGCATCTGGGAGCCCAGGTTCCCCCCCTGAGCCCCAGGGTGGCTTCACTTCCTCTCTTATCCGCCGTGTGATGATTTTTTTTAGCGCGCTCCCGCACGCCAGATGGGTGTTCGCCTTATACTGTGGCCTTGTCTTGAAGGCAGGCAGGGTCCAGGGAGCGTGCCGGGCCACGAGGCGCTGGGCTGCACTGTTGTCCCGGCCTTGCACCGCTTCCGTCCTTATAAGTCTCTTCCTGCCCGGTAATTGTTTGAAACTGACCGTTCGCATGACGGTCCTTTGCTACCAGTCTCTTGTAATGGGGAAGCACAGAGGACTGCCCTCTGTAGACCCCAATGCACTGAATGGCTGTTTGTTGTACCCCCCCCCCCCTGTGTCCATCCCCCCCCCCGGGGGGGGGGGGGGCGTCACCAGCTTTGTCCTTTGTTCTAACCCATTGCACTCCTCAGACCTCTCAAAATGTTCCCTGAAGGCACTATTGTGCGCCATGTTCGTTCCACAAAGGAGCCTGTGCTGGCTGTTGCACTGCATTTCCTGGTATCAGATACACCAGGTCCTTACTACATGTAATGTCCGCTACCACGCCGTCTTATGGACAATCGTAGCACTGGACAGCTCTGATCCTTGATTCCTAGAGATTTCTTGAGTGCCTTCTAATGAGCAAGCTCCGACAGCTCATCATGGCTTGACCCAAAAAAATATGCCATACGCAGGACGCGTGCGCATTTCTCCATATACCACACGCAGGACGCGTGCGCATTTCCGCATATACCACACGCAGGACGCGCGCATTTCTGCATATGCCACACGCAGGACGCATGCATACGCCACACGGACGCGAGGTGTTGGCGCAGTCATGGGCCCCGCGCATCGCGGTGCCAGCCGTAAAAAGGGTCCCCTTCTCCTCATGGTGATCAGTACAGAACCATAACCTACAAACGCGGTGCCACAGAAGTTGTGCATGACCGCGCTTCCCTGAAACGTTTGACAGCCTGCTGCAGCCAGTTCATCCATCCCTGTGGTTGATGGGCAGCATGTGCAGCTGTTCAAGACTATGAGGGACCGGAAAAAGAAGTTTTACACTGTCCCTGTTCAGCAGTAGGGGCATGCAGCAAACTGATGGACTGATGCATTGTATTGAGAATTTTGCTTGTTTGCATCATTTGCATGGCACCAGTCAGTGTGTATTTCAGAGCCGTGGGCGACGTACAGCAAGCAACAGATCGGTCATAAATTCTGTGTAGTATGTGGCGGTAATTTGTTCGTTGGCGATGGTGTCTACCCCCCCCAGGGGGGGGGGGGGGGGCGTCACTTGGCAACGGTTCCCCCCGGGGTGGGGGGGAACCGTCGTCCCTGGTGGGGGGATGGACATGGGGAGGGAAGGTATGTACTTGAGCTAAAACAGACCTGAACCCACTGGGTCTTTCAACCTAAGGACCACAGCAATTGAATATTGGCCGAATGGGGCTAGCTACCAGCAGGTACACCGAGGGACTGACCTCCGACCGGCATGTACGCCACTCACCCGAAGGGTGGTCAAAGGCAAGTGTACATAAGGGAGGGAGGCAAATCGGACATTGGCAGAAGCACTGGGACAGTCGCCTGACAAAACCCCCGATGCTGTGCGAACGTGCTGATGAGCATTGGCTGCAATTGTCTAAGGCGGGGACATACAGTTGCGAAGCTGCTGATGAGCAATGGGTTCAATTGTCTAAGGCGGGGACATCCAGTTCAGCCGACCGACCGTTTGATGCCCAAAAGTGTCTTGAAAAAAAAAATGTGTGTCCCCTGCTGACGGAATGCACACTACTTGACAGTCTGACACGTGTGCTATTTTTTTTGGCACAAAAACCCTTTGCAACATTGCGAAAAGGGATAAGTCAAAAGTGTCCCATAATGGCGTTCCGTCTGGTCCCCCCCCCCCTTTGTCCTTCCCCACCCCTTGTCCTTCCCCAGGGGGGGTGGGGGGCCGTCACTTGCTCAACCCAAAATTTTTCGTTGCAGCTCACTGTGTTATTGTGGCAAAACCACCACCCAAGAGTGCTGCCCAAAGCATTCCAGTGGAAAGCGGTGAGCATGTGCAAGGGTTCAAGGTCAAGTGGAGCAGGACCAAGAAAATTTACACCGAGCTGGTCAAGGAGTAGGTCTCCGTACATTGGCAGCCCTTTGAACACCCCCCCCCCCCCGTGTCCAAGAACCACCTTGCGCAAGAACCAACCCCTGGTTCCGCGGTCAAATTCTCGCATCACTTTGTTTACCAGGGTAGTGGGTTTTTCATGTTTCTGGTGGATGTAGGACAGCTATTCAGGTGTGCAGGACATCATTTCATGTGTGTTACTTCGGGTCCCCCCATCAGGGGGGGCCCTATCACTCCTTTGGTGTTCATTTGTCAACGTGGTTAACTGTGGGAAAGGAGAGGGCACGCATGTCCCGGCGCAACGCGCCGGAAAATTTCCTTTCCGCGGTACGGGCTTGCCCACGGCTGTGCGCAAGAACCAACCCCTGGTTCCGCGGTCAAATTTAGGGGGGAAAGTGTGCGCAAGAACTGACCCCTGGTTCCGCGGTCAAACATTGCTGGTTCCTGGACACGGGGGGGGGAGGGAACGTATCCTATGCTGAATTCTTTCGTTTTATGCTGCAATTTCTGTGCCTGCAAATGTGCATGTACAGTGGGTGGGGGACCGTCACTTGGTGACCGTCCCCCAGGTGGTGGTGGGGGACCGTCTTCACTGGGGTGGGGAAGGACGGGGGGGGGGGGGGGGAACCCCTCCCACTGACATGTTCCACTGAGGGAGCAAGAAGCACTGCACATCAGGCTCATCACCTCAACTTGGACTCCCTGGGGCCCGGCCTCCAGGTCCCCATGATTCGAGACCAAGCTCCCTCCTCAGCCTCCCACTGCATAACCTGGGCCCAAAAAAAAAAAACAAGCTCCCTCCTCAGCCTGCTCTCCGAGGCATTTGCGTGGCTGTGTGTGTTGGACATAGCTCGCTGCATGCGTTGTGAACGGCTGTGACTGCCGACACCCAAGTGACATGAAAATATGGGGGGGGGGCGCCCAAGCTCAGACCCCGACACCAACCCCCACCCCAACAGGGCCCAAAAGGTTTGGGGAGGGGCGGGGGGGGTTGGTGTCAGGTCTGAACCGGAGTCACCCTCCGGGCCCGGCCGCCGCCCCCCCCCCCCCCGTGACTAGACCTCAGCCTTTCACACATCGCAGATCCCCTTCTCCTCGGCTCAAGAAGTGGACCTCAATGAGGTTGGATGGGGCTTTGAACATATTGGTCCGGCATGCGTTGGTCACGAACTTTCGTGCTGCTGGGAAGCTGAGACGGATTGACCACAGCATGAGCATGATTTAGTGCTTTGCACGCATGGGTCCTTTTATGCGCCCCCCCCCAGCCCCCCCCCCCCCCCTCGAGTTTTGATAGAACTGCATCCATATCTACAATCAAACTGCAACTATCATGCTTGTTCACGTGATGACTTATATATCGGCATGTGCTGCCTTCATGCTACATACTGGGGGTGTTGCCTGAACCGTGCGCGCACCGTGCGCGCACCGTGCGCGCACCGTGCGTCCTTTTGCGTATTCTGTGTCCACCAGATCCACAATGCCTGAATCTGAGCTGCCCTGGCTTGTCGCCGGACTGCCTGTGTGCTACCACCGCTCCAACGGGGATAGGGTGTCGGCCACTGTCGTTGACCCTTCTCCAAGAGGTGGGCGTCGCGTCTCTATTCGGTACGCATTGGGTGGTGAAGAGGTCTTGTACGAGCATGCACCCGAGGAGCGGTTGGAGTTTGCAATTGTGACTGCTGAGAGCCCCGATTCCCCCAACCTGTGCACCATGGGGTGCCGATGGACGCTTTGCTGGAGCCCCAATTACCTGAAGTGGAAGCTGAAGCCCCTAGAATTGATGATCATGAGCCAGAATGCTGTGGCGGATGAAATTGAAATTCCCGTAACCCAACCAGTGTTGTCGCTTGTGTTGTCGCCTGTGCATGGTTTGTTACGGAGGTGCGTGCAAGGTGCAGAAATTGGGAGCCTGGAACGTGTGACAAGCATCAGATTAAAAAAAAAAATTCCCGGTACGCCAATAGGGGCTGCAGGGTGCAGAAAATAGGACCCTGGAACCTGTGACAAGCATCAGACTAAAAATTGAAGAATCCTGGTATGCCAGTATGGACTGCAAGGTGCAGAAATCAGGACTCTGGGTGTGTTTCTATGGGGGCCATTCAACGGGGTCCAAGTTGGGCAACCATCCCAAAAACATTGAACCGTGCGCGCACCGTGCACGCACCGTGCGCGCACCGTGCGCGCACCGTGCGACAACGCCCCCACTGTGTGTCTTACCTCCCACTGCTACCGTGATCAAGCACTCCTTCGGCTCTCAGTTGCTGTGGTAGTCCTATGGTGTGTTCTGCCGTGTGTCTGTGTGTTCCATTGCTGTTGCTGTCTCATGGTGCTGTGGTCAGTGCATATGGCTGTAGTGCGTAGTTGGTGCGAGGGGGCCGGAGGCCCAGCCTCTGGTTTTAAATTTCTGCTTGGACGCTTCGTTCCTGTGTATTGTGGTGCAAAAGCAGGGTTTTGCGGCAAGTACCCCAGCGGCAGCGCAGCCGGCTGCCGCACTGAAGACGGGGGTTCGAATCCCCCTCAGCAGGCGAGCTGAGGGGGAATACGAGGAGGAGATGCGGTTCCGGAGCCGCAAGGTGGCACCGGTGGTGGAGCGCGCTGCTGCAGGTGTGTGGTGGTGGATGCCTTTTTGTTGCACTCTCAGGTATAACTGACACTGATCTGTGACATAACTCAGTGTGAAAAACTATGAGGACGAGACACGCCACCCGTCGCACCGGCGGTACCGGTGGTGGAGCGGGATGCTGAAGGGGGCGGTGGCGGAGGCCTCACCAACGGGCCCCTGGACGGACAGACGAACCGGGGTTCGAACCCCCGACCACGACGAGCGCCAGCCATGGCGCATACCACTAGACCATCCATGTCTCTTACCCTAAATGACGCGAATTTCGCATATACCGTATACGAAAACTCTCTCAGGGGCGGGGATCGTGCCATTCATCGTGCCAAGTAGGGGCAGCATAGTACTGAGGTGCAGGGGGCCTATGCGCTAGTCTGATGGAAACAGGTTTTTACGGCGTTTCCGCCTGGGGACTGACACGTCTGTACTCGCAGAGGAGTCAGAATCACTGCCCATAGAGATAGTTTCGTCATCGGAGTCAAATCTCAGTGGGGCAACACTCGTATCTGAGCCCGTAGGCGTGGAAAAACCCTCAGGAAGGGACCTGTCACAAGGGGTATGCAACAACTGCAGGTCCAGTGCAGTGAGTAGCTGTGTGGCTGGGCTGGTGCCCAAGGGGATCACTCCGGGAGAGTGTTCAGGAGATGGTCGGGGGTCCCTTGTAGGCAGAACAGGCGTGGCAGGTGTAACCGGTATGTGATCAGGAGCAAAGGTGTCAAAAATTACAGGTGGTGGGGATGGCTCTGTGTCCTCTGTGTCCGATTCAGACTCAGACGGATGAATACGTTGTACTTCATCTAGATTGTCCATAGCATATCCTCTCGAACACAAGAACTGTTGCAGTTTGAATGATGATTGCGTCGAGTTTTGATAGATAGTGGTGCATGGGGCCATCAGCACCTTGTCTTCATGTGATTTCATGCTATTGAATTTGCCAGATTTCAATTTCCAGTCACACAGTTGTCAACTGAACTGGTTTTTGGGTTGCTTCGGCGTGGCAGTACCCACTGCACTACCATGCATTGGTATTCTCTGCAGGCACAGATCCAGGTTTGCTTTCTGGTCACACGATATGTTGGGTGACTGTACTTCGCCCTGCAGCACTGATGCAGAGACTGGGTTGTGAACCCGAGAGCCTTATCGCTACTCAGCGCGGGCCTGTTGCAAAAGAAAAACAGCATCAGTGTATCCTGCAGGCACAGGTTCAGTTTTTCCTACGGGGCACGCGATTTATCACGCGATTTATCTGCGCCCTGCAGCACCGGTGTAGAGTCCGGATTGTGAACCCGAGTGCCTCATTGCTACTCAGCGCAGGCCTAATGTATGAGAATATAAGAATATAAGTTGAAGAGGGGGCCCCGGCCTGTTCTGCCGACCCGTCCCTTTGGGGCCCACGTTCAGTCTTACCCAGGCCACTGCAAGGCGCCCTTAAAGCAGCAGTGTCAACAGTCTTTCATTGGCCCGCATGTACACCGTGTTTTGCTGACATGATAATACTCATTTGCCTTCAGTTGTTGGTTCTTGGAGTGTGCCCCTCCAGCCTTGTGCCCCGCCTGCACACCTGCCTGCGTTGTATTTCTACCTCCATGCAACACTCAGGGGCTGTCTGCTGGGGTTCGGGGGGGGGGGGGGTCCAGGGTGTCCTAGTGGGTCGGTGGCCGCGCTGTATGAGGGGGGGAAGTTTGGCAGTTGGGGTGACAACCAGCGGTGCATTCGGCCTTGGCCAGTGCCGGTTGTGCTTTGGTGTGCCCTGAAAGAGAAACAAACACGCGGTGCATGCGGTGCGACAAGCAGTGCGCACGGTGTTTGGTGTTGTTTTAGGAATGCTTTATTTTTTCATTTAGTCACTGCGGCTGACCTCACCACTGTCCCACAAGCATAAGTACCCCCCCCCCCCTGTGAAAACACTGAACTGAGTGGTGATGACCATGCGTCTGTGACACGGGGGCGTATGCGAACCCAGTATCCGTTGCCTCATGGCCCCCCCTGTCAATCCCCCTTTTCGGGCGGGAACCGCCACTGGCTAGTTCCTGACAAAAAACGTGCCGCTATCATATTGCACAGAACTGCGCAACGGTGAGACCTCGTTGTTAGACCTGATGTGCACCTCCTTTGTTCTGACCCATTGCGCTCCTCAGACCTATGAAAGTGTTCCCTCAACAGCATCAATGGGGGAGCGTTAGCGCGCCGGGCGCGCGCCGTCCATCTTTTTTGACCCGTGCCCCACCGGTGACCTTTTAGGGGGTGCATGAAGCGCAGTGCGCGCGCAGTGCAACTATTTGCATGTCTAGCCGTCCTAGAACCCCATGCTTTGTGATACTATGGGCATTATAGTTGTTTGACAACGGGTATTTTGATGCTTCTTTCACATTTGGGATATGGTATATTTGGATTCTCACCCAGTTTCACCCATTTTCATCCATTTTAGGCTCGTTTCCACCACATCCACTCCTTACTAGGCTGATTTCTCACCACCACGGGGACCCCAATGAAGCAGGGGTAATGTAGCCATATTGATTTCTCCCCACCATGGGGACCCCAAGAAGGTAGGGGTGATGTAGCCATTCCGCCAATCTTTGGGCCCCTGAGAAGGCGCGGGTGATGTAGCCAATGCCGAGTTTGCGCTTTGTTCTTGTGACGTGAGGTAGAAACGCCGTCCAAACCGCTTGTGGCTTGGGGACTCATTGCCATAGCGAAATCTATGGGAAAGATAAAGGCAAAGTACCGTTTCTTAAGTATGATACCATGATTACGTGCCCACCCCCTCGGCACGCAATACCAGCGACCGCAACAACATCAACAACCAACGGGTCGCAGACCCCTCCAGCGACGGTCTTGCCCCCTCCACAGCCCCACTCGCCTCTACATGTATTCATATGCTTAATGGCCCTTTCGGCACTGGTCATCGGACTGGCACCCGCGGCTGCAGCCTACGTGACATCATGGGGAAGCATGCTCTGGTTCTGGGTTACGCAAGGGCCAGTGGTCGAGACTGTGCCTCACAGGTACACTGCCACACCTGCCCCCTCCATGCCCCGCACGCCACCTACGCGCACAGTACCAATCCGGCTCCAACTACCGTGCCGTCACATCATACACTACATTGTTCTTCTCCTAATTATCGGGGGCGCCACGCACCAGTGGGCACATGATCCCGCTAAGGTCGACACCGCCCAAACCTGCAATCGCACAGCACGGAGGCGCGCAGCGCTGCACCGGCGCCACCTTCGGCCCCTTCCATGGAACATGAACCGGCTACCGTGGCAACTCCGCCTTTTGTCACTCCTACTATCACATTGCCGGACATGCTCACAACCTCCTCCTGAACCCATCAGCCCTAGCTACTACTACCCACACTCTGGGGAGGTCACCGGCACCATTAGCTCCTGGCACGTCTTGTGGGGCCTGGCCCGATGTCTCCTCTTACTCAGCAACGACATCCACCCGTTAACGGGCCCTGGTCGACTCCACACCTTTAAGGTCCTTTCCCTCAACGTGGGAGGCCCACACCTGTCCAAGAAACGGTGGAACCAGCTCCTGCAGGAGACTACTGCGGCCCAACCCACCCTCATCGCCTACCAAGAGGTCAGTTTCAAGTCAGGCTACAACCATATGTGCCAGGTTGCCCGCATGGCGCCTCAATACCAACCTATGACACACACCGCCAACAACCCTGACGTGCTCTTCCTGGTCCACCGCAGCATCGCCCAATACACACGCCTACTTCAACCAGCCCACCCATGTGGTGTAGCCGTCGAGGTATCCCTTCCCGACCGCCCGGCGTTCAGTGCGGCGAATATCCATGGTACCTTCGACCAGCGTTCTCGCACATCATTGGACCAGTGGATCAGCCAGCTCCCGCGCCTGGGGCTACTAATGGGTGATTTCAATCATGGCAAAGAGTCCGTGTGGCCCCGCCATAGACCGGTGCGCTGGTGGCACCACAAGTTATTGGATGGCACCCTACTTGACCCGGCCAGCTGCACCACGACAGACATGAACTCCCCACTGCTCACCACTCGGAAAGGAGTGCGCCTGGATGCGGTCCTCGTCTCCGACACCACCTGGCACGCGCTGACACCCACAGGGTGCTCTACTCGCACCTATCCGTCCGCCGGCGACCACAAAGCAGTGGCGGCAGTCTTCGGCTCTTCCATCCAAGACGGATCCGACCACCGGGAGTACACTGGTTCCGTCCAGCACTGGCACACGGGTACCTTCAATACATTTCAAAAACACATGACCAAATGGTCTCGCCAGACGAGCCTGTCCGGGTCCCCGCAGGAGCGGTATGAAGCAATCTTCAACGAAATTCATCGATTCGTTCAAAACCACCGACCTAAGGCACCCCAGCTGGACGCCAAGGAGGAGCGGTTCAGGACGGCTTGCAAATGCGCCCCTACGTCCCAGCGTGCACTGAAGGATTGGGGCGACTACATGGGCAGAAAAAGGGCCATAGCGTCACACAAAGCGTTATGTCGGTTCCACAAGTCTGCAGTCAAGTCCGCCCGAACATTCTATCAGGACATGAAGATCTGGATGCACACCCCGTTCCAAATGACGCAGCCCCAACCCACAAAAGAGTCCATGGCCAAGCATCTGCCACACTTCGCGGGAGATCCGCCCTAGGACCCCGCAGCCATGTGCTCACTCTTACGCCAGTCACTGACACCCCAGCACGGCTTTTGTGCCGCCGCCCCGACATGGGACCAGTTTTTAAAAGCCCTGGGGGGACCCAAACGGAAGGCGGCAGGCCCGGACGGGGTCGCACCCCACCTCTTGGGATGGCTGCCACTTGCCCTCCAATGGGAGCTGTACCTGTGCATTGTAAGCGCCTGGAACACCGGGACCATGCCGAAGCAGTGGAGTACGTCGCGGGTCACCCTCCTATGCAAAAAGGGCTCCCCCACCTCAGCACTAAACTATCGTCCCATATCCGTCTCCGGCTGCATGTACACACTCTTTGCCTCACTACTGCTGCAAGCCATGGAACGGCCCCTCAACCAAGCGTTATCACCAGAGCAAGCGGGAGCACGCAAAGGCCACACCACCAGCGCACAGGCACTGAATCTCTGGTCCACGTTGCTTCAGAGTGACAACCCCAGCTACGTGTGTTTGCTTGACGTCGCCAAGGCCTTCCCCAGCACACCGCACACCGCCATCCTGCAAGCCCTCCACTGTATCGGTGCCCCGGCGCATCTGCTCCAGCTAGTCGAACAGATCTACCAACAGCCCATGAATGAGTGCGGCGGACTCACCTACAGGGTCCACAAGGGTATCAAAGAGGGGTGCCCCCTATCTCCAGCCCTTTTCACCCTGGTCTATCAGTCTTTCCATGGGACCTTGCAGAGGGAGTTCTCCGACGTTGACTTCTTCATCTATGTCGACGACATAGCCTTCATCGCCAGGTCCGAGTCCGAGCTGCAGGCTGTCCTTCACCGAGTACAGGAACTCTCCCAGCTCCTCGGCTTCAAGATCAACCACTCAAAAACAGAAGTCATCCACTGGGCTCCCCGCTATCAGAAGCACCAAGTACACTAGGCTGGCCACACCATCACTGCCTCCCCGCCATTGTTCAAATACCTAGGTCACCTCATTGCACACCCCACCATGCTGCAGTCTGCCAGGGCGGATATCCAGCACACTGTCCAATGTGAACTGGCCAAGTACCGCACACTGCCACTCGATGCCTTCGAACGCACCCAGTTACTGTCCTTAGTACTCATGCCCCGGTGGGTGTACCGATCGCTCTTCGTGGCGAGCGACCACCTGCTTCACGACATCGACATGATGGCCCGGGAATTCTTCACAACAGCCAAAGGGGTGGAACGGCGCCACCATGTCCTCCATCTCACCGACCCGGTCTGTCAAGGAGGCAGAGGACACCACCAAATGTATTGGGTGTTCCGCTGCCGCTACATCACTTTGCTACAAACTGCGCTCCGTGACCGCCACGGCCGGGTTCGGGCAATTGCTCAGCGCCGCGTCGATCGGAAGATGGCGCCCATTCGTGACTATGTTACCATGCTTCGTCAACTGGGAGCACGGACCTCCATCCAGCTTTGCGAGTACCAGGCCCCGCGCGGGGGCCCCACTTTCTTCGATGAAGAGTCCTCTGACGACGGGATTCAAATGCGCAGCCAACATCCCGACGTCGGTGACGAATCCCTGTCACGGAAATACATCGCCACGGAATGTACCAAGTCCATCCCAGCGGAAGGGGAGGTTCCGCCTGGCTTCACCAAATGTGTCGTGGCAGGCCATGAAGCGTACACCAACAACAAGGCCCGCAGCGGCAGCGAGTGGCACAGTGATGGCAGTAAACTCACCAGCCACACTGACTACGGGGATTACTCCCGAGCAGGGTGTTCCCTGACTTGTGGGCCACTCATTATCATTGCCCGCATCACGGGACCACAGACGCCCTACAGGGCCGAGCTTCAGCCGCCAGCAATGCTCACCCAGTTGCGGGATGCAGGGGACTCGCTGACCCTCGACAACCAGGCGGTTGTGCAATGCTGCCAAACGGAGTCACACCGGGAGTGCGCAGACCGCGACTTACGGGACTTCATTTACACCCACACACAAGGCAATCCGATCCCCATGCGATGGATACCAGGGCACCGCGAGCTTACTCAGGCGTCTACCAAGCAAGACCGAGAGGACATCAGGCGCAACAACGAGGTCGACAGATGGGCCAAAAAAGCGGCAGGTCTCCCATTCCCGGATATCGACCCCACTAACGTGAGCCACGTCGTCATTGGGGGGGGGCATGCGCCTACCCCCGCACGCAAATGGATCCTGGCCTGCCGAAATATCTTGGGGTTCCGCGACGCACACTGGACAACATGGCTGCCCCTGAAAGGCACGCGCCGGCGCCTCTGGCACACTTGGCTCTGGGGCAATGTGCGGTGGGAAGCCTGCGGCGCGCCGTGGGAACGCCGGGTCCTACAGTGCCAATTGTGTGGACTACATCACGGCACTACCGCACACCAGCGCCTCGTTTCTTGCCCTCACTGGCAGCCCTCTTTCATCAACCTCTGGACCCACTCTTGGGGCGAGTGGCACCAGCACGCCCGCGATTGGCTACTTACAGCGACTACCAACGACCTGAAGCAGATCTCCTGTCTCCGCATCCCCAGCAGTTTCGTCGCCACCATTCCCCTCCAGGCTATGGCACAAATCCGGTACCGGGTGGCATGGTTTCAGTACCACATCCTGTTGGGAGTTACGGCACTACGGGGCACACTGCCCATGCCGCCCCGGGCCCCAGGGCAGCCCACAGTTGCCTTCACATCCATCAGTCCGTGGTATGGGAAACTCCGCAGTCGGACCGTCCAACCTAATCCTACTGAAAAGAATTTAAGCGGGCAAGTTCGGTTCTGTCAAGCAAAGCGCAAGCGACGACCCGTGCGTACACCACACACTAGATGCCCAGAAAAACAGGCGGCTGAGCTCCTACAAGAGCCCCGAACCACAGCGAGAAAGTCACGCGTCCTCCGCCTTGCTCACATGTGCAGCTCCGCCGTCAAACAGCAACTGTTGGACCTCCTGCAGGGAGCCGACCCACCAATTCCCACGGGCCCCCCCCGACCTGTCCTCCTACTTGATCATTGCACAGAGGTGGCTGTCCTGGTGCGCGATTTTCAGAGGGCAGCAGCGCAATCGATGGAACGGCGTCATCTTGTCACACATTGGGGGGCACGTATGAACACGTACCTGCATTACGCGCTGAAACAACGCACTCAGGCAATGGGGCAAGCCACCAAAATTTATCTAGCGGCAGCCTGGAGCGTGTACCAATGGTGGCAGCAGCATCATGCGAACGCACTGTTCACGGCCAAAGAAGCAATTTTCATCGGACAGGCGACAGTGGTACATCACGACATTACACACACTCTCTTCTCTGCTTACCACACTCGGGCCCTGCGATCTCACAGACATACAAGTATGGCAGCCGTCTGCAGCCATGCCACTTTCTTGCTTGGCCGACACTGGCAACAAATTTTTGATGCCTACCAAAAAGAGCGACGCCGGATCCAGCGCTGAACCCCAGTACCCCTCCTCTGCACATGCTACCCCACCCCACCCCCTGTGAGCAAAACTAATCGTGCCCAGCTCTTTGGAATGATTGCTTTGCAACCGCTTTTCCTGGCGGCCCTGCCGCCAACACGGCAGGCTGACGATGGTACTGCATACCAGTGATTATCCACGCGCGTGGCCGCAGACCCACTGCTATATCTCCCCCTCTCCAATGGAGTTGACTGGGCCCGAGGCCGTGTGGCAGTACAGTCTGTGCTGTATCCTGGGCGCACAACCTGGGGCGGGGACTCTGGATACCTGACTAGCTCTCACGTCATACACCTGCCTGGGACCCCCCACCCTGCAGGCACCCAATGTCTGGCACGCGCTACTGAGACGGGGGCGGAGTAGTGTTTCCTGCGTAATTTGGTGGGCAGGCACCAGGGGGAGGGCTGGTCTGAGCATGAAGTGACCCCTGTGGCTGCTTCGGCGATACGTGACCGTGCCGTGTATTTTGAGTGGCTGGTATTGGGTGTCTTCGGTATAGTACAATGGTATAATCTGCGGCCCCGACGGCAGGGGGCGGGGGTTCGATGCCCGGAGCGGGGTGGCTTGTGGCGGCCCGCTATGGGTAGTTCTTGTGTTGCGTCGATGGACACTTGGGTACCATCTAGGAGGATTATTTGTTGTAGAGGTCTGTGAAGGGATGGAGGCATACCTGAAAGTGCACGGGGGCCCGGCCCCGCAGTGCGCTGTGTCTTCGCGGCTCGTGGAGGCGACGGCGCAGGCCGCGCGATGAGCGCGTTGATGTTGGTGTGGGGCTGGTTTCGAGTATTCCGTTTGCCCCCCGAGGTTTGCCTGTTACCCACAGCTGGTGGTTTTGGTGGGGTTTCTCACCACATCGATAGCGTAGCATACCGGAAGTGCACGGGGGTCTCGTCACGCGGGCGTAGGTTCGATGCCCGCTGTGGAGGCGACGGAGGAGGTGGCCCCTTTATCTTTGAGTTTTGTTTATTTTTCTACCGGGCCTCTTTTGGTCTTTGCCCAGTGTGAGTTACATGATTTGTCCTGTTTTCGACACACCAATGAATGATTGATGAATTTGTGAACTTTCACGTTTCTGGGTTGCTTCGGCGTGGCAGTACCCGCTGCACTACCATGCATTAGTACTCACTGCAGGCACAGATCCAGGATTGCCTTCTGGCCACACGTTACATCGGGTGACTGTTCTGCGCCCTGCAGCACTGATGCAGAGACCGGGTTGCGAACCCGAGAGCCTTGTCGCTACTCAGCAGAGGCCTGATGCAAAAAAAAAAAGTACCGTTTGTTAAGTATGACATTTGGAGTTGTTGAATTCACAGCTATTTTAGTTGTTCTCGGAACCACTTCCTCTAATTTAGAGGGTACCGCATGCCTTTTGTTTGTTTTCCCACATAGCAGTGTCTCTTTCACGTACACCCGTTCTACTGGAGCCCCAGTTGCGGCCACTGTTGAAGCACCGTCCGAATGTGGACAGAAGGTGTTCCTTAAGGGTTTAGGGATAGAATGACTCAAGATGTATGCTATGAAGTGACGACATTTGTGTAGAATGGCTGAGAGAAAAGTGGGTGGGCCAACCACAAAAGGCCAAGAAATAAGAGCACCTATCCAGAGCGCATCAAGAAATAGCAGTGACCATGCAGAGCATTGAGAGCCAACCACAGGGAATGGTAACACTTCAGAGCCTACCAAGTACCATCTACAACCCCTCTCCCGGTGGACCATGTGTTGGGGAAGTTGTTCAAAACCATGGCACGGTGCGCGCACGGTGCGAGTACTCCCTCATGGAGGTCCCCGTGGAAGTACTCAAGCCACAACCATGGGTGCATGGCATGGTGTGAGTACATGCAACAGAAAATGCACTGTGCAATGAGAAATTGAGTGCCGCAAGTGCCACATGCACACGCAGGGGGCGCCTTAAGCGCAGTGCGCGTGCAGTGCGCGCGCAGTGCAACTATTTGGGCGTTTGGCCGTAGTAGAGGCCCATACTTTGTGGTACTTTGGGCATCATTTTTGTTTGGTAGTAGGTTTTGATGCATTGGGGATCTGGCATTTTTGGATGTTCACCTTGTTTCACCCATTTCTACTTTTTTCCACACATTTTTTGCCCATTTCCACCACATCTACTCTTTTTCTCGGTTGATTGATATGGTGATACACTTTGAGGGTGCCTGCTAAAGGACATCATACTTCCCTCCTCATTTCTCAGGCCCATTTTCTCCATGGGTCTCAGTATTGAGGATAAGGTGTTCTACACCCGCTCCAATGGCCTGCGACCTCCTACCACGGTGGTTGGGACGGTTGAAGACGGACTCCTCCACTTGGAATGCTACCAAGATGGGTTGAGAGTGGTGAATCTGCAATGCAAGATGGAGTCCATCTCCTTTGCCATCCCAAGTTCAGACTCGCCACCTGACTGCCCTCCATCTCCGCTGCCCAACACACAGTCAAGTTTCCCCCCAAAGGCCCCGAGTCCTTCACCATGCCACAAGAACGGCGAAGATCCCCCTCAAGGTCCCCTCCAGTCCAGTTTGGGTCGCCTAATTCTAAGGGTGTTTCCAAGGGGCTTGCCTAGGGGCTCTTCGGGGGGAACATAGTCTAAAAGTAGCGCGCAGTGCGCGCGCAGTGTGCGCGCAGTGCGCACGCGGTGCAAGGACTCCCCCACACAGGATCCCCGGCTAACTCAACCGGGCTAAGCGTAGGACTCGCACCCGAGAGGTCGTGGGTTCGATTCCCGGAGTGGGCGTGCCTGGAGGCGGGCGGCGGTAGCCGTGCGTCAAGGGCATCCCTTCTGAGAAAGTCGCTGAATGAGTAGGCATGGATGCCGCCTCGTTGCCGCGAGCACCACCAGCTGTGATTGCCCCATCACACACACAACACACGGGGCAACATGGCCTTGACGGGCTCGTTGAACTATTATCGTGGAGCTGGCCCGGCGGAAGCCACGGAGCTACCACCCTCACTTCCAGGGTGGTCCTGGGGCAGCGAGCCAGGTTCTGGTCCAAAGTGCATATCACACTGGTCGAGGGGTACCACAGGGACGCACCCTGAGCCCGTACAGTGGGCCTGCTTCGATGGGAGTGACCCGACCCGAGGACGCCAGAGTGGCCATACGGGCTAATCCGGGAGACCTGGTAAAAATGGCAACACCACATGCACACACACACACACACACACACACACACGCAACACCCCTGGCCTGCACCGTGGGCCTGCTATGATGGGGAAGCGACCCGACCCGAGGACGCCAGTGTGGCCATACGGGTCCAACCGGGAAGACCTGGTAAAAATGCTACTCCCCCGCCACACGCACACACACACACACACACCTTTTCAACCACCATGTGCACCGATTGCGAAGAAAAGAAGCCTAAAGGGTATGGCACATCAGTTTTAAATTATACAATGCCAAGGTGTCTTTCCATTGCTGCCATGCATGAAATTCAGAAGTATGGACATCAGACACAGGGGGCCCCCACAAATGCCATTTGTCAATGCTTGGCCTCCGGCATCCCAAAATGATAGCACAATATGGGGATGGGAAGTAGGGCAACATAAAGATAACCACTCGTCTACCACCTGGCAACAGATTTTCATCAACAATGCCCAGAGACTATACACCATTGTGATCGCCCTCAGCCACTACACATGTATGGTGCGGATCCTCCCCCTGCCGCCACAGGGATTGACTCTCGTTCTGCTAACACAAAACTAAAGATGTTTGCATATTTTTAGGTGCTTGCGGAACTGCTGGCAAAATTGTAGTCGCACAAACATGAAAGGAACTCTCAGCTTTCTTGAGCCTAGAGGACCAAGCCGCCATTGCAACAGCTTATCATTCTGCCGCTGCTGCATGATGGTATGGTGCTTTGGGATGTTGATGTGCTCACCAATTTGACGGGCCCAGAAGATGAACAACATGACAATTACCTTCCCCCCCCCCGTGTCCATCCCCCCCCCCAGGGGGGGAACCGTCATTTGGCCCATGAACAATAAGAAATCAATAGGAAATCACAGGCACCGAAGGCGCTGAAGAAAATTTTTGGTTGGGTTATACTAGAATTGGCTGGTCGGGAGTGGTGTACGGTTCCCCCCCCCCCAGGGGGGGAACCGTCACTTGGTGACGGTTCCCCCCGGGGTGGGGGGGAACCGTCGTCCCTTGGGGGGGGAAGGTACTGTACGGCTTACGATGTCATGTACAATGTCAGGACCGCGAGTCCACCCAGGTTCTGGGTGCACCTGTACCGTATATAAATGGACCTTCCGCTTTCCGGGGTTCTCCCGAGTACACTCAATGACACCTTGAGCGCCAGGAACTCCCAAAAAAAAAGATGATGAGCAACGTGATAATCTACTCATGGGAGAGCACCTGACGCAGTGTGTGCGCGGCGGGCTATTTGGCGACATCTATGGGAAAGGTGTTGTGTTGTTGCTTGGATTTGTTCTGTTGCGCCGGGCACCTCTGCAGATGTATTTCTTTGGGACTGCCAACGGCCACAACAGCCAAGGGCCATTTCCAAGATCATAAAGTGGGTGCCAATTGTGTTGTGCTCTTGATTGTGCTATGCTTGTGGGAAGGGGGGGGGGGGTATACAATTTTTGTTGGCGCGGTTTGCTAAAGGGCCATTTTGGCATTTTTTCATGATGTTCCGGGTGTACCTACCGCAAAAGCAGTGGCCCACCCGTGCCCTCCTTGTTTGAATGTGTTATTAGTGCAACTCAGAGGCTGGGCCTAAGGCCCCCTCACAGATTAAATCAGTCAAAGCTCAATGACCAGTGTTCAAGTTTGTGTTCTATGTTCTGAAACCTTTAACCTGTCACTGCCACAGTAAGGCCGAATGAGTGCCATGCGTAGCAGCCCGGAAACAGTGGATGTGGTAGTGTATAGCTCGTCTTCGACGAGCGCTTCAAGGATGGGCTCAGGTGCTGAACAGCAGTGACCAGGTAGACACGACACAGCACCCACTATGCAACCGCAGTACAAATTGAATGTGCATACGAAAGTGGAGCACCCCAACCAAGAAGGGGCCACGAGCCATTGTGCGTTGATGTCACTATTGCACTAAGGGCTGAAATTGTCTATGGCGGGGACAGTGAATCAGAACCGACCATTGTCCCCCTTGTTTGAATGCCACCATCACCTAGAGCTCAAATGGTGCACAATATGTGGCCCCTTCTTGCTTCCAATGGTGGTGCCTCTGCTCTCGACAATGATGTTGACATCCGGAGGAAAATTGAAAAAACGCAAGCATCACATGACTGGTTCACCCAGAGCTTTCTTGTTGGGCTCAATCACGCCCAGCAGCGTGATCCAGCATTTGCAAGATCATGAGTTAGTGAGGGTAGACATGTGTCTCTTCTCCAACTGAGAGGCATACATTACAAATATGAGTAAAAGTAGGCGACACAAAAAGAAGCAAAAATGGAAAAGGTGAGCCAGGAAGTCGAGCAGGTTGGGCAACCTTATACAGAGGTATACAGAAGCCCTGAATGGAAGTGGTATGTCATGGTGTGCAGGGGATGGCCAAGCAATTGCTAGGAAAAGCAGTTGTGAAATGTACATACCCCACCCCCCCTGTCCAGCCCAACGAACACTCCTGTCCGGACCGTACTGCACCGTACCACCACCGGATTACGGGCTTCCGGCCAAAGTTATGTTCTCAGAGTGCACTTACACTCCGAGACTATCTCGTACTGTTGCAGCACTGTGGCAGCTTCGTCAAAAAAAAAAAGAACACTCATGTTCGGACCGTATTTTTTGAGGACTCTATTGTTTGCCAGACACGGGGGGGGGGGGGTACCCTGATTCAACCCACGGACAAACAACGCAGTCACACACCAAACCCCCTTCGCCCAGTCGCTGGTTTGTTGCAGTTGGATGGCGCCGGCTTCGCTACTGATGGTCGTCGTGGTGTGGGGTCTTTGCGGCCTTGCCACGGCGGCGCCGGGGGCCCGGGAGTACTACCGCCGCGACGGCGTGCGCATGGACTACGACCCCTACGCCCAAGGCATGGCCGAGAAGTACGGCG
This sequence comes from Eutreptiella sp. 'Long Island Sound 2002', assembly GCA_964036045.1. Taxonomy (NCBI): domain Eukaryota; phylum Euglenozoa; class Euglenophyceae; order Eutreptiales; family Eutreptiaceae; genus Eutreptiella; species Eutreptiella sp. 'Long Island Sound 2002'. Next base: position 28,575,470 of record OZ038386.1, on the reverse strand, counting down.
CGGCCGGGGAAACCGACGCCGACGGGTTTGACCCGTACGCCGACAGCGTGGGCGCCGGGATTTACGGGGGGCGCGTCAAGCGGGACCCCCGGACCGGCGCCATCGTCATCGGGCAGCAGTACCAGAACCACAACCCGGCCCCGGGGCCCGTCTACGCCGGGGGCGGCTACACCGCCATGTCCCTCGCCCTGCAGAGCGGCCCGGACGCGGTCGGCTCCCTCCTGGACCGGGACCCGTCCCTCGTGAATGAGGTCAGCACCGGCGGCGCGACCCCTCTCCACATGTGCGGCATGGGCCGGACCAACCAGCGGAGCACGGCGTACGTCATATCGCGCGGAGGTGCGTGCGCGCGGCCGCTCTGCGGCGCGGGCGGTTGCCGTGTGCCGCAGGGCTGGGGGCACCGGGTGCGTGGTTCGCTTGGTGGCGGAGGGCGGGGGGGAGGGGGGCTCGGAGGGGGCGGGGGCTTGCGGAGGGTCTATTTTTTGTTCGCGGAAGGCGCCTGTGACGGTGTCGCTGAAGGGCTGTGTGTCCTGACTGCGGGGGTTGCGGGGGTTAAGGGTTGGCATCAAACGGCAGAACGGACGATTTACGGTTACGAAATGGGGCGTCAGCCACGATGAACTCCAGCGCCAAAGGTGCCGAGAATTTCTTTCGCGGGCCCCAAACGTGTGAAAAAAATTGGGGGGGCCAAAAAATGGTTCGAACAAATGGGTCCCTTACTCCCCCCCCCTTGCAATCCCCCCCCCCCTCCTTCTGGATTCCCCCCCAGGAAGGTGGATGCCCGCAGCAGTGCGGATGCCCGCAGAAGTACGGATGCCTGCTTGTCATAGCAGAAGGTTCAAAGGCGAGAGGCCAATAGGCGCCGCCACAGGCTAACAGAGCCAACCACCAGGGCCTTGTGCCACCCCCCCCCCCCCCCCCTCGGGTGGGAACGGTCATTTGGCCCAAAAAGCGTAGAAACCGAAGGCGCCAAAGAAAATTTTTCCAAGGCGCCGAACGCGCCGAAGCTGAGGGGGAACCGTCACGACATCCGTGGGGAGATTACAAGGGGAGGGGGGGGGGGGGCATGGACCCCGAACCCCGACTTATTGAAATGAGAACCCACCGTGAGTGCTGTGCCTGCCTTGTGTTAGAGGGACAAGACCTGAACAAATGTTCACTGAATGCGGGGCACATGTGCAATGAATATGGGTTTCGCTCGGTGGGGGAGGGCGGGGGGGGGTCTGGTCCAGTCTGGACCGCGGTGCAGTATCGGGATGTGCCCCGAGGCTCGTCCCTCACGGTCCCCTGGCGAAGGACTCGGGGTCGAGCGACCCGCTGGCGGCGACATGGGGCCACCTGGTCTCCCTTGGGGGGGGGGGGGGGGCTTCGCCGGGGGCTGCGCTGAGCGCTGTGCAGTGTGTGTCCGCTTCCCTCCTGGCGTCCCTTACACAAGGTGGGGGTGGCAGAGGGGGGCTCAGAGGGGCAGAATTGACGATTTGCGATTTACCAAATGGGCTGTCAGCTCTGCCGAGGGCGCCAAAAATTTCTTTTGCGGACCCCGAACGTCCCAAAAAATGGGGGGGGGGGGGCAAGAATGGTTCGCAAACATTTTTCACTGAATACCAGGCACATGTTGACGTTTCTCGACCCCTTCAGTCAGCGCTTGGACAAGCCCCGAAGTAGAAAAGAACCTTTTCCACCAGCCAAATCAGCTTTCGCCACTTGGACTACTTGCAAACGGCAAAACTTGCCGCAGAGGACGGGCGAAGCTTGTGGGGGGCCGGTGGTTGGGCCGGGGCAGCCGCTGGGGACCGGAATTGGGGTGGGGCCGCAGGACCGCGTCAAACGGTTGTCTCACACAAATACAAAAACGGCGAATCCCAAAGCCACCGGCCGCGTGTCATTGCCCAACCGAAATACCGCCCGAAGCGGAACTGTGAAGCGGGGGTCAGAGGGGCCATTCCCTCGGGCCTGTGCACCGGCGCTCACCGAAAGGCACGGGCCGCGCACGCGGCGGTCCCCATCGGAATGTGCGGCCCGGCCGCGGGCCGTAGGGGCCCAGAGCCGTCCCCGGCCCAAGAAGCCCAGACCCGGACGTCCTGACGGCGCTCACAGGACACTGCCCTGGCCCTGGCCCGCCCCCGTTTCACATAAGTCCCGCCCGCCCGCCCCCAAGCGCTGTCCCCCCACAGAAGCACACTAAGAGGGCGCATCACCCCAAAGGCACGTGCGCATGGGGGCAACTGGGCATGTCTGTGAGGAGCAGGCGTGAGATAGGACGTAGCAGTCGAGCCGCATCCCCACGAGCCAGCGTCCGCTTTGAGCCTCTCACGGGCCAGCCCCCCCCGCCCCCCCCCCCCCCCGTTCCGGTCGCCGGAATTACCAGAACGTGCCGGAACGTTTTGCCAGAACATTGTGATCCTGTGAGGCTCAATATCTTGCAGTGAAACCGCTTGCTCCTACTGTCAACCGGTCCTGTCCACTTTGCCTTGGCTGCATTAACCTTTGCCATCACCAGTTGTGTTGCAGGGGGCGCACCGTGTGCTGTGCGAGAAGCCAGCTGTTTTCCACCACCGGTAGCCACGGGTCCCAGGGTCCTGACTTCTGCACCCCAGGCTGCTTTGACTTGATCATGCATGCTTCTGTAGGTGGGTGGTTTTCAGGGGTGTTCCCGCGATAAACAACGTAATAGTTATTGGCGCTGTGTGCGCGCTGCGCACGCGCTGTGCGAAAACGCCCCGCAGAGTCATCGTTTTGTGCGATGAAAGGCCTGTTGCCTCCTGATTGATGCTTCATGGCTCCAGACACTCAAATGGGTTTTTTGTATGCACTGGTGAATGCATTCCTGGTTGGGCACTTGTTTAAGATGTGAAATGAGGCCAGCAATCTTTTGATGGGATTCTTGTGTGCATTTTTCTTCTTGTGGCAGCTTTTGTTTGTGTATGAAAAAGCAATTTTCATCAGATTGACTACTAGAGGACAGGTGATCAAAATGGTTACAATGGGAACGGAACTAGCATCCTCAGAATGCCAGCTCAGTGCACATACCACTAGAGTAGTGACTGCAGCCCAGTGCACATACACTAGAGTAATGACTGCAGCTGACACACCACTGCTCAAGACCCATGTACAGACCGAGGGGTGATTTCTTTTTTAAAATTGACGGACATTTTGGGTTTCCACATGACTCTAACTACACAGCAACTAGAAGCAAGGTTCCACTGTCTCCCTGACAGCAGGTGCCAGCTTCAATGGCATTTGTAACCGACAGTAACCGCCCCCTAACCGCTTTGGCAACCTCCTCCAACCGCCTGTCTAATCACCTCTGGGGGCGCCTCTGAGGTCCGTTCCCCTCTAACGCATCCCTGCATGACCCCATCCCTCTCCTGCCGCAGGGGACATCGAGGCGCAGGACACGTACGGCCTGCGGCCTCTGCATCGCATGGCCTCCAACAACTTGGCGATGGGGGCTGAGGCCCTGCTTAGGGCCGGGGCGGACGTGAACGCGGTGGGCAGGAATGGGGAGACCCCCATGGCCATCGCCCGCGCCTCGGCGGCCTGGGACGTGGTCCGCGTGTTGACGCAGTACGGGGCCCGGTGATGGGCCAAAGCCCCCGGCCTCGCACGTGGACATCCTCGGGCCCAAAAGAGGCCTTTGCTTAGTGGCTGGTTGATACTATACCCCGGGGGGGGGGGGGGGGGTCAGAGGCCAAAAAAAAGTTTGTGTACCTAAAATCGACCTCCAAGTTCGGGCCCCTTTGATAAATTTCATTTTTTTCCTCAGGAAAAATTTTCTGATGTGGGTGGGTGGGTGGGTGGGTGGGTGGGTCAGCCAAAATCCCGGGGGGCCAATTTGACCCCCCCCCCCCCCAGTATCACTAAGCAAAGGCCTGGCCCAAAAGCCGCTGTTGGGGAGAGGTTCCCCACCGCCGTTATTGGGTGCCCACTGGACGCCCCTGGCCAACGGCGAGGGCAGTTGCCCTCCTCCGCGTGGGCCCGACACGCAGCAGTGGAACGGGGACAGTCCGGGGGCTCCGTTGGCACAACGTCCTAAGGGAAAGGAAAGGGAAGTGGAGAGGGAAAGATAGGCCAAGGAGGGAGAGGAAGGACACAGGGCGGTGAGAGGCCGATGGGCACCACCGCCGATGGAGGGAAAGGGTCCAAGGAAAGGGCAGTGGAGGCGGCGATCGGCCAATGGGCGCCGCCCGCTGCAGACCAAAACACACCACATCGGCATGCCCAACGCCCCCCCGGCCCCATCGGCACTGTGCCCACCAGGGCTGTCAACAAGGCTCGGGGTGGGCGTGGGCTATCCGTGGACATGTCCCAGGGTAGATGTCCACGGTTGGCGGGCACCGCGTGGACATGGATGCAGTGGATGAGTGGTTGTCCCTGCAGTCATCCACTTCCTGTTGTTCCTGTTGGTCTTTGACAGCCCCTTGCGTGGAAACTGGCTGACAAACGCCCCCCCCCCACCATCACGGGGCTTGCAAGAACCCGAAGCAAAGACAAGGAAGCGGACGTGCGTTTTGAACGTCTCGCTTGCTTTGGTGCCCGCAGAGCATTGGGTTGCAACTGAGGCCTGTCTGGACCCGCGGACTCGCAGACCCCGGGACCCACGGACACCTTCCCGTGGACGGGACGGGGGGGTTGGGGGGCAAAGGGGGGACCAACCCCCCCCCCCCTCTGTTGACATCACTGGTGCCCACCGCAGACCTGCGTTCCGGGCACGACGACACCAATCGCCTGGAATACAGTGGGGGGGGGGGCTTTTCTATTTTTTTTCTCCAACCGAAAGACGTCTAGGGGTCTCTGCAGCTCCTGAGGAGTTTACCCCCACCGCTTTCTTGTGCTTTTGCTCTTGTTTGTGCGGTTCCCAACGTGTGTGTGGGGGGGGGGGGGGGGGGCAATGGTGGTGGCCTGGTGTCCGCAATATCACGCACACCCCGTGCACAAGACGGTCCAACTGCTGACCATTGGCGTGACCTTCACGGACCAGTGACCTCTTGGGCGAAGGCGCCCGGAATAGGCCCAGGGCCGTTCCATGACGCCACTCCAGCTCCAATGCCCATCAGCGCACTCCCGCCCGTCACACGATACCATCCCCAGTCCAAAGAGCCACAGATGCGGAAGGTGCAGGCTCGTCAATGTAGACGCTGTGGAATACCCAGGAGCTGCTCAGATAGGGCCACTGTGCCCGGGGACACAGTTTGCCACCAGCAGCAATCGTACAGCGCCACCGCACGCTTCTCATTTCTGCGCTCGCGCACGTGCCGGTGCGCGTGCTTGCGCAGTTGAGAGCCTCCCCCTCCCCTCCCCTCCCCGCATGAGAACCTTTCCCCCCGTGTCGGGCGTACGGCATGTCAGGCGTTGTCTGGTGGTTCTTATGATTTTTCTAGTTAATCTCTTTTTTTCTGAAAAAAAATTTTTTTTCATACGCGACCTACACCCCGCCCCCCAAAAAATGCATGCGATTTACGCCCTAAAACAAAGGTTTTGGTCGGCGGAAAAAAAAACGCGATTTACACCAAAAAAAAAAAGGTGCACGCAAAAACGAAAAAAGACACGACTTACGCTTTTTTCCGCAATCGACCTACGCTTCCTCTTCCCCCCCTCTTCTTCACTGAGTAGGCCCACAACGCCTCGAATGTGTGCCCTGCACATACCCTAGACTGCCCTTGGGTGCAGTCCATACGGCCGGGTGCACATATTTCCAGCGACCCCAGGTTCCTTTAGTGTTGATGCAGCTGGTGTCTCACTCAAGCTGGAAATTGGTACTGCTACACAGGCCAAACGCTCAGCTCACGCTCATCTGCAACCCGACCCTCTAACTCTGTTGGTGGTGGGGACGATCTCTTTTCGGGGCTCAAAGCTCGGCGAAGTGTTGGAAGCAGGCCGTCGGCCGCGCGCCGTGTGAAAGGTTTCCTGCGAGTGTCCATCCCATGTGCCCGGCCATGTGCGGTAGCTTCTGTCTGATACATGAAGAGGTGTCGCGTGGCTGGCACTGGGCGGCTTACTCTGTAGTGTCGTCAGGAGGAGACAGTGGGGGAACGTTAGCGCGCCGGGCGCGCGCCGGGCATCTTTTGTGACCCGTGCCCTACCGGTTGATATGTTGGGCAACATATATAATATATTACATATTATAACACATAATATATTACATATAACATATATAATTATATTGATTTGCCCCCCAGCCCCCGGGACATCCGTAGATGTTTTGATTTGGGATGGGTATGGACCTTCTCGTACCCAAGGTGATTTCTTTGATTTCGAAGTTGGGGGCCATGATGGTGCTTATAAAGGCCGGATTCATGTCATTGGGGGAGCCTTAAGCGCAGTGCGCGCGCAGTGCAACTATTTGGGCGTCTGGCCGTACTAGAGACCCATACTTTGAGATACAAGGGGCCCCTAGGGGCATCATGGTGACCCCTAGCGTACGTTTTGACTTCTGATTTTGTCCCCCTTTGTTTGGGGACCCCCGAGAATGCAGCGGTGGTAGACCTGAATGAAGTTCAGGTGGAGTTGTTCGCGAGTAAGGAGCAGCACATGATGCAGCTCTACTGTTCGCGATACCTCAATAACGCCTATCGCTTCTACTGGAGATCGATGGGGTTGTGCTATGCTAACCCCCCATTCTCCCAACTTGCTAAGGTGTTGACCAAGATCGCCCTTAAAGGAGCGAGAGTGGTACTGTGTACCCCAGTTTGCAACTTTCTTGAGCTGGGGCAGTTTGGGTCACCTAATTCTAAGGGCGTTTCCAAGGGGTAAACCTGGGGCTGAAGTCGGGATAGTTAATAGAAAAGTAGCGCGCCGGGCGCGCGCCGGGCAAACATTCGCCCAGTGTCCCCTCTCTTTGTGAGGGGTGGGCCTGTCTTAGCGATACTACATGACTCTGGCCTTGCGCCAAAATGTAACATACCCCTGCTGAGAACTCACCTTCGCAGCTGTCGGACTATGTTCACTGAAAGAAGAAAAAATAAGCATACATCTATGAACAGGTATTGCGTGTTGGGGCAATACCTCTTCCTCCTTTCCCTAGTCTGGCCGATAGTCCGGCAGTTGACAGTCAACTCCCTTGATTTTGATCGATCTTGATGTGTTGCAGAGTGGACGAGGCCGCACGAGCCTCCTCTGGCGTAGGGTGTAGGGTGTAGTGTTCTCTTCTGTCCTTTGTTGTTGCGCTTCGCACCAGCCCACACTGTTGGCGGCCGGCCGGCGATTCACATTGGGTGCTGGTGGCACAAGGGGGGGGAGCTGGGCCCGGTCCTTGTATGCGAACCCCCCCAGCCCTCACGGTAATCCCCCCCCCCCCCGTTGATTTTGAAAGACTGGGGGGCGGTTCACAGCGGGACCGGGTCCGACCGCCCCACCGGGGCTGCTGGTGTTCGGTGGTATACTGACCGAGGTTGAGGACTGATCCGTCGATCGTGCACCGAATTCGATGGTGTCGTCAGGACGCAAGCAGCTCTTCGAAGATGCACACTGCAATGTCTGTGTTTGTGCTTCTGAACCCAGATGCACGCTGCTGGCTCCGTCATCTACTTTCTGCAGTCAGACGTGATGCCGGCCTTGTGTGGATGCACATTGTGGCAGGATCGGAGGGAGAGTCGGAGAGGGAGCAGGCAAGCAGGAATGGAGGAGGCATGGTGGGAGGGAGGGAGGGAGGGAGGGAAGTTAGCCCCCCCCCCCCCCCCGTTTGTAACAGCTACGCCCTTGTCCAAGCCACAGCGGGCGTAGGGACCGTATTAATTTGGGGCCTAATTTAACTCGGTACCAATGTACAGGACATGGGTTTGGTGACGAATTTGCTAGTCACATAGGGCCATGGACACATTTGTTGTGAGTGTTTACCCAATTGAACCCACATAGCTCTGATTTTGGCGGTTGTGCATAATATTCCCCTTTCTGGCACCAGCTCACCGTTTAATCTTCTCTTTTTGAACCTGGGCGTCTCCGGCGTTGTCCAAGCTACAGTAGGCATAGGGATGGCCATAGGGACCGCATTAATTTGGGACTTTTGCGTAGCTATTACAAGGCGGGGGGGGGGGGGGGGCAGGGATGTTGAAGCCGACACAGTCTCCCATCAAAGTGAGAGGGTCCTTCTGCAAGGAACAGGAAGAGGAAGCCTTCACAGGCACCTACGGCAAACACTTATACCGCGTGGTTTGCGACAAGCATTGTGGAAATTCTCCTGATGAACCCTCAAACCAGTGCGTACACCCAGACCCTTTATGGCACCCCACCCCCCCGTCCCATCCCCAGAGGTGGTCTCCTCCCCTGGGGGACTATTGCCTGTCAACAAAGAACAGAACAACCTGCAGGACACGTTGTTCTTGTGCATGTTGCCTGGCCAGTCTTTTCCTGGGCAAGCCAAATGATTCAAACCTTTGTGAGTGACCGCAACCGGAGCTCTCTGTTCAGCAGGCAAAACAGGTTGTTTTGGTTGACGGCAAAGGGGGCGTACCGTGCGCTGTGCGCGCGCTGTGCGAAAAGTTGGCTGTTCTCCACCACCGGGAGTTCGGTAAGTTCAGAAGATTGAAAGGACGTCATTGAATGGCTGCTGCAGTTGACGGGGCTGTAGGGGGCAGAATTTAGGTCCCTGGGACCCATGGCAAGCATCAGATGTTTGAATTTTTGAGTTTTGAATTGATTGTGCATGATTCTGCAGGTGGGTGGTTTTCAGGGTTGTTACCTGGATAATCACCGTAATAACTGGCGCTGTGCCTGCGCTGTGCGAAAACGCCCCCAAACTCACACTTTGCGGCGGTAGTGGTAAGTGGGGGAGCTAGTAACGTAATGTGGGGTTGCCCAGTGGTCAGAGAGAGAGAGAGAGAGAGAGAGAGAGAGAGAGAGAGAGAGAGAGAGAGAGAGAGAGCTGTACTGCAGTGGAAACCCAGGTATTGAGAAAAGGAGTTAGCGCAGGAGGATGCCGCCCATGCGCTGCATTGTGCATTGTGCATTGTGTCTTGTGTTGAGTGGGCAGGCACCAGCTGGTACAATTTTGGGGCGAGTGGGAGGGGGTGGCACACCTTGGGTTGACCTTTGGTACCCCGGAGGAGAGGTCCCCCGTGGTGCATTGGATGATTCCAGTGATGTATGTTCCATGTCCCATGTCCCATGGTCCCACCGCCAGCAAGGAAGGGCTTGCTTCGTTCTTCATGTTTGTGAAAGCTGGAGCCCTTGTCGGTCACATGCAGTCCACTTCAGTCGAAATTTCGAACTATTTTGTCAAACCTGTACAATTATCCCCACACTCCACAGAATGGGGCGCAGCACAGAAGAAAAGGGGCAGATAGCCGAGCTTTTTTGGCAGCTCCAGTGTGCCAAAACAGCTCCAAAGTTCGATGTGGGTGCGGCGTGGACGCCCTGCGAGCCAGACCGAAGTTCGCTGATTTCTGAGTTTGCTCCCCTCTTCCAGCCAAAGGGAATGCCATGCACGCAGTGCGCACGCAGTGCGAAGTTTTGGATGTTGGCAAATACCCGAACCCTAGTTTTGGCCCCTTTTCACAAGTTTTTGGTTCCGTACCAGGGTTTTTGTGGCTTCCCAAGCATTTGGGATGTGGCATATTTGAATTGTCAACCATTTCCCCCTAATTTCCTCCCCCGCAAGCTTTTCCGTCAAGTGACCGAACTCATGGTTACCAAGGACCACAAGTTCGTTGGGAACTCTACATCTCCCCCCTTTGCCTTCCTTTCATACCCCTTTCACATGGGCATATCGCTTCCTTTGGGGAAGCGGCTAACAAGGGTGTTTTGGGCCACTTAAGGGTGTCGAAAACCCAAGTCTTTATCGTGCGCAAACGCTAACTTTGTGTACTTGTGAGCATGAACGTAAGTAACTTAACACAATGCTCGAACTTGAACATGTGTGCATCTTGCATGCCCTTGCATAGTTGTACTTTATAAGGCTGATTTGCTTGTTCATAACGACACTTGATTACCAAGCTGAAGGCAGTTTTGTTGTTCTGATGTGGGCTTTGCTGCTTCGCCGTGCTAGTAAACAGGTGACAGGTATTCTTGGGTGAGTATCCTAGCCTCTGCGTGCGCAGTATGCACGCAGTGCAAACACTTAGCCTTTGCCCACTTCAACCCACATGGCTCTGAATTTGGGAATATTTGTGCTTTATATTCCCCTTTCTTGCATCAGCTCACCATGCAATCTTCTCTTTTTGAACTTGGGCGTCCAGTTATTTTCACATGTTCCACCGGTGACTGTGTGGATGCTACAGTGAAGGGACCATCGGGGAAGGGGGACCAATTTGCGGTGTTGGAGTGCAGGAAGGGTGGGCAGATGGTCACACACCCTTGTGCCCCCCTCCCAAGAATCGAGTTCAGGCATCTTCAAGTGGTGAGCATGTGCAATTGTTCCGCATGGTGTATGATCGCAAGAAGGATTTCCGGGCTTTGCATCGTTCATTGCTTGTGCCAACATGGGTGTGAACCTGAAATTTTCATGTTCCCAAGGCTTTCTTGTGTTTGCATGCACTTGGAAATGTGGGCAGAGGTCAAGGTGCACTCATACCATGCGCATGCGCACGTGTGTGCCAGTAGTTGTATGTGTTGCAAGCTACGCCTTTGTCCAAGCTACAATGGGCATAGGGACCGTAATAATTCCGTACATTGGAGTAGCTTATACAGGGGGGGGGGGGTACTTCCCACAGAAAGGCTCCTATGGTCTTTTTTGGGCCACCTTGTCTGCTTTATGTGCCGACGAGCTTACAAGTTGTCATAAGTGGTCTTCTAGCAGGGGGGATGGGGGTAACAGTGAATGTGGTCAGATATGGGCGTAAGGGTAGGCGGTGTACCGCGGTAATTCCATGACTTCCAGAGGTATGGTGCCTCAATGTTTATGCCGAAGGCAGATCCCGTGATTCAAATACATTTCTGGTGTTCGCCAGCTTTACTTTTTGTCATCTCATGGCTGTCTAAAGCCTCTCATCTCCCCTGTGCGTGCATCTGTCCGAGGTTTGTAAGCAGGATGGCGTTCAATGCGAGTCCGATTATCGAGAGCACAACAATGGAATTTGGCGATGATGATAAGCCGAGAGGCGCCAAGTATTGGTTGACCCGGGCGCACCAGGGGCTCCGCCTCCGCTTTGAGGAAGAAGACGACGACCTGGAGGTGCTCCGCTCCAAACTGGTAGTCTTCATGGCAGCCATTTTCTGTGGCCTATGCGGCATCATGTGGTCATCGTGCTACTGGTTCCTCCACGCGAGACTTGCAGCGTGCTTTCCCATTCTTATGGTGCTGCTGTGCACCTTCACTGTCGCCCATCTGTTGAGATACCGCACAATCTTGGTTCCCCGCAGTCTCCTATGCCATGGACTGGCCATTACGGCCATAGGCATTCACTGGTCTTTCGGTGGGAGCGTCGGAAGCAGCGGAGTAGCGAGTTGGGCCATTTTGGCACCTCAGCTACTGCGCATGACCGGCGCGTCCATACAGGAGTGCGTGTGGCAGCTGGCAATTCTCTTTGCGGTGCTCGTGGGCTTTGCTATCGCTGAGGGCGTCGTCGGTGCCAGCACCCTCACTCCGCAGCAAGTCACCATCCCGACCAATTGGGGCATCGCGTTCTCGCTGATGAATGTGCTGTGCCCGGGAATCGTGTCGTTTCTGGCAATCATCATGATGCTCGACCAGTTGCAGGATCAAAAGGACCTCTTGGCGCAGGCCATGCACGACCAAACGAAGCTGAACCAAAAGTTGGAGATTGAACGCAAACTGGCTTACCAGCTGGTCACTCACTCATTCCCCGAGGTCATCGCGAATGAGGTGTTCAAGTTCTTTCAGTCCGTTGCAGACGACAAGACCCGCTTGAGGGATTTCCTGTCCATCCCCTTGATCCCGCGCGTTGCCCCTTCCCCAGAGGAGGACGCGGCCCCTTTCGACGGCTCGATCAATCAGTCGATGTCCATCGTCTCCCAAAGCTCCGCTGGCGTGTCCATCGTCTCCCAAAGCCGGCGTGATAGCCGGTCGGGGTCCATGGTCGGGGAATATTTCTCCGCGTTTGGGGGCCGGAACCACCCCTTTTCGGTGATCATGTTCGCAGATATCGTGGGGTTCACTGCGCTGACCTCAACCATCTCCCCGGCCAGGGTCGTGCACTATTTGGACATTTTGTTTGGCCAGTTTGATGAGCTGTGCCTCGAGTACAACGTGGAGAAGATCAAGACTATTGGAGACTGCTACATGCTAATGACATGGCCAGAGAAATTTCCCAGCAGGAGAGACGCGGCCAAGAGTGTCCTTCGTATAGCCCATGAGATGCATACGATCATTGATACCTGCCCACTGGACAACCACCACCTCCTGATGCGCATCGGCATACACTGCGGGCAGGTGGTGGGGGGCATTATTGGGAAGACCAAGTTCTGCTACGATATCTGGGGCGACACCGTGAACGTGGCGTCCCGCATGGAGAGCACGGGGCAGCCTGGCCACACGCAAGTCAGCGACCAGATTCAAAGACTCCTGAAGGACGAAATGGATTTCACACCCCGCGGAGAAGTGGACGTGAAGGGCAAGGGGAAACTCCAGACGTACCTCGTTCCCAGAGATGTCAAGGCCTCGCGCGCAAGCGACCCTGGCAAACTGGCGGTGGCCCTGCGGCGCTCACAAATGGCGCGCCTCCCCTCGGGGCTCTCCCAAGTCTTCGAGAATCTGCACGTTGGAGACGGTGAACCTGCATTCCCAACAGGCATCCCCCGCTCCACTTCGCGCTCCAAGGTCAAGGCGCTGGAGGCCAGTACGAGCAATGCGAGCAGCAGCAGTGATTCCCCACGGCACATGGCAACCCGTGCGAACCGCATTCACTCTCCAAACAGCGGCCCGCGGCAGGCAGGAGTGCAGACAGGAGGGTGGTTCCAAATCCCAACCAGACCGGCCCGCTCCTTTTCGGTGACGTCAAAAGGATCGGTGAAAGCAAGAGAAAGACAGCAGTCCACTTCCGTTTTTGCAGTCCCGAATCTCGGACCGGACAGTCCACGGGGCAGACCGCCAACGTTATCCCAAGTGTGGGTTGAGGGCACCACCTGAGCCGACGCCCTCCACTCTCCTCCTCCGTGGAAACCCCCTCCCATGCCTCGCTGTTGTGGAGTTGGCTGGCGTTGAAGCACTTCCGGGCTCACTGGGGCCTGCTGCTTCTTGCTTTTCACAGTATTATGAGACACTCGATTGACAGGTACCATTAGTTCCATTGGCACCGAAGGCTCCAGAAGGATAATTTTGTCAATGGTTGCTGACTGCAACAATGTTCATCGTGCATGCATGTCCACCACATGTTGCTGGAATGATAGGTGTGGTTCTCCCCAGGGTATGTAGATGCAGCGCAATGGACTGAAGTGACCATACATCACAGAAGGTACACCCTGTGTACCTTCTTCTACCAGTCCTGTGCATCCGTGACCCCCTGTTGCACATGTGCACCGCGTTTGGCGTTTACAGTGGCACCACAGCCTGCTCTGCTTTCCCCCCATTACACTGCGGCGATCAAACAATGTTGCTGAATTACAGGCTGCTGTTAGAGCCCTACAAATTTACGATTTTCCAAAGATTGCGCTTTGCACTGCAGGTGCCGGAAGATTTTTTCCGACCTATATTTCGCATCAATGTTTTCCCCTGCCCCTGCTTGTGTGTACTGGAGGTGATGACAATTCAAATGAACCACTTCCCCTCTCCCCTGGCCAGACCAGCCAGACTCTGCTGGACCACATTCTGGAGGTATTGTTTCTTCCTCAACAATTGATGTTTTCCTTTCACTTGTGCAGAGTGAAGCTGGTGACCCCCCCTGTGCAAGAACCGTCGTGCGTAATGTCCCCGTAACCCACACCTCTTTGCCTCTCTTGGTCTTGTGCACTCATGATCTTTTTGTCCCACTTTCTTTTTTCATGCATACTGATATTGGTAACCAGTGATGGTACCATCCCCTCTGGGCAGGTGGGGAAATGCCATTTGGTGGGTGTCAACAATATTTGGCTGTGTGTGTGTGTGTGTGCAGTGTGCATGGGATGGATGCAAGCTGGGATTGTCTAAACGCAGGCACCTGGAGAGTCTCCCAGTGTGATGCGGGAGGGTGACGACCATCATCGAATTGTGGCTCCAGATGGGCACCTCACTGACCGCTTTTTTCCTGGAGCTTTCCCATCTTTTGGACCAGGGGCGGGGGAGTGGGTGCCTGTTGAGTCTGCAGCTTAATCCTGGTGCCACGGTCGCTGACTTTGGCAGCCCATGAGACCCATCAGTGTTTTGTCATACGGTGGTGGTGACCTGTGGGGGAACGTTAGCGCGCCGGGCGCGCGCCGAGCATCTTTTTGGACCCGTGCCCCTCTAGTGGCCTTTTAGGGGGTGCGCTAAGGGGGCGCACTTAGCACAGTGCAGCTATTTGGGTGCCTGGCTGTACTAGAGACCCACACTTTGAGATACTAGGAGCATCATGGTGACCCCTAGCGTAGGTTTTGACTTCTGATTTTGTTCCCTTTGTTGGGGACCCCCGAGAATGCAGGGGTGACGTAGCATTTCCGCCCTCTTTTGGGCCCCAACCTTCCGGTGCTATTGAGGAGACCGGGACCATCTTTGAATCCACGCTTTGTTGCGTGGTGCATCATGGTGACCCCCGGCGTAGGACTGACCAAAGCAACTCGGCCGCCACGCAAGATGAGGCAGAGGATGAGGCGGAAGTGTGTGTTTTGTGTTGCCAAAGGCGCTCCACCGTCGCAGTTTGTGATGAGTGTAAGGAGCACTATTGTAATGAATGTATTGACACCCACACTTGTGGGACCAATGTTGTTTGTTAATTACACTACAAATGACAGTTGGAGTGGTTGAATGCACAGATCCTGCTTTATTTTGCAACGTGCTTTGTAGGGAAGGTGTGCAGTGCAATGTGGTCTACTTTGGGGGGCTTCTCCATGGGAGGGTAAATCTGGGGCTGAAGTCGGGATAGTTAATAGAAAAGTAGCACGCCGGGCGCGCGCCGGGCAAACATTCCCCCTGTGCTCCTTGTGAACTTCTTCATTTCCACTTCAGTGAAAGGCACCTGTGACTGGAATTTGATAGCAATGTTCTCTGCTCCTAAGCAAATATTGAC
Organism: Eutreptiella sp. 'Long Island Sound 2002'; assembly: GCA_964036045.1. Taxonomy (NCBI): domain Eukaryota; phylum Euglenozoa; class Euglenophyceae; order Eutreptiales; family Eutreptiaceae; genus Eutreptiella; species Eutreptiella sp. 'Long Island Sound 2002'. The sequence goes on along the minus strand of OZ038386.1, from coordinate 28,560,399 downwards.
CAACCGTGCCTGAATGTCATTCCCCCGTCCCTCTCTGGTACTGATAGTGTATGAAATGCAACCCACTGATTCATCTCAGCCTTCAATCTTCACAGCCTGTCTTGTTCAGCCTATAGTCATTGTGCCTCATGCACACTGGGAAGCCTACGGGCGTGGCAGTCTCCCACTGCATAACCTGGTTTCAGACTCAGCAAATCCTCACTGTCAGATCCGCTACCACAGGCACTGTGGGATTCATGCCTTGGGGTATGCTACATGAATGACCACCTAACCCTAGCCTAAACAATGGTTGGCGGTTGGCGGCGGTTGGCAGTTGGCGGTTAATGTAGCATAGGTATTTGTTTCCTCTGTCAGGGAACGCCCCACACTTGGTCGTCGGGGGTGCCAAGCAGACACATGGTCATTGGGGACCGCCACCAACCGCAACCACTGACCGCCACCCACCATCCGCCAACCACCACCCACCACCCACCAACCGCCAACCACCAACCGCCACCAACATGCTGGGGCAGAAACCCCACGCCGATGGGATGGTTCCTGACAGCAGTTGGGGTAACCGATGATGGGGCCTCTATCGCACAACAAATTGACCTGGGATGCCCTGGGAAAATCTGTCGGGCATGTCTGTGTCACGCAAAACAATGCTCCATTCCACCTCCGACCACACTCAGATGCACAACACCGACTGCTTTGGCTAAGTGTTTGCACTGCGTGCGCACTGCGTACATACTGCGCACGCAGAGGCTAGGATACTCACCCAAGAATACCTGTCACCTGTTTACTAGCACGGCGAAGCAGCAAAGCCCACATCAGAACAACAAAACTGCCTTCAGCTTGGTAATCAAGTGTCGTTATGAACAAGCAAATCAGCCTTATAAAGTACAACTATGCAAGGGCATGCAAGATGCACACATGTTCAAGTTCGAGCATTGTGTTAAGTTACTTCCGTTCATGCTCACAAGTACACAAAGTTAGCGTTTGCGCACGATAAAGACTTGGGTTTTCGACACCCTTAAGTGGCCCAAAACACCCTTGTTAGCCGCTTCCCCAAAGGAAGCGATATGCCCATGTGAAAGGGGTATGAAAGGAAGGCAAAGGGGGGAGATGTAGAGTTCCCAACGAACTTGTGGTCCTTGGTAACCATGAGTTCGGTCACTTGACGGAAAAGCTTGCGGGGGAGGAAATTAGGGGGAAATGGTTGACAATTCAAATATGCCACATCCCAAATGCTTGGGAAGCCACAAAAACCCTGGCACGGAACCAAAAACTTGTGAAAAGGGGCCAAAACTAGGGTTCGAGTATTTGCCAACATCCAAAACTTCGCACTGCGTGCGCACTGCGTGCATGGCATTCCCCAAACCTAATCTTGTGCGAATTTTGCACGAAATTCGTGCACAATTCACACTAAGTTCGCATTCACACCTGGTGCATATCTCCCGCTTGCGGATCCCCCAATCCTTTTTCGACGGCGTGCCTCGTGCACTGCGGCGTGCTCTACGCGAACGTGTTGCGTATCATCAGTACCACTTGCTACTGTCGGTAACGTCCCCGCGTGGTGAATTACCTATGCCGCCTCAATGCACTGATACTATTGTCTCTGCCACGTCCATTTCTGCCTGGTTTGGTTCACTGCGCCCTCGAAAAACCCCACCAAACCCGACAGCCAAAACCCGTGGGAACAGGTACACTTCTCCCCGGTGACACGTGGCTATGACCCAGACACACACACCCCAAAACCGGCGCCAACCCTGTTGGTTACGCACCGGATCCAAAAGCTGCTGACCCAAACCCCTACCTCCCAGAATCGGTCCAAGGCCATCCGCTACCTCACCCAGCATCCTGGTACACCCTACACAGCCGATCTAAAGAATTTTGCATCCTCACACTATGTGCATTCCCGGATATGTTCCACCCCACACTGGTCATTCCCCCACCCTGCATCAGAATTCCCATCTACCGCAATCACGGATTACAAACTACTTGCCCAAACCCTCATGCGACACCGGCGGTGGGACATGGAGTTAGGGAGCCGTTTCCTATTCTGAGAGGTTATCTCGAGCACTGTAAAGTGAGCAGGCTACGCCAGCTCATCTTGGTCTGACCCCCCCCCCAAAAGAAAATCACCTCGAAGAGAGGTTGTTAGATCAAGCGTAGGCGTGGACGCCATGCCGTCATTTGAGCCCTTTGGGGAGGGGGGGGGGGGGCTAGCCAGAGGGGCTGTATGGACCCGAAGTTGAAAGTTGCGTCGTCATCTCCTCCGGAGGCGTCCTCGTCCGCCCAATACCCCATGACCCGGTCTCTCACCCGCGCATCCACTTCATCTGCGGACCATCGACTTACGCTTATTTCCACAATCGGGTTACGCTTTCCTCGGAGGGGGGGGTAGGGCGGACAGACAATCCCCTGCGAGCACCCCCAGGTCAGTCAACTGACGGGGATCAGAAAGCTGCCAGGCAGGGCTCCTTTGAAAGGGGGGGGGGTCCAGCCCCCCCCCCCCCCCCCAATAGTGGTGCCGAGTTGTTAAAAGGAGCCCTGCTGCCAGGAGAGTTAGGGAGTACTTCCCTGGGGTCTTCCCCTGGAGGCCCCCAGGCTCTGACCCAATCAGCCCATTGGCCCCTCTGATCTCGCTCGCAAGTCTCCAGTGGGACATCGGTCCGTCTGCGTCCGGGGGCAGCCCAGACGCGGCCGTCCCCAACAGAAGTCCCATTCCCCTTCCTGCCGTTGATCCGGGGCCTGTGGGACGGACGCGGGGCCGGTGTGCGTGGACGGGCTGGTCCGTGGCACAGGCCTTGGGCCTGTGCCACGCAAAGGAATCGAACGAAGAGGCCTGGCAGTCCGTGTCCGGTGGTGTGGAGTGCGGGGGCGGCGCGCTCCCCGGACAACGCTTCGCAGGCTGCAGGAGGAACGCCAACGGGCGTCTTGTTGCACAGGCGAGGGGCTGCGCTGAAGGGGGCGGCATGTGGGGCTCGCCTTCGCAATTGGCCCATTCCGGAACTCAGCTCTCAGCACGGGGTGGGCGTTGAACCGCTGTTTTGCCTATGTTTCTGGGACCGTGGCCGTGCTTGCGCAAGGGCTTCAATTGGTCGGTAGGCTGAGCTGGATGTCCCCGCCATAGACACTTCCAGCCATTGTTCTTCAGCAAGTTCACAGCAGTGCGTCCGGGTTTTTGCTAGGCGACTGTCCCGGTGCTTCCGCCAGTGTTCGCTTGTCCCTACCTTCCATATGTACACTGTCGTACCCAAGTTTGCGGGGCTTTGACTCTACAGGGTCAGTGGCGTGCATGGTGGTCAGGGTCAGTCCCTGGGATACCTGCTTGACGCTGGCCCCATTCGGCCGGTACTCCTGGGATCTTGGTTCGGGCTCACTGTGCCCTGGTGGTGCTGGTTAGCGCACATTCAACACACAGCCATTCAGGGGGGGGGGGGGGGTTGCTTGGGTGGGTTTGTTGCGCTGATGGTGCCCATGTGGGGCACTGGGTTTATGGAGTGGTGCAGTGAGAACACATGGTGCTGCAGGACAGTGTGGAGGCGTCGTCAGACATGCGTGACGCTGGCGATGTGTGCCTTGATGAGGTGTGGGAGGACGGCATGCTTTCGGTGTCTGCCTGGCTTGGTCCCTGCTCCCAGTCCATTTCAACCAGCTGCAGTTCTGCCAACAGATTTGCTGCTACACGTGGCGACATGGGTGATGGTGGTTGGGGGGTGTGAAATGTATTTCTGCGTTCCAGCGCCTCCCACGGTGTGTGCATGCAGTGCACTGTGCTCGGTGTGGCCAATGAGGTGTGAGGGAGGCGGGCTCGGAGGTTGGAGAGTGGCGTGTAGGCGACGGTGTGTGGTGTGAATCTCTTCGGGTATTTGGGGTTCCTGGCCGGGGTGCAATCTTCAATGTCCTGTGACGGTGTCGGTCGGCGAGGGGTTCTGGGGGGGGGTGGGGGGGTGCTGTACTCTTCCGCTGTGTGCCGCAGTGGTGTGAGCTGCGACTCTGGGAGGGGGGGCTCGTCAAGCTCTGGGGCCTCTTCCTCCAGTAGGTCCGCTAAGGATTGTACATCATCATTGTCTGGTGGCTGTTGTTGCCCTGTTTGCGAGACGGAGACGTGTCCAAAAAGGAGGGGGGATTTTCGCCGACCGACATCCGCCAGATGATCCGCTCTGGTATTGCCTTTGATTCCTATGTGGGAGGGGATGTGCATCCAGTGGGTGGGGGAGTGTGCTGATTCAATTAGGTCCAGTACCTGGGTCCACAGGTCCACGTGGCTGACCGGGCCCGCGGATCCTGTCCACTTGTGCCTGCGCCACTTTTGGGCCTTGCCGTGGACACCGTCTACAACGAGTAAGGAGTCAGGGCAGATCAGGACAGGTTTGTCTGGTGACCGTGCTTGCAGCGCGCGCAGGGCTGCCCTCAGTTCCCCTCTGTTGTTGGTTTGGGGTTCACTCACTGGAATTGGTTCGGCCGTATCCCTGGAATCCCCAAAGGAGACGCCATACCCTCCCACTCGTCCTACTACCTCATGGTCCTCCGATGATCCGTCGGGATATATGACTTCCCACCCTGCTTCGACATACCGCTGGATTATTTGTTCATAGTACTCACAGAGTTCTTGCTTGTGTGTTTCTTTTCTCCGTTTCTTGCGTGCCGGCGCTACCAGTGTGGGGGCGGGGAGGGAGGAGTTGTGTGCTGTGTGGACCCTCGGGTGCTGGATCGTGAGCGTGTTCGGATCACTCAGAGAATCGAGTGCCTGCAAGAACAACTGTGTTTCTGATTTGGGGAAGGAGGGGAAGGGGTGGTCCACCCAATCGCTGAGGTTGGCTCTCCACTGTTTCAGAAACTGTTGCCACGGGGGTTGGAAGGTTGGGTGATGAAATTTGCATCTGCTGCGGACCATCCAGTTTGCCCTGACCGCAGACCAGTAGAGCAGCCCTAGGGGGGATGAGACAGAGAGTGCAGGTTGATCCCATAAGATTGCTTCTGGGTCTGCTGTGGAGCCGTCCGCTAGCGCTGCAGGTCCCACACATTGTTGGGCAATGAAAAATGCAGGTTGCAGAAATTTACAGTGCAGGGTGGCATGCTTGATTGTTTCTTGAACCCCTGGGTGTAGTGGGCATGCAGTGCCATTTGGCTGCCAACTGGCCAGCCTGGTGCCCACCGTGAGTTTGTGCCAGAGCGCTAGTTGGATAAACTGGGTGTCTCTGGGAGGGAGACGCAACTTCGCCCATGCTTGCCAGGTTTCCGCCGTCTGTCTGGGCGGTTCAGGGGTCAAGGACATTAGGTAATGCAACATGTGCCGTTTGTTCCATTCTGACCAAAACATGGGGCTTGCTTCCTTTAATTTCGTGTGGGGCGTTGCTGCTTGGATTTCTGTTATGCACGCTTTGTAAACCGGCGCCCAAGTGGGGGGCAGGAGGGCAGAATACTCTGGGATTTCAAGTAGTTGTCCCAGGGTGGTGACACCTTTGCGTAGCAGGGAAGGGGAGTAGTAGGAGTTGGCTTTGGTGTCGCGGAATAATGCTGAGTGCCATGCAGGCAATTTGACATACTGATCCAGAGTCGGGACTGGTACTGGTGCATGTTTGCGCAGGAGGGAAAATGCCTTGCACGAGGTGCCCAGAAAGGGATAAGTCTTCCACGGTATCGGCCCCAGCTGGAGCCAGGGCAGGTGTTGGAGGTTAAGTGAGATCCCCATTTGGCTGGTCCACTGTAAAAAATGGTTTCTAGACAGCTCCGGGACACTCAGAATTTCAGAGATTGCTTGAAAGAAAGGGGTGGCATGCTGCCACAGCAGATATATATGCGGTTGGGGCAGAAGTGCTCCCCCTTTGTTTCGGGGCAGCTGTAGTATGGGCAATGTGAGTCCCCAGCTGCTGATGTTGAGTGCCTGTTTGTAGATGCTGCTCAGCTGGGCAATAACTGAGGTGGTGGGGAAGTATGCGCGCGCCGGGTAGATCAATAGAGGGAGCACCCACTCTTGGAGCAGGGCTACCCTCTCGTCCAGCGTGAGGGGCAGGGCCTTCATAAACTGTGCTCGCTTGAGTGCGCGTGCAAGCAGGGGGGCGTAGGCTTCCTCCGGTGTGACATGCCCAATCAAATTGCCCAGGTATTTGGTTTTTTGCTTCACAGGGATCCCATGCGTCTGTAGCTGTGCAATGGAGTCATCAGACCAAGGACCTTTCAAGAGCAGAGCTGATTTTTCCTTGCGCAAGGGGGGGGGGGCTGGGTTTCAGGGCCGAGCCATTTTCATTGGTTGCCCCCCACCCCCACCCCCGCACCCACCCACCCACCCATCGCGCAGGCGGGCACAGCACAGCACATTCAGGGCTGTCCTTTAGGAACAAGGTATTGTTTGTTCTGCCAAGGACGGCCTAAGGACGTTGGTGGTAGGATTCGTGTAACCGACGGCGGTTGACACTTAACCGGCGGAGGTTGGCGCTTAACCGACGCCGGTTGGCCGATCATCAACCGCAGTTGCTCGCCGGCTCGTTCGAGTTTACCTGAGGCCGGCAGTTTTTTTTTTCAAGTCTTGAGGACAGCCCTGAGGACATTTCTGTCATGCATATTAAAGCACTTGGACATACAGAAACTGCAACATCCGCAGCAGACATTATGGGTATTTGCACTTGCCTTGTGTGCATGCGACACGGAGATGCCGCCATGCATGGAATTGTGCCTGCGCTCTTGCCCCGCTTGGCCCGTTTGCATGTGCCTGTGGCTGTGGCTGCTGCTTGGTGCCTTGGGGCTTGATCAATCTTGTGGTGGAGAGTGTGATCCAACGGTGTGACAGGGATCAGACGCATTCAGCGGGAAATGCAAGGCCTTTTGACAGGAGCAGGGGCGGATGCAGGGATGTGCATTGTGTTCGGCCGACGGGACGGGTGGGGGTGGGGGTGGGGGGGGTTGTACGTACCCTGCATCAGTAAGACCAGAGGATGTGAGGGGAGGGGTCCGGAGTCTGAAGTTACGGCTGTGCATTGTTGTTTCAATTCTATGTGAAGATTGCCTGGCGGATGAAATACTACCGCTGCGAGGTTTGCAGGGTTGAGGAATCTGAGTCATAGTACCAGCAGTGCCAATGAGACGAGACATGGCATCGACGTGACGCTGTGTTCTCTGTAGGTGTGCAACTGATTCGATTGTCAGTGCACAGCCGAAAGGCGCCTACGGTACCACTGACGAGCATTTTCTTGTGCTGACATGTGCTTCTTCTCTGTGACCTGCACACCACACATCTCCGTACGGGCGTGGGGGGATGGGGGTCCGGGGGTTGGTTTATGGGTGCTGATGAGGTCACAGTGCAGAGATAATTCATCGGCTGACAACTAAACTGGTCTGAAGACTCCTCTACTGAGGACAGCGATTCTTCACATTGGTCAAGCTCTTCCGTTTCATCATCCGACTCGGATGGTGACAGTAGTGACAACAACAGTGACTAGACCGCTCACATGCTTCAAAATTTCTGAAACTCTGTCCAATGCTTGTGTTTTGTGTATTGCTTTGGTGGCTGGCTGGCTGGCTGGCAGGCTGGGTGACTGTCCAACACCCCCGCCTCCCGTGGGGTTGGGACCATTCTGGGTCCCTGGGTTTTCCGGGGGGGGGGGGGGTTGAGGTCCACAATTTTTCGCAATTTTCCGCAATTTTTCTGCACTTTTTCTGACTTGCCCATTTTACATGCCTGTTGATGCCCCTTTGTTGTCAAAGGTGAACCATACTAGTGTGCACAACTATGCAGAACGCTTCGCGCTTGAAAATGACTGAACGGCTCCTTCCTGTGCCACAGGGCCATGCTGGAATATGCGTCTGACAACTGCCATTTGCTGGTGTGCTGCCTGTGGACCTTTTGTATGACCGAAAGAAAAAATCTGAGCCACCCGTCCAGAAATGTTGCACCCTGAGGGTTAGGAGGGTTGCTTATGGTATCACAATTTTCCTGCTATTTCCTGCAATTTTCCCGCATTTTCCCCGCAATTTTTCTCAACTGGATTTGACCCCCCAGACCCCAATCCCTCCACCTGCTTTTCCCAAAAGCTGTGGTCTGTGGTCTCGTAATTCCCCCCCCCCCCACCTCCCATAGATAAGCGAACACAGGCGGAAGCATTGGGAAGGTCGCCTACCAAAAACCCGGACGTGCTGCAGTGAAGTTGCTGATGCACAATGACTGGAAGTGTCTATGGCGGAGAAATCCAGTTCACCCTTACCAATCATTTGAAGCCATAGACAATCACATTCCTGGGCGGATGGTTGCTGGCTCGTGTTGGGAGGAATAGAACCCCCACTGGGGGGGTGTTCAAGAACTCCTGGAAATGGGTTTTGATGTTCAAGCAGTGGATTCCAGCAAAGTGGGTCAAGTGCAACAAGGGGATCAACAAACATCACAGTTCGGTTGGTCGGGCACATTTGAAGGATGAGGTGAAGGTGTCCGATAAACAGCAAGCCCAAGGCCCCCTCCCTCCTCCAGGGCGTCCAGCCGACGCCCAGCTACTGTCTGCCTGACGCCAAGTGCCGGCTTCAATAGCATTTGTAACCGACAGTAACCGCCTCCAACCGCTTCGACAACCTCCTCCAACCGCCTGTCTAACCGCTCCTGGGCGCCTCTGAGGTCCTCTAATGCGTCCCTGCATACGACAGTAAGCAAGCATGGCACAGGTCGCCAGCGCTCTGAGTCCCTGTGGTCATCAGTGGTGTACTGCGTGTAGCTGCATTCAATCCCACAACTCTTTACGTCGACGTTGAGATGTCTACCCACGAGACGACTGGCTCCGCTTTGGGGGGGCTGGGGGGTGCTTGCAGACCCGGATCTCACTGGAAAGCCCAGTGCACCGACCACCGCACCGCCGCCTCACAGCGCACGCGTCTCCACAGCGTCGGGGACATGGGCATACCCATGACCTTCTCCTGAATGTCATCCAACACCTCCAGCAGGCGCCCCACGCGGTGGCAGGCCCCCGCGATGCTGCCTGCAGAGCCACGCGAGGAAGGGCCTCAACGAGAGGGCGGCGGTGGTGGGGGGGGGGTGTGACCTAATTAAAAAACAGACAAATGCAAACCAGAGGTAATGCACTCCACAGTCAGGCATAAGTGCATCTTTATTCTCTATGCCAAACCTGGTTGAACCAGAGCCACGCGAGGAAGGGCCTCAACGAGAGGGCGGCGGTGTGGGGGGGGGGGGGGGGTTGTGGGGGAGGCTCTCCACCGCCGATGTGGGGGATGGTACCGCAGGGCCCAGGGGGGTGCAGGGCTGTCCTCGAGGCGGGAAACAAAGAATAGGGGTTCGCAACGCCAACAGAAACGAACCGTCGCGGGGACGGTCTCTGCTTGACAGATCAAGACCACAAAAGCGGTATTGAACGGTGGGTGCCGGTTGGCGGTTGGCGGTTGGCGGTTGGCGGTTGGCGGTTGGCGGTTGGCGGTTGCTGGGGGCTGTCCTTAAGCGCCGTCCTTAACAAAAAAAAATTCTTCAGGACTGCAGGGGGTTGGGCGGGGCGGGGGACGATGGGCGAAGGGATCGTTGCCACTTCCCGTGGCCGCAGAAGTGAGAAGCGGACGCGGACTGCAACGACCGCCTCGAGACCGAGGCAAAGGCGCAGAGGATGGCCCATGCGTTGGCGGTCGGGCTGTCTTGACCGCCGGCCGTCGCAGACCTGCACTCGGAGACCCGTCTCTCCTCTCGCCCCCCCCCCCCTCCTCCCGGTGGTGCCGAGTGGTAAAAAAGCGCCCTGCCCCTCCGGAGGGGTCACTGGCGTTGTGTGTATCCAAAGTTGGCACGTGCGGCGCCCCGTTTACCACGCGACGTGCGGCGGTGTGTACCGTCCCCCGTGCGGCCCCCGTCGCGCGTGCACGTCACGACGCAGACGCTCTGGCACGCAATCGCTGCCGAAACCTTCCCAAAGGTCCGAAACCGGAGCGCTGCCCGGCGACGGCCCGAACGGAGCCACAAACGGTGACACGTCTCCTTTTTGCTTCTGCTCCAACACAAACCCACACCGTGAGCCCACGCATCACTGAACCCCCTCGACGCGCTGATTCCAAAAACCCCATCTTAGTTATTTACCGAATTTAGGGTTCGGGTCACGTCCGGGGCCCGGGGGGGGGGTCAGTGTGTCTTGTTCATGTCTTGACCATGAAGCAGAGAGTGTCCCCGTGAACGTTCGTTTGTGTTGCCGTTACGAACCCTTTTCTTTTTTTTTTTGCCCCCCTTAAGGACAGCCCTGAGCGCCCCACACCTGGTCTTCAGGGACTGCCCAGTTGCCCCACATGTTCTCAGTGTTTGTCTCGGCTTTGTACGCTCGCTGCGAGTGCGCCATCATGGTGCACACAACGCCCCGCACACGCGGCCACAAGCCACCAATGCTGAAGCCTCTGGCGCAGGAGGGACCCACAGAAGGCCTCGGGGTCCAGATCAGCGACAAAGGGACCCTCCGCATTTCACTGCAAAACGGTGAGCACGTGGCGGTCCGTCCCTCGGGGGTCGTCGCCGAGGACGAGGCCGCGTTCAACGCCAAGAAAGACGACGAATCCGAACCGGAGGTGTTGGGGAAGATCAAGTGGCAGGACCTCAAAATGGGGCGCGTCATCGGCGAGGGGTCGCAGGCGAAGGTCCGGAAAGTGAAGCACCGGACGACCGGGACTATCTACGCCCTCAAGGTCATCACGTTGGGCAAGCAGGTCACCAAGCGCACGTTGCAACAGGAGCTGGCGCGGGTGTTGGCCGTGACGAACCACCCGAACGTCGTGGCGTCGGCCGATGCGTTTTACATCGACGGTGCCTTGAAGGTCCCACATCCGTGTGCGCGCTGGAGTGAAGTGTCACGCGAGGGTCAAAAAATGTATGAATGGCACATACGCAATCCCCCCCCCCTACCCCGCACCACCAGGTGCGCTTTGGGGCAGCTTCAGGGACCTCCCCCCCTACCCCCGACCCTTTGCGGTCGGGAAACACAAAAAAGCATGTTTTAGAATGAATTTGGAGGGTCTACATTGGGGAATTCCCCCTGTAAAGGTGTGGGAGAGGCTAAATCCTAATCCTAATTGTAGTGATGCCATACCCAATTTTAGCCATCTTGAACCCCTTATTGGGGTAAATACCCACTAAAAAAAACCATCCAATTCACTTCTAAAACATGTTCTTTTGTGTTTCCCGACCCCAAAATAGGTGGCGGGGCGTCCCTAGCCCTGCCCCCAAGTGCAGCCTTGGGTCTGGGGGGGGGGGGGATTGTGTATGGGCCATAAAAATATATAAAATGCATTTTTTTCTTTTTGGACTGACAGACCGAACAACAAACAAATATTGCGCTACACGGATGCTACTGATGCTTGAGTAACCCCCCCCCCCCCCCCCCCACAAAAGTGAATTTTTCACCTGCCTAATTAATTAGTTTTGGCAATTAATTTTTTTTGTATGCAATGAATGTGTGCTTCTACGCACTTTTGCTAATGAAAATTTTTTTGTATCACGTTGTTTGTGACCAATATGGCCCAAATAATTAATTAGTTGTGAATGAATCACCTCGAAGAGAGGTTGTTAGATCAAGCGCAGGCGCGAGCGTCGTATACCCCCCTTTTTGGGGGTCGTTCGCGTAGCATACCCCAATGTATGGTTTCTAACATATAACCCCTTGTAAAATCATCGTTTTAGGACCAAAAATGATCCCCCAATGATTTTTTGGATTTTGACCCCCGTGCCCCCCCCGCTCTGGGTACCCCTTTTTTGGAGGGGGGGGGGGGGTCAAAACTTCTTTGCATATTGTGTTGCCTTTTATGTGTTTTTCACCCTATTTGGGTGTTGGGGGGGGGGGGGCTCCCAAGGGGTCTAGGGCACAACCTGCTTATGCAGTTTTCCCGCCTCAGCAGCTCAAAAATGGAAATTTCTGAAACTGATTTTTTTGATACTTTGACCATCCAAAATGATCAAATATCCTATGTAGGGTGACTGGTCGAAGACTCAGGGTTGGTCAAATGACGTGGCAGATACTGCGTGGCTCACGGTCGTTCTTACCAAGTGACGTCATCGATCAGTTGGCTAAATCCGAAGGTATTAGTGTGTAGGGCTTGCCACGCTACTCATATATGTCCAAATTTTCCGATTTTGAGGCATTGGACCCCATGTCAGGAAGGATTTTTGTAAATGACTTCGAGACCAGAACAGAAAAATTGCTGCATTGCTGATCGGGTTGCATCACGGTCGTGCTTCAAAAAAGGGGTAAACCGTAACATCCGCTCAACCTAAAGTGACCATCGCGTTCGGTTTGATCCACGCTACTCATATATGCAAAAATTATGGCAAATGGACATATCTACCCCAACCTACAAGGCTTGTTCGCAAATTATGTAAATTTACGACCAGCCCAGAATTGGGGTCTGCTACAACTAACACGCACCAAGCACAAGGCAAATACCTTCAACGTGTTGTGCATTGCTCGTTGAACCACCACCAGGCGATCGCACCGCCCACAATTTCAGGGTGGAATGCTCCCCCCTCAGTCTAGCCTGGGTCCTGGCCTAGCGGTAGGCATCGATTCTGCAGCAATCCGTGCTGCCCATCGCCCACACGAAGCGCCACTGTGAAGAGCGCAGACTTTGCGCTATCATTTGGCAAATGGCGATTTTAGCGCATCGCTGAAGGTCTTACCTTCTGGCGCCCATAATTCAGGCAAGCTGGCACCAAATCCCGAAATTTTCATATAGGTGAGTGGCCTGGGTCTCAATCTGGAGATCTATCAAAAAAATTCCAGAAAAGACCACAAATTCCAAGAGAAATGCTTGCGACTGTGAAGGACGGGCGCTTTTGCGCCGGCATTTGGCAAATCACCCTAAACCATGTTTTAGCCCCCTTTTATGTGTTTTTCACACTATTTGGGTGTGGGGGGGGGTTGGGTTGGGTTGGGTCAAGGCCTCGCCTGGTCGCCTACCCACGGTCCGCCGCGCCTTCCCTGCCGGACCCGACTGGGCGGCCGTACCCGGGTGTCCGGTCACAAGGCCTGCCGGACTGTTGACCGCCCCCAGACCCCGCGGTGGCGCTCGCGGGCGGGAGATGCCGCCGTGCCTGTGTGTACGTGCCCTTGTGTGTCTGGGGGGGGGGGGGGGGGCTGTGGCACACCTGCTTGCTCCATTGTTGTTCGGCCGTGGCGCACATGGCGCAGGGAAGTGTGTGCCTGGTGCTCCAGGCCCCGGCAGGGAGGCTGGAGAGCCTGACTCTGAGCCCGCCGGGGGAGATGTGGGCCTGGGCTCGCAACCTCCACGTCACAAGGACATACTACCCAACCACTCCACGACTGCCTATTGGCACGGGAAGGCGGTGGTACGTGGCACGACTGGGGTCAGATCCGCACTCCTTGACTGCCTTAAGCACAGGTGGTGCTGCCTTGCGGGCTGGGTCCGGCTCCCACGGCCGAGGGCGTACCCTGGGCAGGTGGAGGGGCACCAGGGCGCAGAGTGTGCTTCCCTGCCCTGGGTGCCGCCAGTGCTGGCTGCACTGGCTGCGGCGCTACAGCCCGCGTAGACGAGGGGGCCCAGAGGGCACCACACCCGAATGGCCTCTCCTTTGAGGAAGGGGGGTGGGGTCGGCTGGTGGCTGTCTGGCCTCCAGGGGTCGCCCACAACTGCACTGGAGTGCACGGGGCTGTGCTGGCCTAGGCGTCTGTGATGAAGTTGGAGGGGCACGTGCACACCTGGAGGTTCCCTAGGCAGGCCGCTCAAGGGATACCCACAGCGGTCAAGCTGTGAGCCCTTCACAGCCTCCACTCTTTAGGCCCTGAGGGCGCCGACTCCGTGCACCCCTCCCGTCGGGGGCGCAGGCTAGGGGGGGGGGGGGGGTAGGGTGGTGGATGGGTCTACCTGTTCACTTGTGTGGGAGAGGAGGACCACCTGCTGGGTTACCATGCGGGTCCCAGATCCCAACATACTCGTCGCTCGGCGTCCGCTCCCTGAGGGACCTCGATCACCATGTGACGGCCTGCAGTGAGGGTGCGAGGGCATGCCGGGGGGGGGGGGGGTGCTGGGCCTGCTTTCGGTCCGGCCCCATTTCTGTTGGGGGGGGGTGGGGGCAGCAAAAGGTCTGCTCCCCTGTTTCCTGGTCCCCAAGGGGAACCAGCCCACGGCCTGCACCCTCGCTTTGTGGTGGCTGAAATTTGGGCCGACAGAGGGTGTGGGGGGGGGGGGGGGGGGCTCCCAAGGGGTCTAGGTCACAACCTGCTGATGCAGTTTTCCCGCCTCAGCAGCTCAAGAATGGTTGTCCCTCTCCCCTCTTCGAGGTGCCTTGCCGAAGGCAATAGAATTTAAAATTTGCACAGTACAGGACCATGATGTCAGGACAGCTCAGCATAGTCGTGACCCTATGCGAGACTCAATCAGTTCAAACAGCGATTTGGCTCAGGCCGCGTACACCAGTTCTGCTCCGAATGTTGCCTTGAGGTCGCCGTGCTTCCACGGCAGCACGGGGATGCCCGAAAAAAGCACCAATTCGTGCCAGTGCCAGGGTTATCTCCGGGGTTCGCTCCCCAACACGACCATCATCACATTCCCCAGCCCAAGGCTTCATCGGGAAATGGTGAATTTGGGGACTGAATCTGGGAAAGCCATCATAAAAGTAGCGCACAGGGCAAATATACCCCCACAACTCGAGCCTTGCATACTTCCGGTGCATCACACCAGAAGTATCCCCCGGCCCATGTTCCATCGCCGGTCCGGTGCACACACCCCACTTCCAACCACGATGACACATAAGATCTGTTCGTCTCAACCGCCATCGAGTCTGACGGCTGTTGCATCGTGAATCATGACTACGCCCGACACGACACACTGGGCGGACGATGACCAGCGGTTACCACACGTGCACCCAGAAGCCTCACGCCAGCTCTGTCTGCCCCCTCCTGCCCTCCCTCTCTCTCTGTCCTCCTCCCTCTCTCGGTCAAATCCGCATCGCAGTCAATGCCTCACCCACGGAGAGGTCCGGGCAACGGGTCTCCACGGGTCTCCACGGGTCTCCACGCCGAGCTGCCCCGTGCCCGCACCATGGCCTGCACGATGCCTGCCCTGTGCACAGGGCGTTTTTGAGGAGACAGGTTTTTTCTGCCAAGAAACCGTCGACCTCCAACCGCCGTCGGTTGCCCTTCAAGTGCCATCCCATTGTGTGCCTAATTTCTGAGCGAGCTACTGAACGGCCCGAGTTTTTCTTTTTTGAATTCTGATTCAAAACCGTCCCGCCTGCGCATGCGTTGCACCCGCCCTACGCGCCCCCGGTGCCTGCCCTGTGCAGCACGGAGCGCAAGGGCAGATGTAAGGGCAGACGTAAGGGCAGACGTAAGGGCAGACACAAGGGCAGACACAAGGGCAGACGTAAGGGCAGACACAAGGGCAGACGTAAGGGCAGATGTAAGGGCAGATGTAAGGGCAGACGTAAGGGCAGACGTAAGGGCAGACGTAAGGGCAGACGTAAGGGCAGACACAAGGGCAGACGTAAGGGCAGATGTAAGGGCAGACGTAAGGGCAGACGTAAGGGCAGACGTAAGGGCAGACGTAAGGGCACGTAAGGGCAGACGTAAGGGCAGACGTAAGGGCAGATGTAAGGGCAGATGTAAGGGCAGACGTAAGGGCAGACACAAGGGCAGACGTAAGGGCAGATGTAAGGGCAGACGTAAGGGCAGACGTAAGGGCAGACGTAAGGGCAGATGTAAGGGCAGACGTAAGGGCAGACGTAAGGGCAGACACAAGGGCAGACGTAAGGGCAGATGTAAGGGCAGACGTAAGGGCAGACGTAAGGGCAGACGTAAGGGCAGACGTAAGGGCAGATGTAAGGGCAGATGTAAGGGCAGACGTAAGGGCAGACACAAGGGCAGACGTAAGGGCAGATGTAAGGGCAGACGTAAGGGCAGACGTAAGGGCAGATGTAAGGGCAGAGGTGACAGGCCACGCCTTCGCCAAGGGCCACAGCAGGTCGGCCCGGAACAGCTCCGCCCGGTCGTCGTCCCCGAAGCAGCGGCGCACGGCCCCCGTCGACGCGGAACGCCGTGAGGCCGTGGGGAGTGCCCACGCCCCCGCGCACGCCCTTTCAGGTGCTGATGGAGTTCATGGACTTGGGGACGCTGATGACCGTCATCAAGACCGTCGGGTGCCTCCAGGAGGACGTCCTGTCGACCATCACGGAGCAGATCCTCCAGGGGCTCAAGAGCCTCCACGACTCCGACATCGTCCACCGCGACATCAAGCCCTCCAATCTGCTCGTCGACTCGTCCGGCGTCGTCAAGATCTCCGACTTCGGCGTGTCCACGTTCCTGAACCAGATGAACCCCTTCGCCATCACGCTCATCGGGTCCACGGCGTACATGAGCCCGGAGCGCGTCCGGGCCGACAAGTACAATTTCAAGTCTCGCCCCCCCCCCCCCCCAGGGCTTCTTTAGAATAATTAAAAACCAAGGGGGGGGGGGACCCCTCCCCCAAAACCCCTGACCTTAACCGATCCTGTACCCACTGGGTTTTTCAACCTAAGGCCCCAGCAAAGCCCGACCTAGTGTGGCCGAATGGGGCCAGCTACAGCAGCACCACGGGAAGGGAGTGACCATTGACCTGGATGCACGCATAACCCTGTAGAGCCCAGGAAGCGAATGCAGCGAGCGGACACAGGGACGAGGAATGAACTGCTGAACAGACCTCGAGCTGAGGCTCCGCCGAACATTGGCAGATTGGACAGATGGCGATGACAGCTGTGGGGCAGGCGCAGCCAGAGCCAAATGCGGACACTGCAACCTGACCATTTGAGGCCCAAAACCCCCTCCCCCCCTCCCCAGACCAAAGTGACCATAGTGGGAAAAAACGAAATTTACAAAAGGGGAAATCTGGTGGGGCCATTTTTGGTACACCAAGTTTTGGGTCCAAAACCCCCTCCCCCCCTCCCCCCCCCCTGCTCAAAAGAAGCCCTGCCCCCCCCCCCCCCCCCCCCCCCTTCGCCCACACACACAACCGGCAACGCTTGGCGCTCCCGGAGGACATGTTTTCGTGGACGAGTTTTTTTTTTCTGGTGAAACAGAACGTGGACCTCCATCGGTGTTGGTTACCCTACAACCGCCATCCGATACCCTTCAACTGCCATCCGATACCCTTCAACTGCCGTCGGTTACCCTTCAACCGCCGTCGGCCACCCCCCCCCCCCAACCGCCGTCGGTTACTCTCCAACCACTACCGGTAGCTCTGCAACCGCCGTCTAATTGTGCGCCTGAATGAAGAGCCGGCGACTGGACAGCCCGATATTTTTTCTTCTAAATTTAAAACGTCCTGCGCTACCACCTGCCAAAACGGTTGCAGACACCTGCCAACACCTGCCGGGACTTGTGCCTGTGTGATGTGTCTACGGGGCAGGAGTCAGTGTCTCCTGATCCGTGTCACTGCACTGCACGGGTCGCATGCACGTGAGTATGTTGGCTGCGTGTGCGCGCGCGCGTACCTGTCAAATTTCCGGACTCTTTCCGACACCCGGCGGGACATTCTGTGGCACCTGCCAACCCCCGGTGGGTGTGAGCCCCAGGCATGAGCCCAACAACCCCGTCCCTCCCCTCGCACAGGGCGGGTGTGTGTCGGGGGGGGCGGGATATGATGCGCACAAGGGCCGCTGGCGGCCAGGACCCGACCCCAAGGGAGGGGGAGGGACCCCCAGGGATGCATTGGAAGGGGGGAAGGTACCCCGAGGTTGCCAAAGGTTGGGGCCGGTTACTGTCGGTTACAAATGCCATTCAGGCTGGCAGTTGCCGTCAGGGGTACAGTGGCTGGGCATAGGCTGGGCGCCCTGGAGGGAACAGGGCACAGACAGGCCCCGCCTGCGCAGCAGCGCCTGCTGCGTTTTTGCACAGACCCTCCAACCGTCTGTCTAACCGCCTCTGGGACCGCTCCTTCGACACCCCCGACCGCACACACACCCGCCACCCGCCACACACCACACGCCCACTCTCCACAGGTCAGATATCTGGAGCGTCGGCCTCACCGTTGCCCAGTGCGCCCTGGGGGTGTTCCCTTGGTACACCCCGGACCCCCTGGGCAGCGGCGACGCCTCCGACAACCCGTTCGAGAAGAAGATCAACATGTTCGACCTGGCGGCGCTGATCGCCGAGGGGCAGGCGGAGGTCAGTGTGTTGCAGTGTGTTGTGATGTGCTACAGTGTGTTCCAGTTTGTTGCCTTGTGTTGCGGAGGATTGCCGTGCGTTGCGGTGTGTCGTGTAAGGCGCCGCGGTGTGTTGTGTTACAGTGTGCTTCAGTCCGTTGCGCTTACCTCTTGTGCGCTGCAGTGCAACGCAGCAGCGTGTTGCACTGCATGTCAGTGGGGGAGGGTTAGCGTGCCGGACATCTTTTTGTGCCCATTCCCCACCCATGGCCACTTTCGACTCCCTCCGTGCTGTGCTTCACCCCATATCTACACCAAACAAGCCACAAATTGAGTGGCCCCTTGAGTTGGGGACTCGGACTCATCATCCGCAAATTTGCAAATCTGGGGTTAAAGTCGGGATTGTCAATACAAAAGTAGTGCGAGCGGGTCAACCCATGTTATACATTTATGTACATAAGTTTTGGATCCGTGTACTTAGACCACGTTGTCTTTTTGGCCCTGTGCTGGTGAGCAGCCCCCTTCTGCACAATGCTGCTGCAGGATGGGGCAGCCACCCGGAACTAAAGGCCCCATGGGCCATAGCTGGGCCTGTTATCTCCGTGGGCAATGTATGGGCAGCACACGATGAAGCCCTTCATGCGCAAACTGAAGAGTATGGGTGAACCCAGCTATCCATGGCAGTGAGGTGTGTCGATTACAGCACCCTCAAGAACTACCGACAAGTCCGTATGGTACTCTGGGGTAGAAGCCGTGGAGAACCGCTAGAAACTGCGTTCTGGGGCCGCCCCCAAGTACTGCCCCTCCGCCGCCGGGGCATCTCGGTGGCCAAGATGCTAGCGATCCAACTCATAGAAAAGCACCAATTTAACCGAGATGCATTCAAGTGGGATTTGGGACGCAAGTGCAACAAGTGCCCACAGTAGGATCCTCTGCGCAACGCGCTACTATCGAAGCCAATTACAACAACACAGCAACACAGTTGAGGAGGGGGTGGACGCTCTGAATGAAGCAGACACCGTGAAGTCTGCAATACCAACAATGCCCGCACCCGATGGAACGCACCCATTTGAGCCGTCACCCGCGCCCACCACCGTCACGGCCCACCCGGAGCCGCAGTAGCTGCAGATGGGTTCCCCAACCACTGGTGTGCAAGTAGGGCTCCTCCGGCAGGGACCACAACCAGCCAGACTCGTCGTTCCTTCCCCAAGGACGAGACCGCCACGGCAATCCGAACACCTATGCGAGAGCGAGACAGGCCCACTGGGGGACCACTACCGGTTGGACCCACCCTCAAGACAGGGACCACCACCAGTACACCGTAATGGCACACCACAAGTTTGGAGCGGCAACACATCGAACCTCCAAGAGCCCAACGAATCTACGCACCCCCACAATCCACCACCCGACCCGCTAGCCCCAAACCCGTGGTGGGAGAGGGCCAGCCTATCACGGGCGTGGTTGCTGACCCAGATGACACGAACGGGGTCGTACCACTGACTAGCTGAACAGCGAGGTGGGTGGTCGAAGTATCGAGCGAGGAAGCAGACAACAAAGCAAAGAGTCTGTCGGATGACACATGTTAGAATGAGGGCTCTAGATCACAAGGTGCAGCCAACGAGGCCCGACTCCGAGTTCTAGGCAAGCGGACACGCTTGTCAACCCTGACCCTACCAAGAGGAGACGACCCGCCGCATGACCCACGCTCGAACCAGCCTGTCACCCAGTCCTCTACAGGAGGGGGCAGCAGATGACTCAGCCCCACATGGGGGCTATGTGGTCACGGCACCTGTCCAGTCAGGGAAGGTCTAGCTCTAGAAACTGGTGTCTGTGCCACCAATGGACCCACCTGCCCCAAACCAACACCTCTTGGAGGAACCACTGATGGCGGCAACCCAGCGTGTGGCGGCGACCAAGAGCAGTGTACGCACAGCAGTGGGGCTGCTACGCGACTTGGGGACACTGACATGCAACGAAGTTGGACAACGGGATATGCATCACGCAGCGCAAGAGAGGTACCACGCCGCACTCCAGCTACTGGCCGACGGAACCGTCCCACCATGGGACACCAGAAGGAGGAATCAGCCCCAAGACTAGAAATCCTGCAGTCCCGAGCCCTCACAAGCTGATGGAGGAAGTGGCAGCGAGGGGTCTGGGTTTGGTGGGATGCGTTCCCTTCCTGATGGACCTGTGGTTCAGGCACGCCCCGTCTAATTGGAAGGAGGCACGCACCACGACCCTAGCGCAACAGCCGGGCACGGACAAGAAACTCACCGTGATGCTACGCAAACTAGCCAAGGCCTGATCGACGAGCTACCGCCTGGTAGTAGGCAGCGGCCTTCACCAAGCCCATCGCCGCTGCGAAGGGTAGCCTGATTGTGGATATAGTGCGCTTCAAAAAACAATGGGAGCCACAGATTCACCCTCGCCACAGGTTAACCCACCCCACACCCAAACACCTAGACCAGGACCCTCGGAAATGGGCAGGTGAAGGACAGGCGGTACACATGTTAGCAACGTGTTCCGGAGCTGTGTGTTACCGCTGTGGGAGCGCCACATTGTCAAAGCTGCAGCAGGGGACGCCGTGTACGGCTTCAAGTTGCTCACGTTGGGTCGGACACACAGCCCAGCCATTGCACCCGAGCTACTCAGCCGCTCCCTGGCCAAGGAACTGAGTGAGAGATGCCCTGTCGTGCAGTACATGGACGGCGCGCTGATATTATGGCTGAGGGGTCGGGGCAGGGTACAACAGTCAATCAGCCCAACCAAGGCATTTGTGACAAGCGCAGCCTAAACCACTATGGGACGGCTGTAGCTTTAAGTTTAATGCATGGTGAGCAGGACAGACTGCCGGTGAACTGACAGGATGCGTTGTTGAATGCCTGCCTTCGTGCATGGGAGAACAACCAAAACCCATGTTGTACACTTATACACATAAGTTTTGGATCCCTGTACTTAGACCACGTTGTGTTTTTGGCCCATCCACCCACCCACCCAACAGCCAGCCATCATGTGCATTACAGCCCATGGTGAGCAGGACAGACTGCCGGTGAACTGACAGCATGTGTTGTCGAATGCCTGCCTGCGTGCAAGGGAGAACAACCAAAACATCCCCCCAGTGTGTTGCGCTTCGTTGCAGGTGGACTTCGACTCACTCTGCGCCAAGATCAAGGAGCACTACCCCACGCGGCGGCAGCCCGAGGACACCCCGGCGCTGCGCGACTTCGTCCGGCTGTGCATGCGGCAGGCCCCCGAGGACCGGCCCACGTGCGCCGAGCTGCTGCAGCACGAGTTCATCACCAAACATCTCGGGAAAGTGGACCTGAAGCGGTGGCTGCGCGCGAGCGGCCTCGTCCCGTCGTCGCGCAGCGCCGACGCCTCCCCGGGCGGCGCCGCGGGCCTCTCGCCCCACACCGCCTCGCCCCTCGGCGCCTCGCCGCTGGCCCCGGCCTCCAGCTCCGGGTCCCCGAAGCCCATGGCGCTGCTGCAGGTGCCCGCGGCGGACGGCATGGGCTCGCAGGAGGTGTCGCCCCTCTCGTCCCCCTGCGAGGAGAAGGCGGACTGACCCGTCCCGGCGCTGCCCCCGGCGCCCGCCGCCCCATGCCCCGCACCGGGCGGGTCTTCCTCAGTTCTGCTCCGGGGGGCATGGCCGCGGTGGGGCGTGGCACTGGCCGAGGGAGGGGCGGGTGGGTCCGCCGTCGTCTTGGACACGGTGCCGGGCCATGGGGTCCGGGATGCGATGCCCGGGTGTGGCACACGGTGACGCCGCTACCCGGGCGCCCGCGAGCGCTCGTGGGCCGCCGGGAGGAACTAATAAATGGGTCGCAGGTGCGCAGAGACCCCCGGAGGGCTCTTGCCTCCCTCCCAGCCGCTGAACGCCACCGCGTCCTGGTTTCCCTGTCGGACGCGATTGGCATGTCGAGGTCATCCCCAGACAGTCGCTCGTCCTGCTGCGGGGGGCGGGGGGGGGGGGGCTGGCAGAGCGACCCATGGCCTGCGGTGCACTGGCCGCCGGTTCCGACGGCGCGCCGCGTCGCGACGTGGGGCCTCATGCGCGTAGTGCCGCGTTTCCGCCGCTGGACCCCCGACCGACCGCTGTTGACCAACGGCCGGCGATTGCCGGGCGTTTGTCGGCTTCCAACCGATATACCAACCGTTGTTCGGTAGCGGCCTTCTCATGCGTTTTTTTGCACGCAGATTTGAAGAGCGGCAAAGGTCGGCAAGTCTTTCAACAGCGTGACTTAGGGGCCAGTCAGTCAGTAGAGCTCGCCCCCATATCTCATAGTCTTCTCTCTTCCTCTTATCTTAAGTGCAGATTATAGCGATGTTTGGCAAGGACTCGTTTCGATTTCTGGCGTCCAGAACGCATCAGAAGCGCGCTGCAGCAGGCACTCTCCCCTTTGGAGCCTTGCAGAGGAAACGGTCGTCATACTCCCCCAAGTGCATGTCCGAGCGTTGTGGGGGGGTAGACGAGGGCGAGGGTCAGACCGCGGACTTGTTCCCCCGGTGCCTTGCAGTCCCAGGGCCAGAGCGCGAGGGCTTGGCTCGCTGCCGAACCCCCCGTCCGACGGTCGTGGGAGAACGCGGTGGGAAATCCCTGGCCGAAGGAAACGGGCTGTGTTTAGCACAAGCGCCCTGAAGCTGATCAATGGAGTATCGATGGCCGTCTTGATGCCCCCAGCGCACATCATCGTTGGTGGAGCCTCCACGACTGCTTTGCAGCCCCGTGAGGGCCCAATGGAGTGGCCGTGGACCGCAAAAGAACAGCCCTCCATCCCCGCAGCCCCCCCTCCCCCCCCCCAAAGTGCAGGTGTCACAGGGTATGCGCCCGCGGGTGGCCACTCCGTCCCCTTTGGCAGTGTGAGTGGCCAGTGAGGCTCCCGCACCGCGCATGCCCCAGTGTTGCTTCCATGCGTCCGGGATGTGGTTGGGTGTTGGCATTCCCCTGCCCCTCGAAAACACTGGGCGTTCTGGTCGGTTTTGATAGTGCATTATGGCCCTCCTTCCCAATCCCATGACAACAGATGAGCTGGGACCAGTGTAATTCGTATTTGATGCACCGTGAGCGGCTCATGTTCTGCATTGCTCACCGTCAACCGCCAACAGTTTGGAGGGTCCCCTCCACAAAAACTCGAACAATGGGGTCACACTGCATGCCTATTTGTTTTAACCATTACTATTCCTCCCCACACCCCCTGAGAGACGTCTTTCCTAGAGTTGTGAAAAAGTATTTTTATTGGAGTGGAAGGTGATTCTAATATTTGCGTGCAGTGTGCACTACCAACGTGGACAACCATTCCATTTTTCGAAATTGAAAAAGGGATTGTCGGACTGCAATATTTTGCTCAGAGATTCATGCTCATATGAAGCAACACTACCCTCACCAATGCTTCCACTGGCACAGCGTTCATAGCACCTCATACCAGGCCAGTCGCCCCACACCCACAGCATAGTCTATGTCCAAGAGAATGCTGTTGATGCATTGGGCATGCAGTGTGCGCAGTGCAGATTCCTGGTGACCGGGTCCCTGATTTGGAGTCTTTTTACATACCGTATCGTGTGGCCCAATCCGTTTCTTGACCAACGCCTGCTGTACTCCTCTCAGAGATTGTATCATGATGCTCTTCAACATATCCAAGATTGTTTCTGTAGGTGTAATGAAGGAACCGTGTGTACAGAAAGGTTGTGCTCGAGTAGAAGCACGCGTGGACACGTTGAAGTTGCAACAGTAAAGCGATACACGAAAGCAAAGACACACAACAAGTCAAGTCTGTGGATTGATGACAACTGGAGTTAGCCAAGCGGGACAGGTCGACAGAAGCTGCAGAACATGGTCGGAGAATCATGTGAAAGGATGAAGAAGCAGACGCGTGCACAGTAAAGAAGCAGACAGTTTTAGCACAGCACATGAGCTCTGCAATAGAGCGTTTGCCGTCACGTGCAATGGAATAGGGGGGCAGAGAGCTTGAGTAGGTTCACGGAAGTTCTCAGTGGCGCTGTGAATCACACCCTCCTTAGTTCCGGGAAGTATGCGCAAGTACGCATGCAGTGTGCACTCGGTGCAGTGAGTATGTCCAAGCCTAACATCACCAGACATCAAGGCCCCGCAGGTTTCATGCCCTCATTCAGCACCCATATCCTGGTTGCATGGCCCTACATCTGTTTCAGCGTGTTGCCAAGTTGTGCAGCTATGCCTCCCACGTCCCGGGCTGCACCAACCGTAAAACAGATTATTCATCCTTTTCCCTCCCGCTTGCAACTGCCCACCCCACGGGCGGTTTGTACATCGCATGCGCATGTGGGACGGGCTGCAGCCGCAGCACAAATTCTAAGGCCCGGGTCAGCTGAGCGGATCAATCCGTGTGAAGTGGTAGATCGTGGTCCCGGCTGAGAAACCCACGATCCTCCGGTGCAGTGGATGGAGAAGGGAAGTCCCAGGCTGTTGGCAGACTTGGACGATCCCTGTGTCCATGGCCATGTGCATACCGCTTTCCCTGTGATGTCCAGATGCACAATGCCCCAGGGCCCCACTCAGAAGGTGGATGATAAGTTGGCCTCCTCCCCTCCCTTTGCTTGACGCGGCGCATCAGAGCGTCATGGAGAATGATCGGCGGCCAGGCCTGAGCCGCCTGTACCACAAGATTGAGGGCCTGCGTGGCAGGGGGGTGCGGGGATGGGGCCCACCTGGCCCGAAAGTGCAGCATCCCTACTCTAGCGCACCGGACGCTGGAGACTGAGGGGGACCCTTCTGTCGGCGATTTGTATCGATGCTACGGGGTAGGCTCCCCTGGTGTGCTGGTCTCTGTGACCCCCCCCCCCTACCCCTGAACTAACCAACCAACACCATGGCCTCGTGCCAACCCCCCCCTCCCCAAGGAAGTACCAACCCGCACACTCTCTCCGCTTTTGTGGCAAACCCCTTACACACGCTGGATCTGGGACACACACACACACACACACACACACACACACACACACACACACACACACACACACACACACACACACACACACACATCAGTTCTGAGTTCGGCCCTGCAGGGGGGCAGCCCTGACGGGCTCTGGATCTCTATATGTACAGGGTGCTGCCAACACACCGCAGCTCCTGGCCCTGTGACCCAGCCACGTTGCAACAAGACACACATTGCGTGCCGTGTGCCCTACCTCTCCCCACAGACCTGATGGTTTGCAGCAGTGGTGGGAAATTCGGATTGTTGAACCTCGCAGTTGGAGCATGAATGGAATTGATTCCTTGGCACACACGCACACGCACCCGCACCTGCAAGGTCGCAAAGAGGGAGCAAGGCCGGCAGGACGCGGGTCAGTCTAATCTGATGAGTCTAAAATCAGTCGGCACAGTCGCACACGCACGCGCGCGAACACGCATACGCACACCCACACACCCACACCCACACCCACACACACAGGTGATCAAGACCGCTGAGATGCTGCTGGCGGTCGGCGGAACGAGTCTTAGGGGGACCACTGGATGCGGCAGTGGAAAGGACATAGTGGATGGCGGGACATACTCTGTAAATGATAGCGGGAACAGATCGGCCAGTTCCCGGGATAACCACCACCTCAAAAGTGCACACTGCACAAGTCCTTCCCCAGGGTTGAGAACCCCCCCACCACCACCTCTTTCCTGACCTTCCCACCTCCCGTCTCACCCCCTTCCTCCGTGACGTCCTCTGCCTGCCACCAGCATGACCACCGCAGCCTGGGGCACCCAATCTCAGTCGTAGCCTGGGGCCTCCTCCGCCCTGTCCATCTCTATAAAGCCCCTGCTGCCCCATCGCATGAGAGGCAGGCTGGTGCAGCACAGTGCCCGGGCGGGTTCCAGGGCCACAGGTGGGGCTATGGGATAGCCACTGCAGGTGCCCGGAGGGGGGCTTGCGTCAGAACCCAACCGCGTGTACCCTCGGTTTGCACCCAATCCCATCCCGCCAACCATTTTAAGCGGTTGAGGGTTCCGTGAGTTGCACACACCTGGCGACATGCTCCCAACGATTGACAGAGGGTGGGGGCACACAACGACCACCGCTGGAGGGTTTGCTTGATCCTCTACACCAGCCGCTGGGTGCTGGTCAAACATGGATGTGCCAGGCATACGCCGGGGGGGTGGCACAATGCCTACCTCTCTCTCTAGTGCCACGGGATGGTCCACACAGCTGGGGGCGTGCATACCAGACCAGCCATATACTGCATGGTTGATGTGTATGGGGTTGGTAAGCACTGCCCCCACCCAGCACCCACCTGCCCTAGCTATTCATTTGGGGCCCATGCAGCTTTATTGTCAAGGACACACATTGTTGGACCAAAGGCTGAAGGTGCCCATGGCAGGAGCATTCAGTAAACCGACCTGTGCTCTTGCATGCAGCCGCAGGCTGCTGCAAGGGGCCGTCCCCTTCTTTCTGGGTGGCATCCCATTTAGCATCGACGCGCCCGAGGCCTATCAAGACCTCTCCTTGGGCGTCCCTCCCCTTTATCGCCTGATAACCCGTTCGCTGCAGCCGGGCAACCGGCTCAGCCCCCGGGCAGTGTTGTAAATTTGTGCCGTGCGGCACTTGTTTGGATGTGACGCAGCCCTAAGGCCCAGGGTGATCCAGTGTGTCAATTTGCATTGGCTGGATCACGGTCTCGGACATGGTGCTGTGACAGTGCGGGCGCGCGGTGCGTTTAGGCAGGACTGACGTAGAGCGATGGTAACAAGGAATGTTGCAAACAGCGGTCATACGGCACCGATCAGCAGCAACGGGTGGCCAATTCCTTTGTTTGGGTAAAAACATCTTTGTCGCAGTCCTGGGTTACGTGTATTTGGTTGCTTTGGGGGGGCTGCAGGGGGCATTGTTGGCCACCGCGTTCCTGCCTGTGATCAGGGTGTAGTGCATGGGTAAATGACGCGTCTGCCAAAACGCACGGTGCGATTGAGGCGCTCTCTGCGACGGCCTCGGCTTCGCAGGTGCAGTGGATGGAGACGGGAAGTCCCAGGCTGTTGGCAGACTTGGACGCTCCCTGTGTCCATCGCCAGTGTTCATCCCGCTTTTCCATGTGACGGGCTGCTACGTCGCAGTTCACAGTGCCTCGGGTCTGACTCAGAAGGCGTTTGGGTTGGGGGATTGTTCGAGTTATGGCTTGCCATCAGCCGGTGTGGGGCCAACTAAATGCGCAACTGCCCCCTCCACGGCGCGGCTGCGATGGCCACTGCTGCGCCATTCGCCACACGGGTCAGGCAGTACAGAGACCTCGACCTCCGAAGGGTAAAGAGGTGTAGGCGAAGGAAGAGAAGCGAGTGGAGGCTCCCTGCCGGCCTGCCCCAGCACCCCCTCCCCCCCTTCAAGTTCCCACGCTTTGAACAATTTGGCATTCTTGTCGGAAGCAAAAACGCAGGATCAATTTACTTGGGATTGGTGCGTAGAATGGGGATGCCCCCTGTCAGCCGTGTTTGAAACCCAATTTGGGGCAGGCGTATATTTCAGAGAGCAAAGGGGGGGGGGGGGGAGGGAGAGAGAGAGAGAGAGAGAGACAGAGAGAGTGTCTGACTGGATCCCCCAACCCCACCCCTGCACAAGCATGCGTTTGTCTAAACACGGCAACCCTGTGTTTCCCACATTTTTTTTTGATTTTTTAGAAGCATGGTTTTTTGCGGTTCCAATGGAAGGAAAATGTGGTTTGTAGCTTTGTGCAGGCTGTAGGAGATGCAGGATGTAGGAGATGCAGGATGACTGGCAACATCCCGGCGCACCATCCCCATGCCCCCACCCCCCCCACCCCACCCCAACCCCCGCCTCGCCCGCAATTGCCTCTGCATTTATGTAAAAAACAACAACAAAAGGCGACGCTGCCTTCCCCTCCATCTGCGGGGGTATAAGATCTGTGCAGCACGGCCGAGGCTTCTGAGCTGTACACGGGGCGGGTGGGTGATACTCATGCATCACCAGTCCTTGGGTCCTGTGGTGCAGTGCAGGGCTGCTTTTTGTTGCAGGGTTTTCAGACAGTTTCTGGGTTGCATCCCAAGAACACCGGCAGATGGCACACATGCCGTTTACTGTCGCTGCTTTCCGAAGGGCCGCGCCAGGGCTTGCGAATTGTACTCTCCACAAGTTAGGGGCTTGCCTCTGAAAGAAGGTGCCCCTGCCGCGGTATAGCCCCTGCCCTTTGACGGTGAAGCATGACTGGACTCGGGAGATCAGCTGCAGCGTCAGTTGACATCTTTTCCGGCACCTCAAGTGAGACGGTGACACTTTTTGTTTGCGTTCGTTGTTGTGTGCCATGTATGATCGTCTGCACCTGCTCCCCAGTGCAAACTTGCTGGTGTGCCATCGAGTGTACCCCCACCCGCCACCCCCTCTGAGAAGAACAACGCCCTTGTCAGAGCAGCATGAGGTCGGACTTCAGCAGTTCCATTTTCTGGTGGTCCAGTCTGGGGGTGACGATGAAGTTTTTTCTGTGATTTGGGGGGAACGTTAGCGCGCCGAGCGCGCGCAGGGCGCGCGCCGGGCATCTTTTGTGACCCGTGCCCCACCGGTGGACTGTTGCCATTGAATTGTTGGGCAACATTATATGGATTTGCCCCTTGGCCCCCGGGACATCAGCAGATGTTTTGATTTGGGATGGGTATGGACCTTCTCGTACCCGAGGTGATTTCTTTGATTTTGAAGTTGGGGGCCATGATGGTGCTTATAAAGGCCGGATTCATGTCATTGTGCCATTCATTGGAAGAAAGAATGGCACTTGAGCAGCCCGCCAACAATGTTACAACGACGTGCACGGGTGGTATACGGCACGCATTGAGCAGCTGTTTGCTCGGTTGTGGCACGCAAGATGAGGCAGAGGATGAGGCAGAAGTGTGTGTGTTGTTTTGCCAGAAGCGCTCCACCGTTAATAGACAAGTAGCGCGCCGGGCGCGCGCCGGGCAAACATTCCCCCTTGGGGCTGTAGATGGTATTTGGGGGCTGCTGATGACTGCCCGGCCAGTTTTTGCCAAATGCCCTCAACCCTCACTTTCTATCACACCCCTCCCGAGGCCGCAAGAACCAGCGGCTGCCGGTGGCCAAAAATACTAACAATACCGGCCTCCGAAAACGGCCAGAGTGGCCCAAAATAACCAAAACACCCGCCCTCCGAAAACTTCCCCCCGTCAATGGCATCTTACGCCAATTCTTGTGTCATGCGTGGCCTCGGGCACCTTCGCATGGTTTCCTTCCGGCACGGGTTAGACACGCCCAGCCGAGTTAAGTGTGCATTTTGCAGTCAACGGGTCACAACCATGCATTCTTGGGGTGATTGTTAGTACGGAGGTCTGTGGAGGGCAATACTATACAGTAAAATTGTCGGGGGAAGTGTGCCACATAGTTCCCGAGTGGTGTGTGTCTCTCCACCTAATGGGGGGTTCTCATGCAATGGGGAGGCACCTATCTGGGCCTCACAGTTGGTGTGGTTCCAGATTGTCCCGCACAACCAGTGTCATGGATCACCATGCCCTTGTGCGGCCAGGTACTCCCAGTGTCGGAACACGCCCCGATCTGCCATGGGGCGACCTCCACGCAAGTTCGTGCCATCTTCGTTGCTTTTTGGAGAGCGGTGTTACACATGTCCCATGCATCCCACCCTCCGCGGTTGTAGGACAATGGCAATTGGACCATGCCAGGTCACAAGCGGACAGCATATCATGCCTTGTACCCGTCTCGGGGTTTCCCCGGGGCACAACAGTGGCAAGTAGTGCCACACAACGCGTCCACGGGGCCTACCGCGATGCAACTTCACCTTTGGCACTACCTGGATGACACAGTTGTGTACGTGCCCCCGCAACGTCTGGCACGGCACGGCCTAGGAGACACTTTGTACTAGTTCCATCAAAGTGTCTACCTGCCGGAGCGGGTTAGGTGGCCAGCTTTCGTGAAGCATCACGACGCAATTTATTGTTTCATAGATCTTCCTACGCCGATGGCTGCCAGGGAGCAGCAGGGATGCCATCGTTGGCTTTCTTGGGTAGAAAGTTGAGAAGGGTTGCACATGGCTCAAAATGGGTTGGAAACCCACCGCATGGGTTCACTTGATAGTTTAGTCCGCTTGGAAGGCAGTCATAAACCATTGAGATTGGCGATAAAAAAACGGGGGTGGTTGGATTTTTCTAGTTGGAGGGGGTGCTTTTTCTGTGCATCCCGGCTCTTGCTCTTGCGTTTAAAACCTGAGCAAAAACTAACCTTTCGATGCCCACAGGGCGCATATATGGTAAAGATGTCGCACATCCGCAATCCCGCCGACACTGTGGGCAAAGCTGCTGAATTTCATGGCATGTGTACTCTGTCAGTAGAGCCTTTTGGTCGGACATCCTTGCCCCCCCCCCAAAAGGGCTCACTTTTTGAGTGTCCATTTTTCAAGTGTCTATTTTTTTTTTATGTCTTATGCCCATGCTCCGTGGGGACTTTACCCTAGAGCACTACTAAGACGCCATCACTGCCAGCAATGTTTGTACCCCCATCACACAACATCTGTGACTAGAACAGACTGCGGCCCATCAATCTCAGCTGCGAATTCCTTGGTCTTGCTGAGCTGCGGGACTGTCGTTTCTCTCTCATTCGGGCCGTCTTGACCCCCAAGATCCAATACTTTTTCCCACACATTTGATTTATTTTGCTCCATACTCCCTCGGTACTCACCAGGTACTCACAAGGTACTTACAAGGTACTCACTAGGTGCGCACCAGGTATTCACAATCTCAGTTGATTGTTCAAACCAATGATCCCGGTCCTCCTTTCCCCAATCAAAGCTCCTGTCAATGATACTCCATGCATCACCCCCCAAAACGGCATCCCTATCCATTTATTTTTTCCCTTCCCATCGTGCCAGCTCCAATTCTCCTCCTCAACCGGTGTTCGTTTCGCCTCCATTACTACCAATGACATCCTGCAATCACTCAATCTTGAGCCCCTCCCTGACACAGATGAGCTCTCCGATTTCTAAGGCCACTCTGCGGGCGGCGATAGCACCGGTGACAGTCACAACAATACCTTTAGCAATGACAATGATGAAAGCGCAAAACCAACGTCAGCAAGACGAGGTTGCGCCGTCACCCACCCTGACCCCCCGCCTCCACCACCCTACATGATGGATGAGTACAGTTAGGCCAAAGGAGTGCATCATGGTGAACACAGTCCCAGCGTTTTCTCCCTAGCCACTGTTTTTGGGGGATACAAACATGTTTGTTTTTCATGCCAATCCGTCCTGCTTGTGTGGTCAGGCTATAAGCTATATTGGTCTTGATAGGTTCGATTTTCAGATGGTATGTGCGCGGCTAAATGCAACCATTGCAATTCCGCCCGGATGTTTTCATATGCCTCCACACGGTTGTCCATTTGATAGTGGAGCACCCAACCAAGAAGGGGACACATGCAGTTGTGCCAGAACCACTAAACTAATGGCTGACAGTGTCTATGGCAGGGACATTCAGTCAATCGATACCAACCATTGATCCCCCCTCCCCTTCCAACCCCCTACCCCCCTCTGGTCCCTGGGACCCCCCTTCCGCCCCCCCCCCCTCCCCCCCGCCATTTGTCCACTAAAACCAGGGATGTTCCTAGGTTGGTTTGGATGGGTCCTGTCAATTGAGCCCTTTTGGGGGGGATGGAGGGTCCAACCAAGGGGTCTATTGAACCCCTGTCCCCCAAGAGTGCAATTGCCATTGGGGGCAATGCAGCCAAGACAGCAGGCGGTACCCAAAGCGGTCAAATGGCAACACATGTTGGCCGATGCTGAGAATTTAATTCAAGCCAAGTTGAACTGTGGATGGGATATGGCCTATTGTTATGGGTCACACAAACAGACGGCAGGGCTATCGGATGTAGGGTACGATGTATGGTTTTAAGAGGACAATGAGCAGAATGAGAGCCATGAGCGGCAAACAATAACTAGAGCAGACCCGAGGGTTGCGCTGTTGGCGGTGCAAAAAGAGCAGTAGGGGGTCAAACTCCATTTTGGTTGCCGAATTGGTCCACTTGGGATTTCAGGGGAAGTGTGGGAAGTGGGAACGCAATGGATGGGTGGAATCTACGGGGCCGTTGGCAAACGTCAATTTGTGGTTGGCGCTATGGAATCGATGGTTGCTGGGGGGACAGTGTATCTGTACAATGGGTTCCATCGAATGTCGGAGTCGAGGGCAATGAAAGAGCTGATGAAGGGGCGGTTAGGGGATCAGCGAGAGCATTTCCACGAGAGGAGATGAGTGATTTTAGTGAGGATTTGAGTGGCGGGTCACAGGGCGGGGCAGTGAATTGTGGGACAGTGAGTCACAGGCGGTGAGAGTGACACAAGTAGTGGCAGTGACAGTGACAACTCCGGTGATAGTGAGGACACAATACTAGTTAGTAAACAGCAGCGCCCGGATGTGACAGCAATAGGTTGCTGACCGGGTTAGATCATCAACGGACTCACACATGAGCGTGCCCCGGGGAGAAAGGACCTGCCACAAGTGAGGTGATGGGCCCCAAACGGGGGCATGGCGATCAGAAGCCGCATTGCGGGTATACCCAAGGTAGGAATGTAAGTGGCTGCTTCTTCGTCGATTGCGGCCCCTATCTTTGACCGGGGAAGAAGCTATGGTTTATTCTGAGAGTTTACTTAGATTCTGAGACTGTCTTGTACTGTTGCAGAACTGTTGCAGCTTCATAAAAAAAATAGGTTGCCGACCGTGTTCTCAGGCAGGGAGCAGAGCTTACCCAAGCCAGCCCATGCAACATTCGTTAGCCCCTTGCGGCAAACTCAAGGCAACATTCAGCACTGGTTTGGATCAGACATGATTGAAGAGCTGCAACCGTACAGCCTGTGACACAGGGACTATATCGGTAGCTAAGTATCCGTTGCCTCATGGCCCCGTCCCCCAAGTGAAAGGCCGCCCACCCCTGCTAACGCTAGCAGACAGGGCTGCGGTGGCCCACCAACTTGCGCATCGCTCCCCCTGCCCTTGCATTGAGCAGTTTGCTGGCCCCGGTGCTCTGTGCCCGGGCACGTGCATGGGCGACACGCTGTGAGGGCCCCGTCTGTAGCCTCGCGCGCACCTGGCGGCACTCGGAGCGGCCATGTCCAACAACAACTTGTTGACGATGGAGTCGTTCATTACGCACTGGATGGACCTGAGCCGCGCGGTGCCGCACGAACGGAAGGAGCTCAAGGAGGCAAAGGCACCGCCCCCGAAGGCGCAGCGGCGGGTCCTGTCCGCGGACGCCCGAACCCGCGTCGCACGGGTCGACTCCGGGCTCCGCAAAAGGCAGGCGCCCACCGACACCCGGGACTCTGCAACGCCCCGGCAACCGGTCCGGCCCCCCACAGCGCCACCGCGGGCCAATGCGAAGGACCGCGAAGATCCCGGCGGCCGCTCCGGGAAGGGCCCATCCCCCGTGGGGGCGCCGCACGAGGGCAAGGAGGGCGCTGGCGCTGCGTGGGAGCACCGGGTGCTCCATGCGGATGAGCGGCAGTTCCTGCAGGTCCACATATGCGCGGCGTAGAACTGCATGCCCTGTGGCAAAGGGGGGCATACCATTGCATGCCCTGCGCACTTGGGGGGGGGGGGACTTCCTATTGTGTTTCAATATTGTTTGGGAAGGTGCTTCCGATTATGTCTCAATGTTGTGCGGGGGGGGGGGGGGTGCTTCCTATTGTGTTTCAATGTTGTGCGGGGGGCATTTCTGATTGTGTTTCAATATTGTGCAGGGGGGGCACTTCCCAGTGTGTTTCAATATTGTGTTGGGGGCACTTCCTATTGTGTTTCAATATTGTGCGGGGGGCACGTCCGATTGTGTTCCAATATTGTGTGGGGGCACTTCCTATTCGGTTTCACTATTGTGTGGGGGCACTTCCTATTCGGTTTCACTATTGTGTGGGGGCACTTCCTATTCGGTTCAATATTGTGCCCGGGGGCACGTCCGATTGTGTTCCAATATTGTGTGGGGGCACTTCCTATTCGGTTTCACTATTGTGTGGGGGCACTTCCTATTCGGTTTCACTATTGTGTGGGGGCACTTCCTATTCGGTTCAATATTGTGCCCGGGGGCACGTCCGATTGTGTTCCAATATTGTGCGGGGGCACTTCCTATTCGGTTTCACTATTGTGTGGGGGCACTTCCTATTCGGTTTCACTATTGTGTGGGGGCACTTCCTATTCGGTTCAATATTGTGCCCGGGGGCACGTCCGATTGTGTTCCAATATTGTGTGGGGGCACTTCCTATTCGGTTTCACTATTGTGTGGGGGCACTTCCTATTCGGTTTCACTATTGTGTGGGGGCACTTCCTATTCGGTTCAATATTGTGCCCGGGGGCACGTCCGATTGTGTTCCAATATTGTGCGGGGGCACTTCCTATTCGGTGTCGATATTGTGCGAGGTGTCCCTAGGAACTACCACCCACCCTCCAGACGTCTCCAGGACGTAGCCGCAACCCTCCAGCAAGTGCACGGCGTGCCCTGCAGCCCCCCGATGTCCCTGGTCCGCACCGCAGGGGGACGAGAAGGTGCGCCGTGTGAAGCAGTACGACCGCTGGGTGTGCGACGTCGGCATCCGAGGGCTCCAGAACATGAACTTGGCGGCCGCCGGGGCCCGCGTGGACCACCAGAACCGCCGCGTCCAGATCCTCGACTTCTCCTTCTGCAACCTCCGCGAGATGGCGCAGGTCTTCACGGCGCAGCCCCGCAGCGGCCGCGTCCGCAAGCGCGCGGTCTGGGGCGAGCAGTCGCAGACCACCGCCCCGGCGCCCCCGTCGCCGGCGGCGTCGGACCGGCCCACGGACCGCCTGCAGTCGGAGCACGCGAACGCGGACGAAGAGGAGGAGGGGGTGCAGGAGGAGGCGGAGCTCATCCCGCAGTACTACGCCAACGCCCTGAAGCTGAACAACAATCAGGTCCGGGCCGTTCTGCTGGGGGACGGGGGTCTGGCGGTGCGGCGATGTGCCCGGAGAGGGCGCTCTTGCGACGGCGGGCGCGCGGTGCGAACTTTGGGGATATCTGGGGGACCTCCCGGGACCGATCGCACCCGGGCAGGGATGCACTAGAAGGGAAGGGACCAGAGGCGGCCCCAGAGACGGTTAGACAGGCGGTTGGAGGAGGTTTGCAAAACAGTTGGGGGCGGTTACTGTCGGTTACAAATGCCATTGAAGCGAGCACCGGCCATCAGGGAGACAGTGGCTGTTTATGGGCTGAGCGCCCTGGAGAGGGTGCGTCAAGAGGCCTCCAGGAATGCACAACAACTCCGCGGAAAGAGAGCCGTTGTGTTGTGCTCCGCTGTGGACCGGGGCGCATCGCGCGTGTTCTACACATCGATGCACATGCGGCGGAGATGCCTGACCACAGCACTTCAGGCTTTCGGTCCAGTTGGGCCCTTGGGGCCTCAACGTCCGTGTCGCTCGGTTCGCTCTCGTGAGGTCACACACGAAGCATCAGTGATCTGGGCCTGCGTTTGAAACGTTTGGACCAGCACCACAGTTTTGACAGTTTTGACGCGTGCAGCACAAACCGCGCCAGGATTTAGGTCTGTCGCCATTGCCACCCGTGTTGATGATTGGAAATGGGCTTAGGGCCACTGTCAGAATGTGAGCCGGATTGCATTTGTTTCTGATTGCTACCGCCAGTGCCATGATTATGAGACTTGATCTTATCCGATTTGAGAGGGCCATCCCTGGACTGCAGAGGCGTTGTGAGGGTCCTCCCCTGAACAGATACCACATTTGCCGCAACGCTTCGGGCAGGACAGGGATGTGTTCAGAAGGTTCATGACTGCCCTTGAAATGTGGTCAAATCCCACAATGAGCTCTGGCTGCAATTCCTGCTCTCATGATGACAGTGAGCCAAAGGAGGAATCGGTAAAAATTCAGAATACGCCAGAATACGCGAGAATATGCGGTTTTGCGGGTATTGCCTCATCGGCCGATCATCCAGCCGCCCCCCGTTCGCCTGCCGACCCCTGGTGTCCGCATGTGATCGGCTTCGCAGGCAAGCCCCCTTGTCCGCGCAAGAGCGCGGCATGAGTCGGTTCACCCAAGGCCTCACGACCCTGAGCCTCAGCACGCCAAAGTTCTCGTTCTATGACTCGGACTACGCAACGGACGTGGGCACCCTCGGGTACTGCCTTCAGTTGCCCGAGCAACTGACGGAACGCCATCATGAGACACTTTCGACTTGTCCCGTTTCGCAACGTTGCAGAAAAAAATTGCAGGGGAGAGGGTCTTTACAAAAAAAAATAGCTCACGTGTCAGCCTGTCAAGTAGTGTGCATCCCGTCAGCAGGGGAGACACGATTTTTTGAGGGATATTTTGGGGCATTGAAGAGAATATAGGAGGACAGGTCTTGTGCTTGCATGCGTGCGCGCGCGGGCGGTGCAACAACACCCTCAGAGTGCCCCCGCATCGCGTCTCCGACTGTCCATGGCCAGGGGTAGCGAGGCGCATGTCATGTCTCCCACGGCGAGCACCCCAACTGCCTTTTCCTTGGCGTGCCTGTGCTGCAATGTGCTGAATGTCCTGGTGTTAAGGGTTCAAGACATTGGGAGGATGGGCCCAGAGGGCTCTGGGGGCAGGAGATGCACAAAACGTTGGGGGGCGGGGGGGCTGGACTCAGGCCCAAAGCCCAGAACTACCCGAGTGCACTTCCCATAGCCGGGCGCGGGTGGTGCCACGTCACCCACCCACCCCCTCCCCCGTCGAACGGATGCTTTGTGCAACGAACACTTCCGTTCGGACCGTAATTTATTGGGACCTGGTTGACAATACTAATTGGGTACCAGGTTTAGGAACCAAATGAATTAGGTCCCGAACGGTGTGTCCAACCAACACTTGTTTGGACCGTTTGACCGTTTGGTCCGCTGGACACCGGGGGGGGGGGGGGGGGGCATAGGGATGGGCTGGGCTCTGTACCAGTGCCCAGCGAAGCATGGGTGCACCTGGTCAACGGCACGGGCAACAGCCCGTCTCCGGGACAGCCGACCCACGGAGTAGTCAAACAGGACAAGTCGTCCAGGAGCTCCATTGACACGACCAAAACACGTTCGGACCCACAGAGGGTCAGAATGAGCAGTGGCGAGAGGCCACTAGGCGCCGCCAAAGGCAAACAATCAGATACCGAGGCCTTGTGCCACCCCCCCCCCCCCCCCCTTGTCCGAACACAGGCTCCTGACGTGAATACACCCGACGTGGCCTAAACGCACGGGTCTGGCCTGAAACGCAATCTTTGCCGGCGCCTCATGGCACCGTGCTGGACTGAAGGAGCAATTTGTGGGGGCGCCTGATGGCGTGTTGCTGAACTATCTGGACAATGCGAGTCGCAGCGCCGCTGTGTGATACGTGACGTGCCGTTGGAGTGCCAGAGTGATGCTGGAGGGTGAGGGCTATCGTCGTTCTGTGGTCTAACACGGGCTCTGTGTTTTCGCACTTTTGGACTTTTTTTTGGGACCGGCGTTCTTGCAGGTCCGATCCAAATAGAGAATGTGGTTTGTGGCTTTTGTGCAGCGGTTCGGTACGGGTGCACGACAGGTACGAGGAGGCACAAGCGGTGGGTGTTTGACAGGGATGACTCCTCTTTGCATCCGGGGCGCAGGTGAGCAGACACTCTTGACTCAGCAAGACCTCCCGCTTCTGTGAGGGACGGAGGCGTGCCGGCACACAGCCATGCGGCCCTCGAAGACGTCTGCTTGTCAGGAACAGAGGCGTGCACACAGGGCACCCAGAGCCCAGGTGCACGGGCACGTTAACCCCCAGGACAGGGCAGACCGCGCTCACCGAAAACGGTGCAGAGCGCAGAAGGAGGAGAAGGAAACGACAAAAGGGAAAGAATCAGTTGTGGTTGTTAGAAGCCCCTGTCAGGAAAATTGTCCTTCAGATGCACACCCCAGCGCGCACAGATTAGTGCTGGAGTCGGCAAACCCAGTCTGTATGGGTGGCAAAGTGTTGGTGTGGCTGTAATCCCGTGTGCTCTTGTGTTGTGCTGGGCTGTTGGGCACCCTTTTGTATGGTCATGAGGGGGTAGGGGGTGGCTGATGCCTGCAACATGCGTCGTTCCAGGGGACGCGGGACGCGGGACGTGCCGCGCCGTGGCACGGGCCTGTCCGGGGTTGTGCATGCAGGAGTTCAGTGCCCCCTTGCCAGGGAGGCAAGGGTGTACAGAGCACGGTGACCCCGTGTTTCCGTGCTTTTGCCCCGCGTTAAGACAAGGGAGGGGGGGGGGGGGCGGAGGGCGCAGTGCTGCCCTCTGCACTCCACGCTGCACTGCACTGCACTGCACTGCCACCCCCAGGGGTGCAGTAGACGGGGAGGGGCCTCAGGAGCGGTTAGGCAGGCAGCTGGAGCAGGTTGCCAAAGCGGTTGGGGGCGGGTACTGTTGGTTACAAATGCCATTGAAGCCGGCACCTGCCGTCAGGGGGACAGTGGCTGGGCGTAGGCCGGGCGCCCTGGAGGGGGGCGGGGGGGGGGGGGGTTGGCACAAGGCCTCGGTATCTGATTGTTTGCGGCGGGGGGGGGGGGTTACCTCCCCCCCCTCCAACGCATCACTGGCCACCCTCTCTTCATCGTGGCCCTCAGCTCGTGACCCTGTCGACCTTCGCGGACACGCTGCACAACCTCATCTTCGAGGCCCCGCGGCACCTGACCTCCCTCGACCTCTCCTTCAACGGCCTCGCGGCGCTGCCCCACGCCTGGGGCGACCTCCCCCTGCAGGCCCTCTACCTCCACTCAAACAACCTCCGGGACCTGGACGAGGCCCAGAAGCTGCGGCCCCTCCGCCGCACCCTCACCGCCCTCACGCTGCATGACAACGCCCTCATCCAGACCCCCGGGTACCGCCACACGGTCATCGCGCTGCTGCCTGGCCTCAAGGCACTGGACTTCTCGACGCTCACGGCTTCGGACCGCGCCGACGCCCGCCAGTTCACGGCGCTGGCGCGGGCCATGGCGGAGCAGAGGGCCCGCTCCCGCTTCAGTGGCTAAGGCCCCTCTGGCCCCGCCGCCGCCCGTCCGCGTTCCGGGGGGGGGGGGGGGGTAAGTTGTAGCTTCGTGCGTGTCACCTGAATGAGCCCCCAATGCACTGATCCACGGGGTATTTCTTGTTTCACAGCGAAAGGCGCCTATGGCAATGTCACTGAAGAGCTTTTTGTTCTGACTTTGTTGTGTCGCAACTGTCTGCTTGCGTTAGCAGGTTGGCATTCAACATTCGTATCCCGCAGCGCGGGGGGGGGGGGGGTGCAGACGGGGGGGACCCGCGGTTTTGGTCCGTTTGGGGCCCCCTTCGCGCGACGCCGAGCCCTCCCCCAGGGCTCCCTTCAACAAATCGGCACCACCGGTGGCCTTCAGGGGGGTTGGGGGGGGGGGGGGGGTTCCACACCAGAGGCCTGGGCCGCAGTGGGGGTCCGGTCCGCCGTGGTGCCACCAGGAGGACCGCATGGGGATCGCGCCCTTTGGGACTATCCGCGGAACACTCCGGCACCGCAGGGCGCTCCCCCTGAACACAAAAGGCGGGGATGCCTCCGCAATTTTTGGAACTGCGCCAGGGGCTCAGGTGCCTTCGCTGGCCCCGTGCCTAAGGGTGAGGCTTGGGGGGCGGCACGGTGGCTCTGCCACGTCCTGCTGCTGCACTGACCCCTGTACCACCGGGGGAAAATTTTAGAAAGGGACAAATTTGATGAGGACAAATTTGGAAGCTCCACCTCGTACCAAATATTTCCTTCAATTTTAAGGATGCGATGTGTCAAAGGACAGCAACCATCCAGAGGCCACCAAGAAATAACAATAGCCATCCACTAGGAAGCAACAACAAGGGACCTTATACCAAATTTTTCCTTCATTTCTAAGGACCAGTTCCAAATTCCCCCCCCCCCTAATTTTAGCCCTCCCAAAAAAAAAACCCTCAAATTATTCCCCCGGTGGTATGCACAGCGTGCAGGGCCTTAATGCTTTGTCTCCGCAATTTTCGGAACCGTGGCTTTGGCGGTCCCAGGGTCTAGTGGTCTGTGAAGATCAGGTGTTTGCTGGGGTTTCGAGGCTGGGGTGGGCTGTGCGGCCCGGGTCTGTCAAAGGACCCTGCCCTGGGGAAGGGGGGCCCTTGTCGGATGAGAGTTGCGTGCAGCGCGCGGCGCCATCAGCGCGGGTGTCGTCGCGGGGCGCGCGTACACAGCGCCCGTGTCAGTACGACCGGAGGCGGTGGTTCAGTCCTTCCGTGCCTCTGTTGTTGTTCTGGCGCGGCGCCCGGGGGCGGGGGGGGGGCGGGGGGATTGCAGTGTATGTGGCGCATGGCACAGTGTAGAAGTCCAAAGGGCACCTCGTGCCGTGCTGCTGCTGACACAGAGTCACGGGCAAGGGGCGGAGTCCGGTGTTGTTCATTCCTGGCCACCTTTGCCGGCATTGCAGGCACATGATGAAGAGAATTGAGCAGGTGCCAACATCCAATCACTTTGGAATGATAGATCTCTTGTTCACTACAAACCTATGGCACAAGTTGCGTACTCCTCCGCACCTTACATTATGAAGGGTCGATGCTACACGCCCAATGGATGGTGTGGTGGTCATAGCAAAGTTTGTGGAAACGCGTTGAAGCACGTGAACTCTAATGAGTACCAATGCCTATCATGCAACAAGTCGTTCCACAGGCATGAACGCAGACATTGTGGGGGAGCCGCAAAGAAAATGTCAAACAAGATGCATCATGAGGATGAGTTGGAACAACTGCGCACACGGAAGAGAAAAATGCAAGAAGAGCTAGAGAGCAAGATTGACGAGGAACGAAGGAAACGTCGCTGTAGTGAAGCTGAAGTTGATCGTCTTAACAATCAACTTCGGGAAGAAAGAAACAAACGTGACGCGCATGAAAAGGAGAATGCCGAGGCCGCTGAAACTCAAAGGGGGCTAGAAGATGAGAAAGCAAAGCGCACTCTCGTTGAAAGTGAATTGGCTGTAACACGCAACAACATGCATCGATATAAGCAAGAGAGAGAGAGAGAGAGATAGTG
The DNA here is from genome assembly GCA_964036045.1 of Eutreptiella sp. 'Long Island Sound 2002'. Lineage (NCBI taxonomy): Eukaryota > Euglenozoa > Euglenophyceae > Eutreptiales > Eutreptiaceae > Eutreptiella > Eutreptiella sp. 'Long Island Sound 2002'. The sequence goes on along the minus strand of OZ038386.1, from coordinate 28,519,349 downwards.
TTAGGAAGGAAAAGTTGGTTGCAGCTGCTAACCACCGACTTGAAAAGGATCTCTTGAATGAGAAGATTCAAAAGCCACAGGAGGTTGCGAAAAAGTGGGAGGAGGAAGCGAACAAGGCAAAGCAGAGTGAAAAAAATGCAAGAGATCGCGAGAAGAAGGCAATGAAAGCGTTGGCCTCATATCGGGCTAAGGATGAGGTCATTGACGTCGATGAATTTGCGATGAAGGACGGCATGGAAGTGAGGGGAAAGAAGAAGGATTACAAAAAGGTGAACACGGATGGCAACGCAAGGACCACATTTGTGGCAGAAAACGAGGCATGTGTGCATGTTCGTGTATGTGTGTCATATGGCTGCTAGGAAGTGGGTTTTGTGAGGGCAATGGTGTTGGACACCACCAAAACGGGGGGCAATTTGTGCTTGAGTGATCCGCGTCATATAAGAACACAAAGACTCATCAAGGTTCCATTTGTGCATTATCTTTTTGAACACCATTTTAGTTGGGAAGGTGAGCATTGAAAAGGGACAATGGGTATGGTGTTGCAATTTTGTTGTGCATGTCATGTGGCTAATGGGAACAAGGTTTTTTTGGGGGTGAATGGTTGCACCTACAAAGGAAGGGATTGCAATGGCAATGATCAATGTGATTGAGGAATGCAATGACTCATTGAGTTTTTTCGGCTTCCATTTAAATGCTTTTCTTTGTTGAAGACAACCTTCTTGGGAAGGTGGGGAGGGTATTTTGATCATCAAATTTTATAGTATGATGGCCTTTGGATATGGGGATTTTAGTCAATTAACCATTTGCAAGACACAACTATACAAATTGTAATGCATGCCATTTTAATTGTGTTTCCATCCACAAATACTACATTCGTTGTGTCACTAAGTCAGGCCATACCAGACATGCCACTAGTGCCCGGCAGGGTAACTGAGTTTCGTTAGGAATCAGCGCTGTCCCGTGTGCCACTCGGTAATATCTGCTCCTGTCGCACCCGGAGCTCAGTAAGAACCAGCTGCGTCCCGTGTCTGACCGAGTAGGACTCAGCCTTGTTTGATCACGTGTGACCTGGCGGACGCTGGTGGCAAGTCTGGGCCACACACAAAACTGCACGCCGTGTACCTTCCAGCTCTGAACAGCCCCTGAATCTTGACTCCGAGAGGTTGCCTCGAGTGCCATGCACTGCGCAGGCCATGTAAGCTCATCTTGGTCTGAACCTAAAAAAATCAGAACTGCGCGGTGTGTGCCATCCTTTGCCTCAAATATTTCAGTCATGCGTTTCCTTCTTCCCCTCCTGACCGTAAGCAGCCGGCCACCTCCTGACCCCCCTCTGGCGTCTCATCCGTGTCGTTTCAAGGCGCAGTTTCCATGTTTTGGGGCCTCGCACGTCCCCTTTTGTGGTTCTGACCCCCTGACCCCTCTCCTCTACATGTACGCCTCTGCACACGCACTCAGGGGCAGCTCCCATGGCGGTCGTGCGACAGCGCCTGCACTGTGGAGTGCCCGAATGGGATAACGCCAGCAGGTTCTTACCGAGCATGCATACACAGGGTGGTTCTTAACAAGCCTGCAAGCCCAGGGAGGTTCTTACCCAGCTTGGGCACACAGGAACAATACACAGGGAGCCCCTCAACGAGCCTGCATGACATGGAGGTTCTTACCCTCGCCCCCCCCCCCCTTATCCAGCCCCCCCCCCCCCCACTTTTCCATTCCCCCGTGGGGGGGGGGGGGGGTCACCCGCTAGTTCCCAGACAAAACGCATCAGTGTCATATTGCACAGAACTGCGCAACTGTGAGACGTCGTTGTCAGAGCTCATGTGTACCTCTTTTGTTCTGACCCATTGCACTCCTCCGAGCTCTGAAACTGTTCCCTCAAGGCGCTGTTGTGCGCTATGTCCGTTCTGCAAAGCAGCCTGTGCTGGTGGTTGTGCAAGGCCCTTCTCCCCAACCCTCTGCAGTGTGATGACAAGGCAGCTGAGGCAGGCAGCCGAGATGCCCGACCCCTTGCCCATGCACCTGCCTCGCCCCGTCGTGTGCCTCTGCCCCGTTGCAGGGGCTTGGCTCGTTGCGTCAAGCGCCGATGGGGCTTCGCTGTGTTCTCAGTGGGGGCAGCGGAACGTCATTCCTTTTGTGTCTGGTGCTGCGCAGTGCAGGGCCACGTGGTGTCCCCCAACGTGCGTTGTCCCCTGGACTGCCCTGCGAGGTAGGGCCATCGGAGTAGGTGCGTCTGTGGTGGTTGCTTTGCGCGCCATGCCGCTCTGGTAGGCGCGGATGAATGGCTCCCAAATGTGAATTGGTTGCAGGGTGCGACTGCCCTGATGCCCATGTACACACGGGGGCGTACCGTGCGCTGTGCGCGCGCTGTGCGAAAAGTTGGCTGTTCTCCACCACCGGGAGTTCAGTAAGTTCAGAAGATTGAAAGGACGTCATTGAATGGCTGCTGCAGTGGACGGGGCTACAGGGGGCAGAACTTTGGTCCCTGGGACCCATGGCAAGCATCAGATGTTTGAATTTTTGAGTTTTGAATTGATTGTGCATGATTCTGCAGGTGGGTGGTTTTCAGGGTTGTTACCTGGATAATCACCGTCATAATTGGCGCTGTGCGCGCGCTGTGCCCGCGCTGTGCGAAAACGCCCCCACGGGAGCACCTGACGCGGCGCGCGCGGGGCACGGCGCCTTGGCGACGTCCATGGGAAAGGTGTTGTGTTGGTGTGGCTCTGTCCTCTCGCGCTGCTCCCCTCTGCAGATGCGCTTGTCGGGGACCGTGAATGGCTGGAACGGGCCGCGGGCAATGCCAAAGATTATGAAGTGGGTGCCAATTGTACTGTGCTCTGGATTGCGCTATGTTTGTGGGAAGGACGGGGCGTTTACACAAGTTTTGTGGCCAAAGTGTCTGCTCTCCTGAGGGGCTATTTGGGGACAGGGTACCAGTCGGGATAATCCAGGGGGGCGCACCGTGCGCTGTGTGAAAAGGCGGCTGCCTTCCACCACCGGTAGCCACGGCTCCCAGGGTCCTGAATTCTGCACCCCCGATGCTGTTTTGAGTGGATCACGCCCGCTTCTGTGGGTTTTCAGGGGTGTTCCTGGGATAAACAACGTAACAATTGGCGCTGTGCCCGCGCTGTGCGAAAACGCCCCCCCCCCCAAATCAGGAGAATCCAGGTGTGCTCGAGTAGCGCGTGGCGCAAGCACTGCCGCATGGTGCATGGCTTGGCTGGCAGGACATTGGCTTCCACGCGTTATGTCACAGGGCCTCGGTTGTGTTTGAATGCGCCACAGCTGCCTCCCCCCCCAACTCACTCAGCCTTTACGGCACACCTCCCCATTGGCTCCAGCCACGCTGGCCTGTGTGCCCCATTTCGGCGGGTGTGCGACCAACGGCCGAAGTGGAAAGTCAGAGCAACAGTCGGCGTTGTTTCCGCAACTTTTGGAATTGTGTCCTTCTTCGCCCTTTAGAAATGCGCCCCCATGTCCGAGCAACGGCACTTGTTGTTTCCGCCAAAATTTGGACCTTTGGTGTTGCTCCCGCAAGGGGGGGGGGGGGTACGCTCTTGCACAAGGGGTGGGTGAGGGGCTCGCAAACCGTGGGTTGGATGTTGCATTGTGCCCCATTCGTGTCGATGGTGCCTGGGTTCTGGCTGTGTCTGTCCGCCATGCCTTTCCCTCCCCACATACGAACCTCTTGGCGTCCATTTCCCTGTTAACCAGGCACCCCATCCCCATGCCGTCGCCGCCATGTGCCAGGGGCAGTGCACATGCGTTGGCAGCACTTGGATTCAGGATTGGCCTTGCCCTCAGCCTGACCCATCCATATGTCTAGATGCTGTATTCTATATTTGTGAAGATGGATCTGCCGCGCTGTGTGTGCAGAGGCACGTGTTGCGCGTGCCATGGGCGGAACGTCTCCCCGGCGCGCTCAGCGGTCTGCGGTCGGAGTGGGAACATTGCGGCCAAATCTGGAGAACCCCCCCCCCCCCCCCAGATCGTGACTTCCGCGTCTCAATCTCGTGAGTTTGAGCCGCGAATCGCGCTCAGCCGTCGCGTCACGCGGTGGTATTGCGCGTGGGATCATTACGACTGTGGTCCGCGCGCCGGGCGGCCACGCAGACACTCCCTCATGGCAATGTGTATGGCACTGCCGAGGATGCACGCGATTGTACATATGCACTTAGAAACACCGGTTGCGGTATATGCACTTGTGTTTGGTTTTGCCGCCGATGGTCGTTGAAGAAGGGAACTGAAAGCGGTTGGATGACTGCCGACAGTTCCATGAGCGGAATTGGTAGACGGCGATGCTGACTGATGGTGGTTTCGTTGGCAGTTGCCTCATGGAAGCAAGTGGTTTTTGGGGGCTGTCGAGGAGAGTGCTGGCGTGTGACTTGGCTTTTTGCATAGCCTTAGGGGGAATCCCTGCACTGCGCGCGCACTCCGCGCTACTTTTAGACTATGTTCCCCCCGAACACCCCCCAGGCACGCCCCTTGGAAACACCCTTAGAATTAGGCCCCCCAAACTGGACTGGAGGGACCTTGAGGGGGACTTTCCCGGTTCTTGTGGCAGTGGTGAAGGACCAGGGGCCTCGGGGGGGAACTTGACCGTGTGTTGGGCGGTGAAGATGGAGGGCAGTGAGGTGGTGAATCTGAACTTGGGATGGCAAAGGAGATGGACTCCATCTTGCATTGCCGATTCACCACTCTCAACCCATCATGGTAGTATTCCAAGTGGAGGAGTCCGTCTTCAGCCGTCCCAACCACCATGGCAGGAGGTCGCAGGCCACTGGAGCGGGTATAGAACACCCTATCCCCAATAATGAGATCCATGGAGAAAGTGGGCCTTAGAAATGAGGAGGGAAGTATGATGTCCTGTAGCAGGCACCCTGAAGGTGTATCACCATATCAATCAACCGAGCAAAAGAGTAGGTGTGGTGGAAATGTGAAAAAAAACGTGTGCAAAAAGGTAGACATGGGTGAAACAGGGTGAACATCCAAAAATGCCATATCCCCAATGCATCAAAACCTACCACCAAACAACAATGATGCCCAAAGTACCACAAAGTATGGGTTTCTACTACGGCCAGACGCCCAAATAGTTGTACTGCACACGCACTGCACGCGCACTGCGCTTAAGGAGCTAGAGGACTGGCTGCAGCCCGCGGCTCAGTGGCGAATTTTACCGATATTGGGTTGGGGGTTGTCAAAAGGCTAAAAAAAAAGTCTGTGTACCTAAAATACCTCCGATTTCGGGCCCCTTTGATAAATTTTATTTTTCTCCTGAGGAAAAATTTTCTGATGTGGGTGGGTGGGTGGGTGGGTGGGTGGGTCAGGCAGAGCATCTCCCCCCCTCCCCACCGGTAACCCTGGGCCGTGGCTTGACTGGCAGTTCAAATACCGTCGTTGGCCAATCCCGAGAAAAGGGCAGTCTGAGGACTGAGGACGGCCTCATGAAGCGGGCTGCCAAGCAGCCCCGAGGGGAATATCGTGAAAAGGTTTTCCCATGATACATACCTCAAAATGATCAGCTCATCATGGGGAGGACAATGAGGGGTCGAGGCTTGGGTATCAGGGACCCACTCCCCAGAGCCCTTCGAAGCCCGTTTTTTGTTGCGCCGAATTTCGAAATTCGTTGTACCCACTCCTAATGTGCCCAGTGCAGCAATAAATAGGTGTTATCGCACTCGGTGTGGGGGCATCCACGTGCCTCCCCCCCGCCCCACACACAGATAGTTCTGTGGCACCAGGCTGCAGAGCCCTTCATTTCCATGGTCCAAACACCGGGCAATTTTCCGTTTTCAGTATGACAATAGTTCTCTAATTAGTGCACAACAATCGTGTGCTGGGAATTGTTTGCACAGCCAAACCGTAGTTTCTTTCTTGGTCGGTCAAGGCATTTTCAGTGGTGCAGAAGACGACACCGCTCGTCAAACCACCGGGTGGTATCACAGACATCCCAATGTGGCATTCACCATTTGTGCGTAACACGTTTGGTCACATGTGCTACTGCACCAAGATCATCCAACAAGAGGTTCTGACTTGGAGGCAAATCATTGGAGAAAATCACCCACGACACCATCACACGCTTCCACCAACATGGAAGCCGGTGTAAGCGACGGCACAGACACTGGTGCAGGGGGTTAAAACACAGGGTGACTAAGGGTGACAGCGTGAGTAAGTGTGTGTTTGTCCCCTGAGCTTGATGTTGTGGGTAATGCGGGAGGCACATTGGGTATCTGGATGGAGCGTCAAGGTGTGGTTTACAGCCGCTAGCCCTTTCTAGCATTGTTCATGCCTCGTTTGAAAGCTGGGACATCACCGTTTGTACTGAAATTAATTAGCAGCAAAGCGCTTGGGCAGTAAGGGCCTCCGGCGTGTTTCTCCAAGGGGTAGAGGGTGCAACTTAGGGAATGCATGTACAATGTCCGCAAGTGGTGTGCCCGCGATGGTTGGTTGGGTTGTCTGTTGAGCCTATTTGATAAAAAAAAGACTCAGGGAGTGCATCATGAGCCAGGCTGGGGCACCTTGGCTGCAGCTCACACAGCGCAATTCTTTGGCCATAAGGCTGAACCAAGGACGTGTAGCCTGCGCCACCATTGGGACAAATTTGTAATGTGGTCCCCCACTACCACCAAAGATGTTTGCTCCGATGATGATATGGTGTTGCCCTTTCATTGCCCTCTCACCTGTGTGGAAATGTCGCAAAGGTTGCAGTAGTGTGAGCATGATGCATGTGGAACCCTCATTTGTATTATATGCCCTACTTCTTGACCCAGGCTGTTGCCTGAGAGCTCATAATGTACTCATTGGAACTGTTGAACCTGTTGAGCGCGAAAAAAGTTTGCAGTAGTGTTCTTCGAAACATTTGCATACCTTTGAGAGAGTCATGTGCACTGTGCATTTTTAGCACCAGTGATGCACAAATGCTTCTTATGTCGCCCACATTGCATGTTCCTTTGGCCTTTGGAAAGGTACGGAACACCTGGTCACAAACAGGGTCCCCCCAGGCTGGTTTTGGAGGCACCTTCCGAAGGGGCCCAGCGTGCTCATTGTGATCAGGGGAAGGGCACCAAGGGGTGTCGCGCGCACGCACCGCAGGAGGCCAGTGGAGACGGGGCCAACAAGCAGGGCAACAACACAGCACCCACATGCCGCGGAAAAAGCAGCCCCGACCCCAGGCACCCGCGTGCCCGCCCGCCAGCCCACCCACCCTGCCTCGCATGACAGGGGGAGGAGGGTACCCCGGGGGGCACGTGGTGGGGAAAACACATGTGCTGATGCTTGCGTAACATCAGACTTGGCATTCATCATATCAGCTCCAGCAAAACATCCGCCTGAGGACTGATGCACCGCATCAACAAGGCTGGCAGGTGATTTTTGCTTTTTCATTTTTGGGACCTTTTAGTCACGAGGGGTGCATCGCCTGTGCTTTCCCGGATTCAATTTATGAGTTGTGCAAATCGGCCACCACCACCTCCACCACCACTACCACCATGAAGACCACTCCCACCAGGAGCGAGTGCACTGCGCGCATTATTTGGGGTGACGACGGGGTGCCTCAGATAGCTCTGTGAACCTCCAGGCCGGTGGTTGCGGGGAAGATACAAACCTGACGTTTTGGTGCTGCTGGGTTTACTCAGCCTTCAGTTTTTCTTGTGCTCCAGTAGCACACTGGGTTGCCTTTGGGCGTGGCAGTTCCCACTGCACTTGCTGTGTGTCATGTCCACTCCTGCATCGCTTTGTGGGACAATCGTGGCATCGGACAGCTCTGATCCTTGATTCCGAGAGATTTTTCGAGCCACACAACTTCTGTCACGTGACAACCGGTCTGTCACGCCCCCACACAACTGTCTGCCACGCCCTAACAAATGGTCTGTCACGCCCCCACACAACTGGTTGTCACACCCTAACAAATGGTCTCTCACGCCCCCACACAACTGTTTGTCACGCCCTAACAAATGGTCTGTCACGCCCCCACACAACTGTCTGTCACTCCCTAACAAATGGTCTCTCACGCCCCCACACAATTGTTTGTCACGCCCTAACAAATGGTCTGTCACGCCCCCACACAACTGTCTGCCACACCCTAACAAATGGTCTGTCAAGCCCCCACACAATTGTTTGTCACTCCCTAACAAATGGTCTCTCACGCCCCCACACAATTGTTTGTCACGCTTCTGGTTCGCCGTGGCCGGAACCGAAAACAGAAAAGCATCAGCGCATGTGCTTTGGCGCTGCTGGTTCATTGGCACTGGCCCCTTCGCCAACCTCATGCATCTCTGTGTGCTCCTCAGTGTCTCTTGATGACATAGCCGCAGAGGGAGGGCTCTCATTTCCTGTAGAGCCCAGGGCCACCGTGTGGCTTGCTTACCCTTGAAGGCATGGCTTTGCGGGTAGCGTCTCCTGAGGACTATGGGGGCATTAAAGTCTTGCTGGACCAAATGGAAGCCTCCCCAGACAACGTCTTGCTGCAAGAACAAGGTGTGCCTAAGTGCCCAAGTCCAATACCCCAAGGGCTGCTTTAAACCCCCCAAAAAAAGAAATGTGGCGATGAATTGCGAAGCCAAGGGTTATGGGTTTGCTCTGCATAATTCTGGTGGGCACTCTGCAAACAAAAGAATGACGAAGGCCAATACACAGATCAAGTTCTCGAATGTTCACGTGCCCCCACTCTCTGGTTCAGGATTTGGCAACCACGAAAAAGGCAAGGGCGTAAAAGGGCATCAGGGGTGGGTCAGGCCTGAAGGGAGAGCGATTGCTTGGATGGGCAGCCACCAATGATTTTTGTTTATTGGGTTCGCCCGGTGTTGAAAAGACGATTGCATACGGAGGAGGAGGTGCGGGGGGGCCTCTTCTTGTGTGCCCGGGCGGAACAGGGTCAGGAATGTGGGGGATGGGGTAAGTGTGGAACATGTGAAGGAGGGGCGGGGGGGGCGAAGATGCCATTGGCGTGGGGGGGTGAGGAGGTTTCTCAACGCATGGGTGACGACTCATGCCGGCCTTCATATACGTAGAACAGGGTAGACGATTGCGAAGAAGTGTGTTGCAGGTCAGCAAACTTTCATGAATGGCCACAAAACAGGTGATTTTCGTTGCTCCTACATCCACGGTACACTACGTTCCGAAACTAATGTTTAGCAATAAACGGGTCGGGTCCCTGTGTGTGGTGAGAAACAGGCTTCTCGGCTGCGAGTGGTGGGGACCGACAGGCTACTGTCAGTTTGTGTTTGGTCCCTCTTCACAATTTGATGATTGTTGCCGCCAGTCGGCCTTTCCATGCCATGCAATCTATTTTTGATGATTTGTGTTCAGCTGCTTGTACTGGGCCTCCACAATGTTTGTGTTTGTATCAGTGATCGGTGACAGACTTGGATGGAGTTGGGGGGGTGGGGGGTTCAAACGCTACCACCTAACACTTAAACTGATCTGTCTGTGCACTTACTGTCCCAAAGACCGCACTTTGTGCACAGCCGCGGGGAACTGCAGTTAGTATAGCGAAGCGGGGTAACGAAAGTTCTGCCACCGGGCCCCCAGCACTCCCCCCCCCCCTGTCTCTGGACCTGCTTCCCATCCTACCTCCTCCCCTCCTTAGCCTTTTTATAATTTAAGGCGGGGGTACATCGGGTCATCCAATGGGCTCGGCCAAAAATGATGGGGCATGGGACTGGAGGCGTCTAAAAGACGAAGACCCCGCAGAAAAATCCACATCATGGGCCCACCTGATTCAGACGCCTTGGATGGCCCGTATGATCCCGCATCAGCATCGCACAGAGGTGCTGGTGGCGGGCGTGGCAGGATGGTCTTGGGATGGAGTCAGCTGGAGTGCGGTGAAGCTGGCCAGGACCTTCCATGAGACGCTGGGGATCTCATTTCAATCCCCTGATCCGCAGCGGTACGTCGACGCGCTGCTGTATGGGTTGACACTTGCCTGGGGAGTCGAGGTGACTGCGTTCAGCCTGTCTGCGGAAGAGGCGGCCGTCGGGTTCGCTGTCTGCGACTTGATCGCCAAGCCGCCTGGAAAGTCGATGAACAGGAGAGGAGGAGTGGGGATCAAGGGTGAGAGACACTCTCCGGGGAAGAGCGCAAAGCCCGAGACCAACAGTGGCATGGCCCTGGACGAGGAGGCGGGCGCCGGAGCCGATGATCGCGAAGGAGGTGGGGGGCCGGCCGCCGCTGAGGAAGGCGAGGAGGAAGAACTCACGTATAAGGAGCCCAGCTTCAAAAATGCCAGGTGGATGAGAAAGAGGCCCGGGGCCCCGCGGTGGACGGTCAAACTGTGCCGCCTGGTTGAAAGGTTAATGGAGGCCGAGGAGTCTGAGACTGCGACGGAGGTGTCCACGATCATTGACGATGTCTGGCAATTGCTCCTTGATTGCGACAAATCCGGTAAGGACGCGGTCAAGGCAAAAATAAAGGAGGTCAAAAAGAAGAACAAGAAGAAGGCCAAAAAACAGAGGCGCAAGGAGAAAAAGAAGGAGATGAAGGAGCGCCGGTCGTCTCGAAGGGGAAAAGGGAGGCGCATGTCCTCCGACTCGGAATCGTCGTCCACGGACAGCAGCAGCGACAGTGCGTCTGATACCTCATCTACAGCAAGCTCCGGCTCATCAGGGCGCCACTCAAAGCGTAAAGGCAGAGGTGGCACGCAGGGGAGCACAAGTCAGCCGGAGTTCAAATGGATAGATGGAAAGCGCCACTTCCGCAGCAAGAAGACATGAGACTGGGTTAATTGCGAAAACCCTCCAAAAACGGCATGCCCAGAGTGTGGTGGCCACCATTGGTGGTTTGACAGGGAGAAGCACGGGTGTAAAGGCCGAAGGAAATGACTGCGAAGCCATGACGCTGGAGACGGGGCTGCAGGGGGCACGCAGGACGACGAGGAGAGCGAGCGCGAGTGGCCGTGGGCGGCAGCGCGCGACAGACTCGAGGCGGCGATGGCTGATGAGTACGGGACGAATTTTGATGCCACTACGGTGCGGGGCCTACAGGATGGTACCCTCGACGGGTATCTGCGGCAGCTCAGGCGACTGGCAAGGCTGGAGCGGATGCGACCAGGCGACGGTGCTCGGGGTGTACTGGAGACCAGGCTCATGCAGATTGTGCAGGGCGACCTGTCAGAGAGCGCCGCAAAGCTCGTTCTGGCTGCGGCGAGGCTGGCCGAAAAGATGGCGTGGCTTGCCCCGGTGGTGCGGAAGTCTGATTGGTACTTGGTTATGTCTATCGACCAGCGGCGGTGCAAAGAACAGCGGGCGGAGGCGAAGGAGTGGGCGCAACTGGAGGACTTGTGCAGGCTGTGTGCGGCTGCCTCCAGCTTCGCAGAATGGGAGGCGGTGGCGCTGGCGTGCATATCGGTGGGACACTGCCTGCGGGGCTCCGAGGCGGGGGGTGGGGTGGGACAGGAAGATGAGGGGTTGCGATTTTTTGGAACGAAGTCCAGGAGGGGGGCCCTGGGTGCGAGCATGGTTGCAATTCCTGGCAAAACTCAGAGCGCTCAAAGGATTCCACCCCGACAGAGGGGCGTGGCACGAGTCCAGGGAGGCGCTGGGGAAAACGTTGGTCAGCCTGCTGGAGAGGGGGGAGGGAAAGAAGACTGTCCGGTGGCATAGCTTCCGTAGGATGGGGGCAGCGCAACTCCGGAAAATGGGGGCACCGCTCACAACAATTATGCTGTGGGGGGGGGTGGAAGTCAGCGAAAGTCGCGCAGATGTATACCGAGGCCCCTCCCAGGTGGAAGTTTGCCCGCTCGGGAAAAATCCCATGGCCTGTGTGGGGGGGGGGGGGCAGAGCCGGGCTACTGCACGAAGCAGGGCTCTGCGCTCTCTTTCTGGCCGTCATGGATACGCCGGGAGATCGCCTTCGCGGCCGGGGAAGCTTCCCGACTTGCTGGGGGATCGCCTGAGGGGGGTGAGGGTGCACGCAAACGAGGTAGGACAGTGTCCCCGAGTGCGAGTGCTTCTAGGGCGGTTGCGAGATGCGGCGAGGGCGATAAGCGAAATGCGGGGCGTCAAGGTGCACAGGCAAGAGATGGTGCGTAACCTCATTACAGGGATGGGTGAGGCGGTGCTCAGGCTGGAGGGTGGGGAGGAGGGTCTGGATACGCTGTGCAGTGTGTTAACAAAAGTTGGGGAGGGGGACTTAGACGAGGAGGACGATGGATACTACAGTAGCAGCGACGAGGAGGGGGTGGTTACCGAGGACATGGCTGCTCGGGGGGTGGGGGAAGCGGGGTGTGTGACAGTGTCAGACAAGATCTGGAACAGCTTGGTCCCTCGTGACTTGCTGGGGGTGTACCGGAGGCAGTTACGGGGGGACAGTGCGGGGATTGAAAAGTCACATGGGGGGAAGTCGGGGCCCGTGGATGCAATGCTGGAGTCCCTCAGAACTGAGACTAAGGGACTGCGCAGAACAAAGCGCCCCGAGACGGCAAAAATGTTCCTTACGTGGAAGAATGCGCTCAAATGCCGAGCCATTCTTGATGCGCGGAGAGTCAACGCAAGCGACCCCCGGAAGCCCCCAAAATTCCGACTGCCAGGGCTGGAGGCCATCCGCCACTGGATGGGACGTGCGCGCCCTCGGCGTGTGGGGGGGGGCAGGTGCCGTGTTTTTCTGGCAAAGCTGGACCTGCAGAATGCTTACTGGAGCATCCGCCTCCCCCCCGCCTGGCGCAGTGTTTTTGTGGTGAGGGGGCGGTCGGGTAGGCGTTTCCGGTATGCAAGGCTGCCATTCGGGTGGGCCTATAGCCCAGTGATATGCCAAAAGCTGGTATCCTCTGTTATCCGGGGGGCCTTGTCGAGACGTGGTGTGCGGGGTTGGGTGTATCTGGATGACATTTTACTGTCGTGCAGGAGCAAGAGTCGTCTGCGGGGGGCTGTGAGGGACTGCATTCGCAGGCTGAGACGTGCGGGTTTTATTGTGGGGGCAAAGTCCGAACCGGATCCGACTGAGAGACTCGGTTTTATTGGAAAGCAGATTGACACCAAGGCTGGGACAATCAGCAATGCGGTGGGTGCCTTGGTCGGTGCCTTCAGGGCGTGGATCCGGGGGGTGGGCGGGGGGCGCCTGCCCTCAAAGGTTATGGAACGCCTCCTGGGTAAACTGTGCTGGCTGAGCAGGCCCAATGCGGGTCTTGGCGCCTTCCTGGCGGGCGCATATCGAGGTTTGCAGAGTGGGAAAGGAGTGTTTGGTAGGGGGGTCTGCAAGGGAGTGGCGACAGTGCTCCTATTCTCCTGTGTCCCTCAGCGGTGCGACCCTCCAGGGCCTGGTGGACGAGGGGCCTGGGAGGTATTCGTGGATGCGGCTCCAGAGGGCAAACGTTTTCGACTGGGGATTGTTGGGGGGGGGGGTTACTATCGATCGGAGGTGTGTCCGCCCTGGGTGGACTCCCTGCAGCAGGCGGAACTGTATGCGCTGTACATCGTTATTAAGGTGGCATCCTATCGTGGTTTTGAAAGAATTCGTGTGGGTTCAGACAGCAACGTAGCTAGGTCTCAGATTAATGCGCTGAGGGCGTCGGTGCATGCCGATTCTCAGCAGCGAATACTCCGGCGCCTGTTTTGGCTAAGGTGCTGGAGTACTGTTAGTGTCAAGTCCTTCAGGGTGCCGTCCCTTTTAAACGCGGCCGACCCCCTGAGTAGGGAGACAGGCTTCCAGTCTCGGAAACAGGCCGTTGCCGAAGCAGCAAGGCGTCGTGAGATGTGGGAAAAAGCCGTCGACACCAAGTACATGGGTCTGATGGAGATGATTCGCCCCCCGTGGAGATTCAAAGGGGAGGTGGGGGACTGATGATACGGCGGCTACGGGGACATATGGACGCGCAGTCGCGCGGCAAAATGTGCTGTCCGTGGAATAGTGCATCTGTCCTGATTGCTTTGTCCAGGGGGAGGGGTGGGGCAGGCAGAACTGCAGTTAGTATAGCAAAGCGGGGTAACGAAAGTTCTGCCACCGGGCCCCCAGCACTCCCCCCCCCCCCGTCTCTGGACCTGCTTCCCATCCTACCTCCTCCCCTCCTTAGCCTTTTTATAATTTAAGGCGGGGGTACATCGACCCACCCGCCCACCCTGTGTCTTGTCCCGGCGCCTGCCAGGGGTGATGAAAGGACAGCCCTTCATTTGTTACTCTGTCACTGGTGCTGTCCGTGGAATAGTGCATCTGTCCTGATTGCTTTGTCCAGGGGGAGGGGTGGGGCAGGCAGAACTGAGGGACACTTGCTGCGTGGGGGGCATCTTTTAGGCACTTTTTGTACCCCAGGGCATGTTGCTGTGTTGCTGTGTTGCCGTATGGACATTTGGGCTCTTAGGCCGTGTTGTTGAATTGAAGCTTGGCACCCCTGATCGCCTGACACGAGGGGTGTTGTTGGTTCGTCATCATGTTTTGCCTGTGCCTGCACTCCTGCTGTGAGCCATTTGGAAGCGTTCTATGGGGGCGGATTTTAGCGTTCAAAGCTCCGCCCGGGGCAATCATTGCCTCACTGACCCCTGGCTACGCTACCAAAAGGGAACTTTGCATGTGCAGCTGATGCCTTGAGTGGCCTTGCAAACACCAAACTCCAAAAATAAGAAAAAACGGCAAGTGGGCGTTCCAAATTCAAGAAGGGCAATGTAGGCAAAATGCACAGCGAGCCGGGGCAGGAGCGCGGCTGTGAAGCATTGGATGGGGGGTGGCCACAAAGATTGCCCCCCCCCCCCCCGCGCAAAGCCGCTGGCTAGACCTAAGAGATGGTGTTCGTGTCGTGCGCATGCAATGCATCATCCATTGCGCACGCTGTGCAAACTGCGTCTATGTCTCTGTCGATGACTCCCCAGACCCCTGCAAACCCTTTCTCTCTCAGCTTACCCCCGGGCCCAGCACTTTGTGTCCGTGGGTGCCCTTGCACCCCCCTTCCCCCTTGTCCATCCCACCCGAGGGGGGGGGGGGGGCAGGGGTCACTGGCCAGTTTCCACAAAAAAAAACACCTCAGTGTCATATTGCACAGGACAGCAACTGTGAGCCACCAGCAGGCAGACTTTCAGATACTGTGGACTCTGGTGGGTGGTGGTGCAAGATCTCTACAGGTCCCCCATGAGGGGGGACCCTGTCAGACAGATGCAGGCAAACCAACCCCCAAAGCCCTCCCCCCTGCTCTCAACGGCTTCCCCAGACCCACGTTAGACAACCACCCAGAGGACTGGAAACAAACAAAAGTCAGTTACACACAGGGGGCCGCTGACAGCGCCGGTTGGAAAATTTTATCCCCCCCCCCCACGTGTCCAGCGAATGCATTGTCCAACAAACACCTCCGTTCAGACCGTATTTTTGGGGGGCCCAAGTACCCCCCCCCCCCCCTTGTCGTTCCCCACCCCTTGTCGTTCCCCAGGGGGGGGTGGGGGACCGTCACTTGGTCAACCCAAAATTTTTCGTTGCGGCTCATTGTGTTGTTGTGTGGGTGACTATGTTGTGGGGCACTGCCACTTGTATCCCTTGCACTCATGGCGGGACATTTTGCTTACTTTCGCTGAAATGGAACTTGACGGCACAACCATATTTCCCCCTGGGACCAGACAAATGTGACGGATGATGATAGTGACCTGAATTCTGACACGGAGGTTGTGTGGGTGAAGAGTGCCCGTGGTGTATGGGGTATGGGACACAGTTTTGGGAACAAGTTGTATTTTACAAGGGACATTCCCGAAGGGAAAGGGGTTCCCAAAAATCTGCTTGCGCCTGCCAAGCCTCCTACCAAGAAGGCAAAACCACCACCCAAGAGTGCTGCCCAAAGCATACCAGTGGAAAGTGGAGAGCATGTGCCAGAGTTCAAGGTGAAGTGGAGCAGGACCAAGAAATTTTACACCGAGCCGGTCAAGGAGTAGGTCTCCGTACATTGGCAGCCCTTTGAACATATCTTATGCTGAATTCTTTCGTTTTATGCTGCAATTTCTGTGCCTGCAAATGTGCGTGTACGGTGGTAGTGCGGTCCCCCAGGGGGGGGTGGGGGACCGTCACTTGGTGACCATCCCCCAGGGGGTGGTGGGGGACCGTCTTCCCTGGGGTGGGGAACGACAAGGGGCGGGGGGGGTAATTGGGTTCCAGAAGTGAGGTTTCAGGGTAAAGGATTGGGGAATGAGGGGCTGTTGCGATGCATCTTGCAGCAATGGTGGGCAAATTTGTAAAGCATGATGTCAGAGAATGGTATCCCTCAACTACAGGACCTCTATTGCCTACCATGACTGATTCTCTGCTTGCACCTGGTCGGTGGGTGCCATACAAGCGGTACCACACTGGTGAGCTTGTAGAAGCCACAATTTTTGGGCCTTCCACGGAATGAGATGATTTTGAAGCGGGATGAAGCGGGACCACTACAAGGGCTTCTACTCTAAAAAGTGCGAAGCCTCCATCGTGTTGTGTTTGGAATGGGCTGGGTATCTTGTGCTGAGGAATGCAGTTTCACAACATTGTCGCGCGCACCCAAATGGCATGTCCAACAAACACACCTGTTCCATTTGTATTTTTTGAGGGCTTTATTGTTCCTTGGACATGGGGGGGGGGGGGCTACTTTTTCCTTCCCTTGTTAAACAGGCGCTGTCTGATGGCTGGGTGCCTGGGTCGGCAAGGTTTCACTTTCCGCCCACAAGGGGCGGTATGGAGCGGACTTTCAGCAGTATGGGTAGCAAGAAGACTGATGAATGGATGCAGTGTATTGCGAATTCTGCCTATTTGCATCATGCACCTCACACCATCAGCATCTATGCATGTCAGCGCGTATACAAGAGCCTTTGGCAGCCAACAGTAAGCAAGTGACTGGCCATGAATTCTGTACAGTGTGGGCTGATAAGTGTTTGGTCCGCGGTGGTGAAGAGGGGGATGGTCACTTGGTGACCCCCCCCCCCCCCCAAGTCAAACGGGACAAGTCATCCAGGGGCTCCATTGACACGACCAACACATGTTCAGACCCACAGAGGGTCGGAATGTGCAGTGGCGAGAGGCCAATAGGGGCCGCCAAAGGCAAACAAATCAAAACCATGGCCTCATGCCTAAGCCCCCCCCAGGGTGGTGGGAAACCGTCGTCTCTCTGGGGGGGGGGGGACAAGGGGTTTTGGGGGGGGGGGGCTTACTTGAGCGGCACAGCGGCCCCCAGGCAGGCCCCTGCCAGTCCCCCCCCTCCCTCCCTCCATGTCTTGTAGGGTGCACAGAGTTGTCCCGCAGGACGTGGCTGCAGGGCCGCTACTCCTCGGACTTGGCGGGGCGGGCCACGCTGGTCCTGTTCAACGTGTTGTCCATGCCCAGCGTCCGGCCCAAGGCCCTGGCGCAGGCCTGCCAGGCCCTGGGGAACTTGGCCCGGAGCAGTGACGTGCGCCGGCAGCACATCAGCACCACGGGTCTGCGCCACGTGGCTCGGGGAGGGTCCGGGAGTGACCGGATGTTTGGTGGCTTGTTGTTGTGATCTGCGGTGGGGGCGGGGGGGGGGGGGCGTTGTACGCGTAGTGCCACCACGCTGGGGTCATGCCCCCCCCCCCCGGGACGCATCAGAGGGGAAGGGACCTCAGAGGTGGCCCCAGAGGCGGTTAGGCAGGCGGTTGGAGGAGGTTGCCAAATCGGTTGCCCGCCATCCAACAGACATCACTCCTTGCGTGTTCAGGGTGCACGAACCCCCTCCCCAGCGATGTATTAGAATGGCCGTACACCGTAGGAGGAGGGGGGATCACACCCCCCCCCTACTCCTCCCCTTCCAATGTTTGAGGCTGACAGCCAAATGACGGCGCCTTCAGCGCCAAGAGACTTTAAGCTTAATTTTTTTTTGGCCGGCTTTCGGCGGGGACCAGAAGGGGACCCTGGGAGGAGGGGGGTCCCAGCCAAACCCCCCCCCTCTGCCTTCAGACCCCCACCCCACCCCACCCTCCCCCCCTTCTAATACTTCCCTGCCCCTCCCCCCCTCTTTTCCGATGGGCCGATTTCTACGCAAAATCGCATGTGTCCCTCTTGTGCAGCAACACCCCCCCCCCACCCATCACCACCGCCCCTCTGGGATGCGAAAGGCCGGGCTGGTGGTGGGCAATTGTGTGGAGGCTGCAGGCACCAAGTGTGGGCTCCCCTGCGCCTGCCACAGAATGGGACCCCACGGATGGTGCCCCCCCACCCCCCACCCCCTGCCAACGCAGATGTCCTTCGTGTAGCCCTGCATGCGCTGCCCAGGCCTGTCCTTAAGAACCCCAATTTATTTTGTTAAGGACAGCCTTGAATGACAGCCCCCAGGGACCACCAACCGCCAACCGCCAACCGCCACATTGTTCAATACCGCTTCTGTGGTCTTGTGCCCTGCCCATGTCTTGACCATGAAGCAGAGAGCGTCCCCGTGAACGTTGCTTTCTGTTGGCGTTACGAACCCCCCCCCCCCCCCTTACGGACAGCCCAGGTGCTGCCTGTTGTGCTGACAGTGTCAACACCACTACACACGTGACAGACCACACATCACCTTTGTGTCTGTCCCACCGCCCACGAGTGCAGCTTTCCGCCCGCCCCCCCCCCCCCCCCCCCCCCCCGCCGCCGCGAAGTCCGGACCAGGCATGTGCAGCCGCAGCCCCCGCTTTTTGGAGCTGCACATGGGGGTTTTGAAGCATGCCACAGCACAGGGATTTTTTCCAAAGGACTGCACATGCTTGGTCCGGACCGCTGCGCAAAGGTGTGCGTGCATGGGCTGAACTGGTGTCCAAGGAGACCTCAGACAGGAGCGCTGCCACCTCAGCACCCGACCCATTTTGCACATGCATCAGATCGATGCATCACTACGCTGTAACACGGAGCGTTTTCGGGGGTTGGAGCCATTGTTGCCTCGTTTGTGTCCCCTGAGTGTCCCGTAGGTAGGGGTGTGTGGGGTATCTTCGGAAAGCCCTTGAAGAGGGCTTTTCGGAGATGTATGGGTCCGGGGGAGGGGAGGGGGGTCTGGGACCATATTTTTTCGAAAATTGGCCGTTGCTTTTTTTTTTTTTGAGTTCCCCACCCTCAATAGGGGTCCTTACTTCCACACATCAAAGCGAAAATTGCAAATTTTTCCAAGAAGTGCCAAAACTATGGTTGTCCTATGGTTGTCAGCCGTTCTACTACATCCTTGGGGGCAGGCCCAAGGCAACAGAAGGGGCACCAAAGGGAGTGCCACAGGGACGGGGTCCGCAGGGCAGGGGGTGGCACTGCCCAACCGATGGGGCGAGCAACACCGCAGGCACACCGCCGGGTACCACTTGGGGACCCAGAGGAGTTGGGGTCGCCAGTGAAGCGGCCGAGACATTGCTGTGCATTGCTGACCCAATCAGCCCATGAAACATTCGATAGCCAATTGGCAAACTCAAGGCAACATTCAGAACTGGTTGGCAATGACGGTATGCCGGTGACGCGGGGGTATACGGTAGCTAAGTATCTGGCGCTTCACCCCCCCCTCCCCAGCGCTGACCTGTGGGAGGGGGAAGAGCTGACCCAGGTGGCCCATGAAACATTCGATAGCCGCCCTGCGCGGTGATCTCAAGGCAACATTCGGGACTGGTCTGGTTTGTGCTGCAGTGCAGCGAGGCAAAACAATGAACCGAGAATGGTGGCTATGGGGGCGTACCGGCACTGTGAGCGCGCCGTGCGCTGTGCGAAAAGTTGGCTGTTCTCCACCACCGGGAGTTCAGTAAGTTCAGAAGATTGAAAGGACGTCATTGAATGGCTGCTGCAGTGGACGGGGCTATAGGGGGCAGAATTTAGGTCCCTGGGACCCATGGCAAGCATCAGATGTTTGAATTTTTGAGTTTTGAATTGATTGTGCATGATTCCGCAGGTGGGTGGTTTTCAGGGTTGTTACCTGGATAGTCACCGTAATAATTGGTGCTGTGCGCGCGCTGTGCCTGCGCTGTGCGTAAACGCCCCCCATGACCATATGCCTGTGACACGGGAGTATATGCGAGCTTAGTATCCGTTGCTCCTGGCCAGCGCTGTCCCCATGACGGCGGGGCTCCGCTGCTGCACCCCGTCCCTGTTCCCGCAGGCCCTGCGCTGGTGCTGGCCTGCATGCGGCAGCACATGCCCGAGGCGGAGGTGCAGAAACACGGGTGCCACGCCGTTGCCAATATGTGTGCGGACCCGGCGCTGAGGGATGTGGTGCTGGCCCTCGGAGGTGTGCCGTGTGTCCGTCTGGGGGCATGGAGCCTCTGGACTAAGTGTAGCCCACCAGACCTTGTGGCAGGGCTGTCCATACCCCCCCCCCCCCCATTGTCTAAGCCACAGCGGGCGTAGGGACCGTATTAATTCTGTACCCAATTTAATGCGGTACGAAATGTAGTGTAACCGCAGAAGACATGGTTTTGGTGACAAATCTGCCAATCACAGGAGTCATGGCCACATTTGTTGTGATTGTTTGCCCACTTGAACCCACAGAGCTCTGATTTTGGGATATTTGTGCATTATCTGCCCCTTTCTTCCACCAGCACGCGTGCGTCGGTAGATGTATGCGTCGTGTGCAAGCTACGGCCATGTCTAAGCTACAGTAGGCCCAGGGACCGTATTAATTCCGTACTTTTGCGTAGCTTAGACAAGGGGGCAGGGGAGGTCAGAGCCACATTTTTTTTTGGTTAAGGACAGCCCCAAAGGACCACCACCCACCAACCCCCAACCACTGTTCAATGGTGCTTCCGCGGTGTTTGTGTTGCTGTTACGAACCCTCTCTTTTTTCCCCAAGGGCCAAGGGGGGACCTCCAATGCGCCAAGCGCATGCCACTCCCAGATATCAACGACACCCACTCCCCCCATCAGCTCACGGGCGCACACCCCCATGCCCCCGATCTGCCTCCCCATCGTCTGGGCCGATGACCCCCGTCCCCATCCAACCCACAGTCTGAGCAGCCTTTTTGGGCCCTCGGACCAGGGCTGCGCTTTGTGCTTTGAATGGGCCACCCCTCCGCCCTCCACCCACACACCCCACCCCCCGGCCCTCCGCCCGGCGCGCGCGATCGGGGTAGGGCAAGAGAACACAGGCGCGGCGGTGCAGAGGGCAAGGGGCACAGAGGGCCATAGACCTCTCGAAAGGCCACTGTACACGTGCAACCATCGGCGCTGGCCAGAAAATTGGCTGATGTAGGCCAGTCCCAAAGTTCCCATTTTTCCAGTCGGCTGGTGCGGCCGGCAGAATTCATCAAAGCAACTTGAGGGAAAGGTGGCGAGGCTGTGGAAAAATGGGGAAAATGGGACTGCGAAAAATGGGAAGTTTGTTTTCTCCCGATTCCTACCAATTTCACACATTTTTTATACATTTCCCACAAGGTATTTTTGGCAATTTCCCACAATTTCCTATTTTCCCCCATTTTCACCCATTTCCAGCTGGTTGGCTAATTCGGCTGCGGCGAACGCCGATGCCTGCACATGTACAGGGTCGCAACCGGAGGGCACAGGTGGGCGCACCAGGACCGTTGCCTCGCAGAAGCCCGGACAATGGGCTGTGGAGTGCACAGGCCTGAAGTGGGGACATCCAGTTCCACTTGCCGACCAAATTGAGGCTGAGTCCAGTGAGGCCGGAGTAATGGTTCAGGGAGGCGACCTCGTCTCATTGCCAACCGACTGCTTTTACCCGGTCACACCACCTCTCACACGGTCAGAGGGTAGGGGCATAAGTGGGGCATGCGGTGGATGTGCAGGCAGGGGGCAGCAAAGGAGGGGACCACACACACACACCGTAGCAAGAAACCCTGTCAACCGCATGAACCCTCCCGCATCATTGTCGCTGGCACTCCACCGTGACTGGTTTTGCATTCGTGAGGGGGCGCCCGCCACCCTGCAGACCTCAGGTGGCGGGTCTGCCAAAGTGGCGACGTCGGATGGCGGGCCGAAGTGCACGGCACCATCATCAGATGGTGGTTTTGCCGAATGGCGAACGAAGGTGTGCTGGTTCACCCACTTGGTTGGTTCAGGTGGTGGGCCCGGCGAATGGATGACTTTTCCAAGGCGGGTCTGCGAAACTTGCCAACTCGGGCCACAGGTGGAGGTAGTGGCAGAGGGCTCTGCCTCAACCACTGCCTCTACCCCTGCCCGCACTGCTACATCCGCCTCGCCCACTGCCAGGGAACGCTAGTCCTGCGGCGCGCAATTGGGATGATTGTCATAGAACAGGGGAAATGGTACCCTTTGTGACCCGTTCTTTTGCATGGGGATGTGGTTACCGCAGCATGTTTGTCGGTTTTGAGCGTTGTGCCTCGCCGTTGTGCCCGTTTGCCCTGCCTCCTTCACCCAAAATTGAGGAAAATTACTGCGGTGCTAGTCGCCCCACAGCCAATTCCCCTTCCCCGGCGGCGCGCAGGAAGCGTTCCTTTTACCTCTGCCCACTGCCTCGGCCTTCGTCATGTCCCTCTGCGCTGGTGTTGATGCCGAACGACTGCAAACAAGGGCCACCTTCGTGTCCTGCAGGAGAAGAAGTGGTGGCCTTAGTTCTGTCCAGCCATGCCCAAGAGCCTGAGGTGACGCAGCTGGCGCAGTGGGCCCTTGACAACCTGGCGCTCTGTACGAGTGACGAGGTGTGCGGCCTCCGGAGCCACGCCGCAGACGGGCTGGGGCTTTTGCTTTGTCTGATTCGAGGGTGTGGCACTGCAGGAGCCGGAGGCAAACTGCCCTCCGCGAGGCACTGAACCAATCCACCCCCAGGGGCAGAGTTTTGCTTACCGACTCAGCGTCTCCTGCGGGGGGGGGGGGGCTAACACCTCCCCCCCTCGGACCCGGATTTCATCGTGGGAAAAAATTGAAAATTTACAAAAGGAAACATTGATTTGGCTGTTTTTGGTACACAAACTTTTGGATTTTTGGGTTCCCAACCCCCCCCCCATCCCCCCCATTCAGAACTCTGCCCGGGGGTGTGGCAGCATTGGGAGGAGGGGTGTCGACCCCCCCCCCCCCCCGCAGCCCGTAAAAGCACAGGGTGGATGAGCCCTCACCCACCCACCCCATACCAGTTGAGTGCCATAGACAATGATGCGGGAGGGTTTATGCGGTTGACAGGGTTTCTTGCTACGGAGTGTGTGGTCCTCTCCTATGCTGCCCCCTGCCTGCACATCCACCGCATGCCCCGCTTATGCCCCTACCCTCTGACTGTGTGAGAGGTGGCGTGACCGGGTAAAAGCAGTCGGTTAGCAAGTGAGACGAGGTCGGTTGACCAGGTCCTGTAAAAGAGGTACACTGGCGACCCCTCCCTCAATCACTGTCCAACAGTGGGACGAGGAGCGCCAAACCAAGCAAAGTCTGTTTTCGTTCATGGTCGCTGGCCACAAAGGCATCTGACGATGCACAAGGGTCCTTCTCGCGCCCAAGATGGATTGATGCAGGAGGGAGGGGGGGGTGGAGTATGCACATGCATGATCGTGCATAACGGTGCATGATTGTGCATGATGTTTCCAAAGCCTGTCCGTTCGCTTGGCCTTTGTTGTGACCACGGTGCCTGGTCCATGTTCCTGTGACATCGGCAGATGTTGAACGTTCATTCAGTCTGGCAGGGTACATGGATAGCAAGTAGGGCCGTTCACTCCCAAACAATACACGGCGTACACCGATGATGCTGATGTGCAACGGTGATATTGAGGGACGCTTCTGAACAGACTGCACATGAGTGACTGCTGGCGATTTTGCTGTATTATCTGTTTTTCAGGGATCGCAATCCCAGGATCCCTCTTGTTTGCAATCCCCTTGTGTCTTCGTCGAAATGCATCCCGCATAATCGTGCATCATTGTGCGTTGCATAACCCAAGGCCTGTGGTTGCATGATGCCCCCCCCCCCCCCTGTTTGATGGGGAAGGGGAGCAAAGAATCCACGTGGCAGTGTGCCCCGGGACCCACGGTACAAGGCAGCGAAAAGCAAAGGTGTGCCTGCATGGGCTCAACTGGTGTCCAAGGAGAGCCCCCTCAGCCCCGACCCATTTTGCACATGCATCAGATCGATGCATCACTGTGGATGCCAACATGGAGCGTTTTTGGGGGTTGGAGCCATTGTTGCCTCATTTGTGTCCACTGAGTGTCCTGGAGGTAGGGGTGTGTGGGGTATCTTCGGAAAGCCCTTTAAAGGGGCTTTTCGTCAGGGGGGTCGGGGGGGGGGGGGGGTGGCCCAAGGCCTCGGTCGGGGTCGGGGTTGGGGGTCGGGTCAGTCGGGTCGGGGGGGGGGGTCCCGGAACCATATTTTTTGGAAAATTGGCTGTTGCCTTTTTTTTTTTTTGAGTTCCCCACCCTCAAAACAGGGGGCGGCGGTCCTTACTTCCACACATCAAAGCGAAAATTGCCAATTTTCCCAAAAAGTGCCAAAACGCCCCATGTTGGCATGTTCTGAACGTTCTCAAGAGATATGCCTTAAGAGAGGGAACCCCTCTTGGTTGAGTTGCGACTGGTGTCTGTGTTCGCGATGCCCTCGGACGTGTTTGGTATGAACGGGGGGTCGCCCACTTCGTTGGGTTTCGAGATTTGCGCCCCGACCCGACCTGCCCTGCGTCCGTCCGCCCGCGCCCACGGCCGTGATATTCGACGCGGCTGTGCCGCAGAATGCACCCCCCAAAAGGCCCCGCTCGCCTGCGTTCAGGAGCGCGTGAAGGGCGTCGTGAGTAGCCCTCGGGGAGGGTCTGGGGAGCAGCCCGGACCCAGCGCCTCGGCAGGTCCTGCCCGCCCCGCGCCACAGGCCGGCGTGAGCTCGCAGGTCGTGGACGGCTGGGGCGGGGCGAAGGCCCCCCTTCCCCCTTCGGGGCTCAAAGTCGACCTGCGCAAGGGCCATGCGGCCCCTTCCCCAAAACCCAAGGCTGCAGTCCCGCAGGCTACAGCAGCGGCAGGTACGTTTTGGCTTCTTCTTGCACTTCTTGCAGGAGGTATACACGTGAGCGGGTGGTCATGCTGCACAGCATGTGACCAATGATGGGGCATTTTCGTCTCATCCCCATGTCCCACAGCCTGTCTTGCCACCGCTCCTGGTCCTCGGTCTGGGTGGGTACAGGGTGCTGCCTTCAGTGGACGGGGCTGTGCTAGACTGAGCCTGTCTCATTGGTTTCTCTGCCTGATGGTAGGCCTCCGGCGATCCAGCTATTGGCTAACTACGGGCACGACAAAAAGACAAACGCCAACAATGAGGGGTCAATATCGTTGGTTCGCGCCTATCCCCTTCCCCTGCACCACAGAAAGGCGCCTATTGGCGTTGAACCTGCTTGTTCTTGTTTGCCGTTCCAGCCAACGAGCGGACTGACCTATGTTGCGTTCGTGTTGTTTTACATTGTCTGTGTGTGTGTGCGTGCGTGCGTGCGTGCGTGCCTGTGTGTGTGCGCGCGCGTGCGCGCGTGCGTGCGTGCGTGCGTGCGTGCGTGTTTGATCTTTGTTTTCTGGGTGTCCATTTTTTTTCGAGGGGCGCATCGTGCGGCCTCCGAACATGCGTTTGTTTGACTCCTGACGACGACTGACGAGGCCAAGCACCTTCACAGCGTTGACCCAGTGCCCGTTTGTCGCGCACATCGTGTGTGTGGTTTGCGGGCCTGCGGGGCCTCTTCTCGCAGAACGGCCGCCTCCCCTCTGCCCCTCACACGGCCTGCGTCCCTTGCAGCCTCCAAAGGGCACGGCATCGAAGGCGGTCTTCAAGAACAGTTCAAAGCGAAGCTGAAGGACCACGAATTGACTTTGGAGGAGATCGTCGAGTGGACTGTGGAGGTGTCGCACTGCGTCTCGTGGGACAGCGAGCGGGGCTCGGGTGAGGGCAGGGCACGGCTGAGTGACGACCGTGACATGTACCCGGCGAACGCGCAAACGGCACATCCCCCCACATTCAGCACAGTCCCAACACACCAACCACTGGGCTCTGCGAACGCGGAAACGACACCAGCGGGAGCACCGGCCGCAGCGGCCGACAGAAAGCAGCGACCCGACGCAACATGCGAAGGGAAGAACGGGTGACTGTCCAGGGCCCCGTAAGGAAACAACAACCCGACGGAATGTCACACAGGGGGGGGGGGGGGGGTCAGAGGCCAAAAAAAGTTTGTGTACCTCAGACCGACCTCCAATTTCGGCCTTTTTGATAAATTTCATTTTCTGATGTGGGGTGGTCGGGGGGGTGGGTCAGGCGGAGGAGCCCAGGCTGCCATTCCGCCCCCCTGGTAACCCGTGGCCTGGCTGAGGGCCGGCAATCAAGCCCCCGGTGCAATGGCCCGTCGATCTGGCGCAGAGGCTGCGGACTGTCGCCCACGGCAGCGGTGCCGTTGGCCCAGCGTAAATGGTCGATGAGGTTTCAGGCTGGGCGGCCCGAAAATTGCTTTGCGGTGGGGGGATGGCATGGGCGCCCGGCGAAGGAGGGGGGGGGGGGGTTCCAGAAATGGGCTTCCGTGCCGGGCCCTTTGTTTTGTGTAAGGACGGATGTTACCACCAAAGGCGCCGGAACACAAATTTTGGCCCGGAAAAAATTTTTTCACGAAAAAATTTTCCCCCACATATGTGTAGTCAAAATGATCAGTGCGACGTGGGGATCATTTTGAGCCATGTATGTTGGGGTCGAACCCCCCCCCCCCCCCCCGGCACGGCAGGTAGGGCAGCCCCAGCCCAAACCCCCCTCCCGGCACGGCGACCAAGGAGGGGGAGGGGGGGGGGGTTGGGCAAATGGGCTTCCGTGCCATCCCCCCCCCCGCAAAGCAATTTTCTTCGCGCCCTGCGTCACAGTACAGCCCTGTGGAGGTGGTGCCGTGGGTACCGGGGGCTGCTGCAGCGTGGGTTTGGATCACAAGCGGGAGTGACCACAGGAAATGGGGACGAAGGACGAGGGGCATGAGGTATTGAGGGGAGACCAGGATCGGCGGGGGGGCCCTTTCTCAATGCAGAAGTGTGTTTCTGTTTTCCTCCCGAAGGCCTGCCCCTGTGGACCGCTCTCGAGGCCCACCCCCGTGCGTTGCTCACGAAAAACCTGCCGGCGGTTACTGGTCAAGCTTGTCAGTTACTGACCAGACTTGCCACTCGCGTCCGGCAGGTCAGACGTGATCAGACCCGGCCGGTCCCTACTGAGTTTCAGATGTGCCAAGAGCGGATCTTACTGAGTGGCACACTGGTATGGGGCGGATTCTGAGCGAAGCTCACTTCCCCTGACGGACACTGGTGGCATGCCTGCGAATGACCAAACGCCGGCGGTGCTCCATAGCAGGGCTAGTGCGGGACGGAGCTCTGCACTTGTTCTCCCGCTTCGGCGGTGGGGAGGGGGGGTGGGGGCTGAGGCTGCACGAGACTCCGGCGTGATAGAGGTCCGGGCTTCTCAGCATGAGCCCTCGCCATCGCTGCAGGACATTGAGGAGCTGTTGAAGGAGGTCTTCCAGTACAACGTGCTGGAGCGCAACAAGTTGAAGAAGTGGTTGGCGGGCCTTAGGGCAGTGGCCGAAAGTCTTGGTACTGCGTGCAGGGCCGGCGAACGGGCAAGGGAGCGGACCACTGTACCCGCGCTGCCTCCCCGTGCCCTCGGTTGTCTGACGTACACAGAGGGACGTGCAGTGGGTCATGGGCCGTCGTTGTTGACACCCCATGGGCCCTGCCCTGCCCTGCCCTCGTGGCCTTCTGGCACTGGGGTGTCCTCGACATGCTCTGCTGTGGCCCATCCATCAGGTCCGGCTCAACAAAGCAAGACCTCGACCTCGAAGCAGCCCGATCAAACCGCCATCGAACAGGCCCTGGCGCCTCCCAGCGAATTTATTTGCAGGTCCCATGGCACAAGTGCAATTGCACGCGCCGCTGTGACCGTTCGTTGGCTGTGTTCCCCGACGGCACCACCTCTCGGCTCCCCCTTTGCGGCGCGCAACGGGAGGCGGCAGTGCCCTGGGAGGCAGGACGGCAGGCGAGAAAGGCACAAAGGGCTGTGCGCGATGTGTGAAGCATGTGTAGAAGATTGTCGACAGTAGCGCCGTGCTGTGCTGTGCTGCGTTTGTGGTGCTGTCGTGTGGTGGGGTGGGGTGGGGTGGGGTGGGGTGGGGCCTTATGCGTGGTATGGCGTGTCATGGTGTGGTATGGGAAGGTATGGGATGGAGCAGGGTGGGGTGGGATGGGGTGGGGTGGGGTGGGGTGGGGTGGGGTGGGATGGGATGGGGTGGGATGGGGTGGGGTGGGGTGGGGTGGGGTGGGGTGGGGTGGGATGGGGTGGGATGGGGTGGGATGGGGTGGGGTGGGGTGGGGTGGGGTGGGGTGGGATGGGATGGGGTGGGATGGGGTGGGGTGGGGTGGGGTGGGGTGGGGTGGGGTGGGGTGGGATGGGATGGGGTGGGATGGGGTGGGGTGGGGTGGGGTGGGGTGGGGTGGGGTGGGATGGGGTGGGATGGGGTGGGATGGGGTGGGGCGGGATGGGGTGGATTTGATTTGATTTGATTTGATTTGATTTGATTTGAGGGCCGATCTTGAGGCTCACAGGCCGCCTGAGGGGCGCTCGATGGCTGTCCCGACGACTCTGCATATCGGCCGGCCATGCATGCGGTGCACACCCAGCCGCACTGCGGGCTGGGGGGGGCAGGCCTGTCGCCGTGCCGGGGGTCGGGCGAGGAGGGGGTGGGGGGAGGAGGTCGCGCACCGCTCGCGGGGGGGGGGGGGGGGGGTCGCCGCACCCCTGCAGCCCGCCCCCGCCCCGTTACCAATCGAGGGGCTATGGGGGTGCTGAGAAACCGCCGCCCCGGGGGGATGGCGGTGTCTTCGCCCGTTGCGCACCATCGCTCGCCGGGTTGGGGGGGGGGGGGGGCAACAACACCACACGTGACATCAACAATGTCAAGCCACGGGGGGCGAGGGAGGGGAGGGGGGGAGGGCCACGGCGGCCTCAGCAGTAGGGCTGCCCAGTGACAGCACACCTGGGTCAGGGCGCGTGGAACACGACCTGCACCCTGCGGCGCCGCCGCCACGAGCTCGCGGACCGCGAGCCACGCCCGAGCTTGGGCGTCGCCTCCCGCGCGGGGGTACTGGTGCTGCGGGGGTGGCTGGGGCGCCCCTGGGGCTGGCGGCACCGCATACCACACGGCGAACACCCGCGGGATGGAGGCCAGCACCGCGGCGGCGGCTGCGTGCGGGTCCCGGGGCGGGGCGAGGGGCCTGTCGCCCCGGAGGAGGCGCCGGATGGAGCCGCTGGGGGTGACACCCACCCAATGGCCCCTGGAGCCCTCCGCCTCGTCGTCCCACCCCTCGACCAGGAGCACCTGGCGCTGGGGCGCGTTGGTCCAGGGCCGCAGGGCGGCTGCTCCGGCGCGGCGGGCCGGGAGGGGACCCAGGTCCCAGAGGGGCGCTAGCAGGGGGGCGACCTGGGAGAGCTGCGCGCCCTCCCTCCAATGGAGGCAGGGGGACCGCCAGAGTGGGGCCGCCCGGCCATACCACCAGCCGAGGGCCTCGTGGAGCGCGGGGCCCGACACCTCGACCAGGAGCGGGGCCCGACACGTCGTCCCACCCCTCGACCAGGAGCACCTGGCGCTGGGGCGCGTTGGTCCAGGGCCGCAGGGCGGCTGCTCCGGCGCGGCGGGCCGGGAGGGGACCCAGGTCCCAGAGGGGCGCTAGCAGGGGGGCGACCTGGGAGAGCTGCGCGCCCTCCCTCCAATGGAGGCAGGGGGACCGCCAGAGTGGGGCCGCCCGGCCATACCACCAGCCGAGGGCCTCGTGGAGCGCGGGGCCCGACACCGCTAGGCCCTGAGGGACGCACTGCAGGGTCGACAGCCCCCACCTGGGGTTCGCGCCCGTGTCCGTCCAGTGGAGGAAGCATCCCATGAGGATGTCCTCTAGGCGGAGAAGGCGGGGGGCCGGCCCCTCGAGGGCGTGGAGAGCGCAGGCAACGGCCGCGAGGGTCCCTTCCGAGCGCTGGCGGCGAGGGGGCAGCGCGCGGCTCACGTGGGCGAGCCAGAGGCGGAGGGCCGGTGCCGGGTCGCCCCGCGCCACCCAGTGGCGCATCTGCTGCTCCCAGGCCAGCCGGCGGCTGCGGGAGAGCGGCTGCATCCCGCGCCGGCCCATCCGGTACGGGGACGGCGGCGGGAGGGCACGGTACGGGGGGTGCGGGACGTTGCGGCGGGTCATTCTGCGTGATTTCTGCGCTGTGCAGAGCAGGAGGGCCGACGCCGCACCGACCCGGTGGGGGGGGGGGGTACCGTGCAGGCACGTCCGGGTCCACATTTGCGGTCGCGCCTTGCCTGGACATCCCTCCGGGGTGGCTGTGCCCCTGGGCCCCGCGTCTGGCCGCGCCGGGCCGGGCCCGCCATCCTGGGGGGGGGGGGGGATGACCTCGCGGCCTCCGGGGTCTGACCTCGGCGCTCCGCTCCGCGCCCCCCCTCGCCTACACCGTGGTCGTCGCCGCGCGTCGCGCTGCGTACCGCCCTGTCCCCTGCGCGCCCGCTGGTCCCTCTGTCCTGCGGCCGGTGCTGTGGGCCCGGTCCCCCCCCCCTGCTGCTCTGTACCCGTCCTGTGGCGCGTGCCGGGCTGTAGGGTGGCACTCGCCGCCCTGGGGGGGGGGGAGCCGGAGGCTCCTCGCCTTGCTGACCGGGCCGTTGCCCGCGTCGTGGTGGCCCCACACCCGGTGTCCTCCATCTGTACCCCCACCCCTCTCCCTCCCCCCGCCGCCTGTGCGGGTTGCCGCGCCCCCCCTTCGCTCGGTTCTCGGAGGCACAGTCAGAGGCACAGGTGGGATGGGGTGGGATGGGGTGGGGTGGGATGGGTCGGGGTGGGGTGGGATGGGATGGGGTGGGGTGGGATGGGTTGGGGTGGGGTGGGGTGGGGTGGGGTGGGGTGGGGTGGGGTGGGTTGGGGTGGGGTGGGTTGGGGTGGGGTGGGATGGGGTGGGATGGGGTGGGGTGGGGTGGGATGGGGTGGGGTGGGGTGGGATGGGGTGGGGTGGGGTGGGGTGTCTGGATGGAATTACACCGGACAAGGGTTCGGCAGACACACCAGCTCGTCCGGCACGTTGCAGGCGCCAAGTGCCAATATGCGACCCCCCTTCCCAAAAGAAATGGTCTGCGCTCAGCGTTGACCCGTGCACACCCGCATGTCCCTCGAGCGAGCAAGGCAGGTGCGTAGGCGCAGGTCTGGAGTGAGCAAAGCGAGCGAGGCAGGTGCACAGGGGTGGGTCTCTAAGAGTCAGGGTTTGCGGGTTTAATTTTACGGTTTGGGGTCGGCTTTGGTTTGGGATTCCCGTCACCGTCACGCGTATGGGGGATTGCCAGAATGAACCGGACAAGCGGCTCGGCGGACAAGCGGCGGGCTGGGGGGTGCGGCTCCGCGGGTCCTGGGACGCCAACTACCCCCCCCCCCCCCCCAAAGGGGGCCTCCGGCCAACGGTTCGTAGGGGGGGTAGTTGGCATCCAGAACCGAGGGGTCGCCTGCCCCATGCCAACCGGCCGCTTGTCCACGGAGCCGGTGTGTTCGCCGAAAACCGTGTCCGTTTCGGTGGGCTGGGGTGGGGTGGGGTGCTGTGATCGTTGGGGTGTGGCGTGCGGTGGTGTGTCGGTTTGACCGCTCGCGCTGTGTCGCGCTGGGCGACCACTCTCGCTTCTGGGCAGCGTCAGTGGCGACGTGATGGTGGACCCGGTGTTCACGGCCGACGGCCACACGTACGACCGCATGGCCATCGTGGAGTGGTTCAGGGCGTGCTGCGACAAGGACCACGTCACATCCCCGAACACAGGTCCCCCCTCTGCCTGTGCCACGGGATTGACGCAGGGCACGGAGCGTACCCGCCCCCCAAGTGTCCAGACCACCGCATTCTGCGCCGCCACGGCCAACGGGTGCTCTGAGCCCCGCGGCAGAGAGCCAGGGGCTGGATTCTGCCGTTGTGGGAGGGCTCGCGTGACTGGCCCCTGTGCTGAGCCCTGGCAGAAGCTGGCGTCCAGGCAGACCTTGTGCGAGTCCTGGGCCAATGTCAACCCCCAGTTTCTGGGACCCGGTTTGCCTGAATCAGCCCGAAGCATTGGCCAGTGGATTTGGGGCAGTGGCGGCAAAAAAGACGATTTAAGAGTCTTGCATACGACACCCAAGCACGCAGACCACGAGGGTACTGCACATCTCTGGAGCACCACTGCTCATCGGTGGCATGAAGGCCAAGGGGCGAAGATATTGTTCCGAAACATCTGACATATGTTGCGTTTCCAAAGGGCTGCAAGTGCACGACGACCAAAAGGCCGGGGGTTTGGGGCCCTCGCACCGTCTCGGGACAGCAAACACCCACCCCCCCCTGCCCTCGTGTTTGCCGATGTACCCCAGCCCGAAACGTTGAGCCCGAATCAGTGACCTGAGCGCCCCCTCGACGCGGCTTCAAGGGCCGGACCCGGACTCCCCCCCCACACCAAACGCCCTCTGCAATGGCGTTGGGGGTCGATGCGACGGTGCCCCCCGCACCGCCGTCATTGCAACACCCCCCCCCACGTCCGTTTCGGGGGGGGGGGGGGGGCATCAGCGCTGGCCGGGGCAGGGCCGCCGCGGGGCGATTGTGCGCAGCGGAACAGCCCTCCCCCCCCCCCACACACGACTGCCCCTCCGCAGGGGACACTCGGCCGCCGGTTGGCACATTCTGGCGTGGCACCCCCTCAGACCTCCGCCTGCGACGTGCCGCATTGCAATGGCGGTCTGCAAGTTCAGAGAAGGCCCGGCGCCTGATCAGCAGGACCCACCACAGCCCCCCCCCCCCCGCCCGGGACCCCCCCCCCCTCCATCCCTCCACACGGCAACACCCCCAAGCGCCCATCCCCCCCACCCACCCACCGCTCCTGCTTTGGCCTGGGCGGAGTGTCGCGGTGCATGACCGCCGACCGCAGCAGCGTGACGCGCCGTGTGCCTGTGCAACGGAACATGTCAACGGCGCTGGAGAGAAGCGGTGGTCGTGCGGGTTGTCCGCGCAAAAACCCGCCGCGATCGGCTGTTCCGGCTGCTCCTTTAGGGCGGTGGGACGGAAGAAGGCGGGGGCCGGGCTGGCCAGTTCAGCCAGTTCGGTGTTGAGTTCACGCCAGGGCTGTCCTTAAGACCTCTTTTCTTTTCTGTTAAGGACAGCCCTTAAGGATAGCCCCCAAGGACCACCAACCGCCAACCGCCGCCAACCGCCAACTGCCACCAACCGCCAACCGCCGCCAACCGCCAACGTGAACGTTCGTTTCTGTTGGCGTTCCCAACCCTCTTCCTCTTTTCCCCCCCTTCCCCGCAGGATGGCCCTGGTTCACCCCCGGCTGTCTGCGTACAGGAGCATTCTGCCGTCGTGGGGGAGCGACTCTGTGGCAGGAAAAGCGGTGGTGGCACGGGTGCGTGGGGCAATGGGAACTCTGCACTTGCCCAGGCGCGAGGCTGATGATGCGACAGTAGTGC
This sequence comes from Eutreptiella sp. 'Long Island Sound 2002', assembly GCA_964036045.1. NCBI lineage: Eukaryota > Euglenozoa > Euglenophyceae > Eutreptiales > Eutreptiaceae > Eutreptiella > Eutreptiella sp. 'Long Island Sound 2002'. Next base: position 28,486,091 of record OZ038386.1, on the reverse strand, counting down.
GGTGGGTCTTCTGGCGCGGTCTTGGACTGTCTCACAGTTCCACGCGACTGACGCTCGCACAGACGAAGTGAGGACGATGGGAGTTGAGACCCTCAGTTTGAGGAAGATAGGAAATGATCCCTTGGCGCAGACACACTGCTGGCCCGGCGGAAGCCACGGAGCCACCACCCCACTTCCCGGGTGGTCCTGGGGCAGCGACCCAGGGTCTGGCCTGAAGTGCATATCGCACTGGTCGAGGGGCAACACAGGGACGCACCCCTGGCCTGCACCGTGGGCCTCACCGATGGGGAGCGGCCCGACCCGAGGACGCCGGTGTGGCCGTACAGGCTCAACCGGGAGACCTGGTAAAACTGGTGAAACCGCCGCACAAACACACATACACACACACACACACACACACAGTGCCAGCGCAGTCATGACGACATCCATTAGACATCCTTCTGGCACAGGCCCCCCTCCGCTGAGCGCCCACCCCTGGACCCATGCAGGCCTTCTTCTACACACGCACACGCACACGCACACGCACACACACGCACACACACACGCACACGCACGCACACGCACGATGAAAGTGATGTGGATCGCTGCCGCAGGGGCTTTGGGTCAGATATTTATGCGGTTGGAGGCTTTCTGAGTTTCAGTTCTATTGGCAACCCTACGGATCCATGTGAGAGGGTGCCCAGTCAGGTCCCACCAGCGATTTCCCTTTGCAGTGTTGGCACTGCCCCAGGAAAGACTATTCGAATGGTTGTACACCGTACGAGGAGGGTGGGTACCCACCCCTGGACCCGCCCCCCCCCCCAGACCAAAGTGACCATCGCGGGAAAAAACAAAATTGACCAGCGGGAAAATCTTGTAAGGCCATTTTTGGTACACAAACTTTTGGGTTCCAGACCCCCCCCCCCTTCAACTACTTCCCTGCTTTGCCTGTATGTGCAGGCGTCGCCCCGTGTACCTTTCAGGAATGAAGCTGGAGAGTATGGTCCTTGTGCCCAATCATGCTCTGCGGTCTCAAATTGTGGCCTGGAGGGAAAAATGTATGGAATATGACCGGGAACACCATGGTATGCCTCGGTTGTGGGACATGCTGTGGGTTGATTTGGTGCTACACGGCACCGCACCATACCATTTTCCACGTCACACCACAACACATTTGCCAAGGCATACGACACAATACTGTACCATTTGCTGTGCTGTGCTGTGCTGTGCCGTGCCGTGCCGTGCCGTGCCGTGCTGTGCTGTGCTGTGCTGTGCTGTGCTCTGGTACAGTTTGTCGCCGTTGCGTTTAGGGATGTTTGGGAGTGATGTAGTGAAGTGATTTTCAGTCCCCTGCCCTCATTCGGGCATGTGCCTTGTCACACGGTGCTTTGGTGTGTGGTCGTCGCGGTGCAGTCGCATGGCAATTGTATAAGTCCCGCGCTCCGTGTCTGCGCAGATCTCATTGTGAAGTATGGCCTTGAAGACCTCGTGCCAACGGAGCCTCCCGCTGCCAATTCAGGCAACAACACCCAGAGTCCACCCGCTCCATTGTACCGGCCCACGTTGGCAGACCCCCGCCCGGAGGTGTCGTCTCATTCGCGTGCCACGTCACTCATCAACCCCCCCCCCGACCCCCAAGTGGACGTCCTGGGGCCCAAAAGCCGTCGTTGGGGAGACACTGCCGGTCTTGGGGTGCCCACTTGGACGCATCTGGCCAACATCGAGGGCAGCTGCCCTCCTCTGTGTGGACACGACACGGAGCAGTGAAACAGGGAAAGTCCGGGGGCTCCGTTGGCACAACGTCCCAATCGAAAGGAAAGGGAAGTAGAGAGGGAAAGATAGGCCAAGGAGGGGGAGGAAGGACACAGGGCGGTGAGAGCCACCGCCTACGGAGGGAAAGGGTCCAAGGGAAGGGCAGCGAATGGCGATAAGCCAATGGGCGCCGCCGGCTGCAGACCAAAACACACCACGGCGGCATGGCAACCCCCCCCCCCCCCCCCAAACTGTGCAATTTGCCAACAAGACAGTCACGCCGATGCCCAGGCGCAGTGCGGGTGTCTGCACACCCTTCACCTCCCCCTGCCAGCCACGCCCCACACGCACAACGGCGTCGTGCTGGATGGGGGGTTGTGCCCGGATGTACAGCAAAGGTCGTCGACAAAGATCTCACAGTTTGGCGATTGCATTGCCGGTACCAGGGCTTTGCCGAGTGGGGGGGGGGGGGGAGGTTCAGGGGGGGTTCCTTGGGAGCAGATTTGCCACTAGCGTCTTCTAAGCCAGCCACACCCAAGCAAGTCTGACCCCTACCGAGCCATGCACTGAATGCAACAGGGTCCTACTAAGTTCTGGATGTGGGTGAGGCAAGTATTACTGGGTGGCACACAGCACATGGCCGATTCCTAACGAGACCCCGATTTCCTGCCAGGCGCTAGTGGCCTATCTGCTAGGGAGTAGCTTTAAGGATGGGGCTGGGTCCTACCCAGTAGCCCCAAGGGTGGCGCCCAGTCCTACTGAGTGGGCTGACGTGCAGGGCTGGCCCCTGCTCCAAGCCACCTTGGCCTATCTTTCCCTCTCTACTTCCCTTCCCTTTCCCCTCCATAGGCCGTGGCACCCGGGTTGGTGTGTATCCCCCCCGTGATACCCCGGGGCTGCGGCGGGGACGGGTATAGGGACCACTTGCCTGCTGCACTGCACGGTTGCTGCGCCCCAGCATTCTAAGACACATGTCCTGTATTAGCGTTTTGACCAAGACAGGTGCGCACGCCCTTGCCCAAACCCTGCAATATGGGTGACCGTTGACGGTCCTTGGGGGCCGTCCTTAACAAAAAAAATTGGGGTTCTCAGGGACAGCCCCGGGCGGTTGTAGGGGCCTCCGCGAGCGCACAGTCTGCACAACACATCTGCAGTAAGGACACGGCGCGTACAGTGGGGCACAGGAGGCACAGTGCACTCGCACAGCGCAGTCTCGTGGCGACAATTCACGTGCACACGGGACACACACATATTGGGCGGTGGGATACGCATTGGCCTTTCCCTTTCGGAGCGTGGGAACCACACGCTTCACGCCTCGGCTGGCACGCCAACCCCCCGTCCGGTGCAGTGGAACGCGGTGCAGGCCCCGTGGGGACCGTAGGGGGGCACGGCCAGGGCTCCTTTCAAAGTGGTGGGGGGGGGGGGCTGTGGTGGGTGGCTGGGTCTTGGGGGGGACGGGTGGGTGGGTCCGCCCCCACCCACCCACCCCGATGGGCACACCGCCAACCGCCAACCGCTGCGAACCGCCACCAACCGCCAACCATTGTTCAAAAGCGCTTCCGTGGTGTTGTGTCTTGCCCATGTCTTGACCACGAAGCAGAGAGCGTGCCCGTGAATGTTGCTTTCTGTTGGCGCTACGAACCCCCTTTCCCCCCCCCTTAAGGACAGCCCCACAACCGCCAAGTCCTCCCCCTCTGGACGCCCCCCGGTCACATCCGCCACCCAATTCGGCCCAGCAGGCGCCTGAGCGCCGCTCTTGCGTGCTGCTCGAGGCCCATGCGGAGCCACCGCGCCACAATGTCGGTGTGAGGCATGACCAGGGCGTCCTTCGAATATTTGAAGTTTGGGGGGGGGCTTCCCCAAACCCCCCCCCCCAAGACCAAAGGGACCGTCGTGCGGAAAAACGAACTTTGCCGTTGGGAAAATCTGGTTGGGCCATTTTTGGTACACAAATTGTTGGGACCCGACCCCCCCCCCCACTCCGCTCAACAGACGCCCTGGGCATGACCCGAGATGAATTGCTTTTTGCGCAGACATCAACGCGGTGCTCCTCTTCGCATCCCACGGGTCCCCCAACTCTCCAAAGCGCGCATCCCAACAACACGAAAGTGTAGTGTGCACCCTCGTTTTCTTAGTGTGTGCCCTACCCTTCGGGGGGAGGGGGGGTTGTCAGAACTTCGGGGTGGGGGGGTTTCCACCCGCCTCCCCCCCCCTCCCCCCGTAGGGTAGGCCATTGTGGGGGACTTTGGGTCAGCGCCAAAGGCGCTGGTCAAGGCATTTTGCGTGTGGTAAGGCATTTTGCCTGCGGTAGTGGGGTGGATGGGAGGGTGGGTGGGTGTCCAATAGCCCCCCCCCCCCCCCCCGTGAGGGTGGGACATTTGTGGGTCTGTGGGTTTGCCAAAAGTCTGTGGGGGGTGGGTCCCTCAGATCACCCCCCGCGGCCCCCCCCGGGTGGTTAAGAAATACCCTCGTGTGCACCTCAACGGACGTGGAGCCGCGCCGGCCCCAAGTCTGCGCTGCACCGCCGCCCGCGTTGTCTTGTCCCGTGTGCAGCCCCGTGCCCCGGCGGCCCCCCGATTCACCGGGGACCTCTCGACGTGCAGCGCCTGCTCCGAGCCCCTGAACGGGCCCTTCGTCCGCGCGTTCGGGCGGGCGTTTCACTCCCGGTGCTTCAAGTGCGGGCTGTGCCGCGAGGTCATCCACGACCAGAAATACGCCACGGACAACGGTACGCGTGCGGGTCGCGTTGCGGGTCGCCCGTCGTCCGTCACTGCCAACCGTTGAGTCTGCGACGGGGGGGACAGCGCTTGTGCTACTCAGAGAAATGGGAACACGGACGGATGCGAGAATATTGAGGGGATTTGCCCATTTCTGGCACGATTCTTCGCCCCTTCGATCACACTCTTCTCACCGTGTTGCATGCAAACCCCCCCGCGCAGAGGGTCAGAATGAGCAGTGGCGAGAGGCCAATAGGCGCCGCCAAAGGCAAACAACCTAATTTACCGAGGCCTTGTGCCAAAACCCCCCCCCCCCCCGCGCCGCATAAGAACACGCACGCATGTTCTTGTCAGTTGCTCCAAAATAAGCGCACGCAGCCGGCCTCAGGGCCCCAAGGCCCCAATTTCTGCACCCACCAGCCCTCGCTGGCATGCCCGGAAGTTGTGATGTTTGTCCGATGCTTGCCTCGTAGCAGTCGTCCACAATTGCCTCATCCTCATCTCTGGCAGCCACAACATCCTCAAACCAAAAAGAGGGGGTCAACAACATTTAACTGTGCCACGTTTCTGTAAACGGAGAGGGGCTGGGAACACCGCACAGGGGGTTCTCCAAAGATGTGCATGCTCTTCTGGGGGGGGGGGGGGGCGGTTGGCACAAGGTCTCGGTATTAGGTTGTTTGCCTTTGGCGGCGCCTATTGGCCTTTCGCCACTGCTCATTCTGACCCTCTATGGGTCCGAACGTGTTTTGGTCGTGTCAACGGAGCCCCCAGATGATTTGTCCTGTTTGACTCCTCCGGGGTCGGCTGTTCCGGAGACGGGCTGTTGCCCGTGCCGTTGACCAGGTGCATCCAGATGCACACTCCGAGTCCATGCGGGGGGTTTGCTGACTCCAGCACTTACCTTGGGGGGGGGGGGGGGTATTCGTGCTGGTGAAAAGGGGAAAAGGACATATGGTGGACGGCCGGGACAACGCGTGGAGGAACAGGGCACCTGGGCCTCACGCACACAGAAACACAGCGAGGCAGGCTACGGACGACCTGTGGACAGAGGCGCGGGGGCAGAAAAACAGTCAAACGACCCCGGCAACAATCAGCACATCCTCAATACGCCAACTATTGGGCGCCGCTGACGCGCAAACGGCACACCATACCACATTCAGCACAGCCCCAACACACCAAATACTGGGCTCCGCGAACGCGGAAACGACACCAGCAAGAGCACCGGCCGCAGCGGCCAACAGAAAGCAGCAACCCGACACAACATGCGAAGGGAAGAACGGGTGACCGTCCAGGGCCCCATAAAGGAACAACAACCAGACGGAATGTCACACAGGGGGGTATTCGTGCTGGTGAGCTGCTTGGGTTGCCTCGTCAGCGGGATCCCCGGTCGCCCCCCTTCCGTCCAAGCGATGGTGCGCCTGGTGCTGTGTTTCAAGTCCTGGAGTCCCGTCCCGCAGTACGGCCTAGACCCGGGATGCCTGCATTCGACAGGATGTCTTTTGATTTTGATCGCAGTCGGCGGTGCATCGGGGGTGGGGGTCGGCAGGGGGTGCAGTTGTGGATAAGAGTGCGATATCGGCCGCACTGCTCGCACTTGCAGCCCGCTGCCCCTGCGGCGTCACGGACGGGCGTTGCAGTCCGCCGATTCCCAACGGGGAAGCCTGGGGCATTGCTCTCCACCGTAAACGCTATCGACACGGGCGATGGCAGTGTTCGTTCGCACTGGGCTCCATCATCCCGGGCTGGGGTCCTGACTCGCGCGAACGCCCCCTCCGTAGCCCTGTTTCATTCCACAGGGATGCCATATCATGCCCACTGCATCGCAGTGCAGCGGGGCGAAGTGTGTGCGAAGTGCCGATCCCCCATTGGAGGTGTGCCCCCCCCCCCCCCACCACCACCACCACCCGCACATGCACACACACACACACACACACAAACACACACACACACACACGCCACCACCTGTGAAAGCCCCAATACACACACAACACACGGGGCAGCATGGCAATCACGGGCCCGTTGAACTAATACCGTGGAGCTGGCCCGGCGGAAGCCACGGAGCCACCACCCCACTTCCCGGGTGGTCCTGGGGCAGCGACCCAGGGTCTGGCCTGAAGTGCATATCGCACTGGTCGAGGGGCAACACAGGGACGCACCCCTGGCCTGCACCGTGGGCCTCACCGATGGGGAGCGGCCCGACCCGAGGACGCCAGTGTGGCCATACAGGCTCAACCGGGAGACCTGGTAAAACTGGTGAAACCGCCGCAGAAACACACATACACACACACACACACACACACGCACGCACGCACACTCTTCGCCACATACCAGTCCACACCACTTCGCTTTGGATTCGGGTCGGGATGTGGGCCTGGGTCATGGTCTGACCTTTGGGGACGGTTGACAGCACAGCCTTCGCCAAACGGGGCCAAACAGCAGCGACACTGTGCGGTCCGGCGGTCCAGTGAAGTCAGTCACGCACAGCGAGTCATTGAAGTGTCTGCTGCGGCTGCGCCGTCAATGGGGCCAAAGCGCACGGTCCACGTCCATTTTGGACGGTGACGCACGGTATCGGGCACAGAGAAGCAGCGACAGAGTGACAGCGACAATACAGAGGGGGGGTAGCGGTGTGGGGGAAGCCTCAGGCGTGGCAGTCGCCTCCCGCGGCAGAGAGCATCGTGGCGTCCACCGTGTGACCTATGGGCCTATGCCTTGTGCCCTGGTGTTGCCAGGGATCCGATGTATCACTTGCGTCCGATGTCCGCTTTCCGGGAGGGGCCTGGGGTACTCTGCTTCGAATAAGTTTGAGTCAGTCCAAAAAATAAAACTAAAGAGTGGGAGTAAACCGGATGGAGCGACAGTGTGACGGTTGTAGTTCCACTCGTAGCTCGCCTTGGCAGGCACACCAAACACGGTCCGTCTTGCTGTTGTTTGCCTCCGTCACAATTACCATTGCCACAACCGTCACAGACCCTCTGGGTATCAGCCCCCCCCCCCCCCCCCTCAGATACCGAGAGGCCTTGTGCCAAACCCCCCTCCCCTCCCCTCGTCCTGCTCCCGCGAAGACGAGGCCTTGTGGACGCACAGCCCGGGCCGCCCGCCACCCCCACGCGACCCCTGCACTCACACGACGCCCTTGGCCCACTGTGCGACGTCCAATGCTGTGCCCCCCCCCCCCCCCCTCAAAGCGAGGCACACCCACACCGTGCGCCCTCCGCACGGCTGAGCAGGTGCGCCCCTCGCTGCCGTGACGACACGGGTCACAGAACAGCAAAGTGCCCTCGGGTAGTCAGAACTGCCAGCCCCCCCCCCCCCCCTCCCCAACAGGGCCCACACACGGACACAACCACCTCCAATCGCCGGATGTATTCCCAATGCCCCTCCCCTGTGCACGGGGGCGAGATGCCCCGGGGGATGAGCGGGACCAATCCACTGCATGTGGCACGGGCTTTCTGATGTGGGGGGGGGGGGGGGGTTGTTGGCTACAGTGAAAGGCGCCTATGACATGTCACTGAAGATCCCTTCTTTCTTTGCATTTGTCGTGTGTCTTTGCCAGCCTGCGCAGAGTCGTGCTCACGCATCTGTTTCCCATGGCGGGGGGCTGAGGATCTGCCAGAGCCCCAGATGACCCCCCCCCCCTAGTGCCAGAGGAACAGAAACGGCGGACCAAAACAGCGGCTTTGGTGGACCTTCATTCGAGGAAAGGGAAGGGGAAGCTCAGCGAAGTGGCCAATTGGCGCCGCCGGCGACGGACAGAGAGACCAACCATGGCGTTGTGCCAACCCCCCTCCCCCCCCCGGGCGCCTTCAGCGATGGCCTGATGGGCCATGTGGCCGTTTGGCCTGAGGGAGGGAGGGTGCCGTGCTCCAGCCGGCGGTCATGCCCCCCGCTCCACCCGTCCCTGACTTCATGGCTTCATGGGACGCCGTGTTGGGGGACGGGCCATGACTCCCGTGCTGCGCGCCCCCACCCCAAACCCCCCACGCCAACCCCCATCCCAGGGTCCGTGGTAAAACTGAGTAAAAAAAAATTTTTTTAAAAAAAATTTTTACTCAGTTTCAAAACTGAGTAAAAAAACAATTTGTTACTCAGTAAGTGGGGTTTCTACTCAGTTGCGAAACTGAGTAAAAAAAAATTTTTTTTACTCAGTAAAAAACTGAGTAGAAAAAAAAAATTTTTTTACTCAGTAAAAAACTGAGTAGGAAAAAAAATTTTGTTTTTACTCAGTAAAAAACTGAGTAGAAAAAAAAATTATTTTTTTTATTCAGTAAAAAAAATTAGTAGAAAAAGGCCACTTTGCCCACTTGTGGGCCACTTCTGATTTTGCCCCCCGCTCTGAAGCGGTGGGGATCCCCGATACGGCAGGGGTGAGGTAGCCACTTTGCCCACTTGTGGGCCACTTCTGATTTTGCCCCCCGCTCTGAAGCGGTGGGGATCCCCGATACGGCAGGGGTGAGGTAGCCATTTTGCCCACTTGTGGGCCACTTCTAATTTTGCCCCCCGCTCTGAAGCGGGGGGGATCCCCGATACGGCAGGGGTGAGGTAGCCACTTTGCCCACTTGTGGGCCACTTCCGACCTTGCCCCCCGCTCTGAAGCGGTGGGGATCCCCGATACGGCAGGGGTGAGGTAGCCATTTTGCCCACTTGTGGGCCACTTCTGATTTTGCCCCCCGCTCTGAAGCGGTGGGGATCCCCGATACGGCAGGGGTGAGGTAGCCACTTTGCCCACTTGTGGGCCACTTCCGACTTTGCCCCCCGCTCTGAAGCGGTGGGGATCCCCGATACGGGAGGGGTGAGGTAGCCACTTTGCCCACTTGTGGGCCACTTCTGATTTTGCCCCCCGCTCTGAAGCGGTGGGGATCCCCGATACGGCAGGGGTGAGGTAGCCACTTTGCCCACTTGTGGGCCACTTCCGACTTTGCCCCCCGCTCTGAAGCGGTGGGGATCCCCGATACGGCAGGGGTGAGGTAGCCACTTTGCCCACTTGTGGGCCACTTCCGACTTTGCCCCCCGCTCTGAAGCGGTGGGGATCCCCGATACGGGAGGGGTGAGGTAGCCACTTTGCCCACTTGTGGGCCACTTCCGACTTTGCCCCCCCGCTCTGAAGCGGTGGGGATCCCCGATACGGCAGGGGTGAGGTAGCCACTTTGCCCACTTGTGGGCCACTTCTGATTTTGCCCCCCGCTCTGAAGCGGTGGGGATCCCCGATACGGCAGGGGTGAGGTAGCCATTTTGCCCACTTGTGGGCCACTTCTGATTTTGCCCCCCGCTCTGAAGCGGTGGGGATCCCCGATACGGCAGGGGTGAGGTAGCCACTTTGCCCACTTGTGGGCCACTTCCAACTCTGCCCCCCGCTCTGAAGCGGTGGGGATCCCCGATACGGCAGGGGTGAGGTAGCCACTTTGCCCACTTGTGGGCCACTTCCGACTTTGCCCCCCGCTCTGAAGCGGTGGGGATCCCCGATACGGCAGGGGTGAGGTAGCCATTTTGCCCACTTGTGGGCCACTTCTGATTTTGCCCCCCGCTCTGAAGCGGTGGGGATCCCCGATACGGCAGGGGTGAGGTAGCCACTTTGCCCACTTGTGGGCCACTTCTGATTTTGCCCCCCGCTCTGAAGCGGTGGGGATCCCCGATACGGCAGGGGTGAGGTAGCCACTTTGCCCACTTGTGGGCCACTTATGATTTTGCCCCCCGCTCTGAAGCGGTGGGGATCCCCACCGCTCTGAAGCGGTGGGGATCCCCGATGCGGCAGGGGTGAGGTAGCCACTTTGCCCACTTGTGGGCCACTTCTGATTTTGCAAGCGCCACAGGATAGATTGCGGTTATTGCGTGAGATGGCACAAGCTACTTTGTACTACAGTGGTTCCAAGTTGGCCCCCACACCCCGGACCCGGTCAATGCATTGGGAGGTGTCTCGGTTGTACCCCACGCCCAAATCTGCAGACCCCCCTGACACATGCTTTTTTTGCGATGGCACACCCGCCATAGCGTGCCAGGAATGTAAGGTTCTTCATTGTACCTTCCATACCACTGTCTTGTGTCAGTCCGAGATTTGTGTAGGATTGTGCCAATTCCGGGCGGCCCCCGTTGCTGCTGCTGCTGCTGTTGTTGCTTTTGCTGCAGTTACTGCTACCAATGCCACGCATGCCACTCCTGCCAATGCCAATGCCACTGATGACACCCGTCCCGGTGTGTGGATCTGTCGGAAGTGGTATGCGTTGCCTCCTCAATACCCCCAAAATGCTGATGGTCAATTGGAAAATGACCAAGCATTTTGCAGACAGCTGCATCTGGAAAAGAAAGAAGATCTCTTTGAGAGATGCAAGCTGAATCCTACCCCGAGCGGCAAGCCTCACAAGAGAGATACTAAGGCCGACTTGATCTTCAAGCGTGTCTTTTGTAACTACTTGTAAGTAGTTGGCCCCACCCTCCCTCCCTCCTCTGTGCATGCATGCATACGATACTCAACCCTCTTTGGTGAAGTGGTTGTGTGATCCCTCCCTCCTCTGTGCATGCATGCATACGGTACTCAACCCTCCTTGGTGAAGCGGTTGTGTGATATATATATATTACTACACCCCTCTCCCCTTAAATTTAGCTAACAACAAGCAACAACAACAACAACACGTCTCCGTGCCGTTTTGGCCATTGCTCCGTCCCAACGCTTCGGATCATTTGCCCATGTAGCCATCCTAGAGCCTAGGTGGTGCCCTTGCCAAATCCAAGTTTTGAGCCAAAAACTCACCGGTGGCGGCCCGGGGCGGTGGCGCCAAGTCGGGAGGTGCCCTCCCAAATCTGTGCAGTTTTGGGGCCAAAAACGGCCATTTTTCGCCCAAAACAGCCCTAGTAAGGGTTCAAAACAGCCAAACGAAGGCAAACGGCTCCTACACTCCACGTGCGGCTTGACGTTCTCATGACCAAGGGACCTTTGGTGCCCTCTAACTCCACGATATGTCCGAGAAACGGCCCAAAAAGGCGCCAAAAAGCCCCAAAATCTGCGCAATGTGCACCAGCACCCCGAAACCAAGAACGGGCCGTATCTTGGGCTACGTGGCTCAAAACCGAATTCCGAGGGCACCTAGTCCACCCGCAACCCCCCACTTTTTGTGGTTTCCAAGCCTCAGAATCGCCCAACGAGACACGTAGACCCCCGTACCAGCGGTCACTTGGTGGAGCTGGAGAGCCGGCCAGCCCACGCACAGTGGGGGCCAACGGTGGGTCCACCAGGGTCCCCAGGGCGAAAAAAAAGATTTTTTCCAAAGTTGTTCCTAGACCACTTGGGATGCTCAAACAAGTGTTTTTAGGCCGTTTTGAGCCCGTGGTGGCGCGTTTTGGGCCATGGAAAATCCCAAAATGCCTTGAAAATGGGCCGTTTTGGGACCAACAATGGGTCAAAAATGGGTCAAAAACGCGTTTTTTCAAAAATGATGCTGGACCATTTATGATGCTCAAACAAGTGGTTTTAGCCCATTCTGAGCCCGTGGCGACGGGTTTCGGCTCATGGAAAATCCCAAAATGCCTTGAAAATGGGCCATTTTGGGACCAGAAATGGGTCAAAAATGGGTCAAAAACGCGTTTTTCCAAAAGTGATCCCGGACCATTTGGGATGCTCAAACAAGTGTTTTGAGCCCATTTTGAGCCCGTTTTGACCGCGTTTAGCCCCTTCCACCACATGTATGCACCACTTTGTGCCCTTTGCACGTACCTTAGAGCCTTGTGGTGGAGCCACCTAGAGTTGGGAGAGGGGTGTAGATTGGAGGATATATATATATATATATATATATATATATATATATATATATATATATATATATATATATATATATATATATCCTCCAATCTACACCCCTCTCCCAACTCTAGGTGGCTCCACCACACGGCTCTAAGGTACGTGCGAAGGGCACAAAGTGGTGCATACATGTGGTGGAAGGGGCTCAACTCGGTCAAAACGGGCTCAAAACGGGCTAAAAACACTTGTTTGAGCATCCCAAATGGTCCGGGATCACTTTTGGGAAAACGCGTTTTTGACCCATTTTTGACCCATTTTTGGTCCCAAAATGGCCCATTTTCAAGGCATTTTGGGATTTTCCATGGCCCAAAACGCGCCACCACGGGCTCAAAACGGCCGAAAAACACTTGGTTGCGCATCCCAAGTGGTCTAGGAACAACTTTGGAAAAAATGATTTTTTTCGCCCCGGGGACCCTGGTGGACCCACCGTTGGCCCCCACTGTGCGTGGGCTAGCCGGCCCTCCGGCTGCACCAAGTGACCACTAGTACGGGGGTCTACGTGTCTCGTTGGGCGATTCTGAGGCTTGGAAACCATAAAAAGTGGGGGGTTGCGGGTGGACTAGGTGCCCTCGGAATTCGTTTTTGAGCCACGTAGCCCAAGATACGGCCCGTTCTTGGTTTCGGGGTGCTGGTGCACATTGCGCAGATTTTGGGGCTTTTTGGCGCGTTTTTGGGCCGTTTCTCGGAAATATCGTGGAGTTAGAGGGCACCAAAGGTCCCTTGGTCACGGGAAAGGCAAGCTGCACGTGGAGTGTAGCATCCGTTTGCCTTCGTTTGGCTGTTTTGAGCCCTTACTAGGGCCGTTTTGGGCGAAAAATGGCTGTTTTTGGCCCAAAACTGCGCAGATTTGAGAGGGCACCTCCCGACTTGGCGCCACCGCCCCGGGCCGCCACCGGTGAGTTTTTGGCTCAAAACTTGGATTTGGCAAGGCCACCACCTAGGCTCTAGGATGGCTAAAGTAGAGTCAAGCCCGAGGCGATGGGAAGGTGTAGTGGCCAAAACGGAATGGTGACGTGTTGTTGTTGTTGTTGTTGTTGTTAGCTAAATTTAAGGGGAGAGGGGTGTAGTAATATATGATGGTTTGGTCCGGGTGGGGCGCCAGTAACACAAGTGGCCGGGAATTGACTCAGGGGCCTTGTGCCCTTAAACAAAAGTACCACCTACCATCAAAGTGTGCAGTTTTTTGTGCAATTTTTTTCAAAAAAAAATTGTCTTTTTACTGAGTAAAAAAAAAAATTTAAAAAAAAAATTTTGAAAATTTTTTTTTACTCAGGTTTACCTCAAATCTACTCAGTTTTACCACATTTTACTCAGTTTTACCTCGTCTGGTACTCAGTTTTACCAAATACCCCCCATCCCAACCCCCCCATCACCCCAACCCCCCATCCCAAACCCCCCCTATCCCAAACCCCCCATATCAAACCCCCCGTACCCCTGCACATCTCCGCCTCAGGGACGGTGGTGAGGGCCCTGAACCTCTGCTGGCACACCACGTGCTTCACGTGCTGGGGCTGCGGCGCGGCCATCGAAGACGACGAATTCATGCCGCACAACAACCGGCCCTACCACGTCCACTGCCATCCCACGGAACGGCCGCGGCCCCGCCCGAAGGACGCGCGCGCGGGCAGAGCGGGCAGGTGTGGCGCGCGGGCGGGGCAACCGAAGGGTGTTTTTTTTTGGGGGGGGGGGGGTCCAACGCGCGGTCTTGCGCCGGAAACACGCAAAAGGGGCCAACCACGGGGCACGCGGCGCGTATACTGCGAGCCACAGTTCATTAAAGGACAGCAGCACTACGCAACCCCACCTAAAAACCCAGCGCCCCCCCCCCCCAGGGACTTGCCTTAATTTTCATTCCGAGGGGTGGGGGGACCCCTCCCCCCTGGACCCCCTCCCCCCCTCCCCCCTCAGCTCCAGTGCAGCTGAAAAACAGGGTTCTGGGAACTTTTTAATTATGTCGAAGGAATTTTCTCGGCGCCTTCGGCGCATGTCATACATTGTGTCCTTGTTGTCCACTGTGTACTCTGCATCCCTTGTCTTGCAGAGTACCATGTCCCAACGCTCGTTGTCGTCGTTTTTCAGCTCCCCGGTCCAACCGCCGCCACGCGCAAAACGCGAAGACGTAATCAACGCGCTGCTTTATTTTAGGTTTAAAGATAGGATCACTGGCCGCAAGCGACAAGAGGCGTACAATGACGCCCAAAAGGCATGTGCCACTCTTTTTTTGAGTGTGCCAATAGCCACACTGTGCAATTTTGTCGCTGTGGCACAGCAAATGGGCACCCGCGACCGTGCGGTACGCTGCCTGCCGCATGAATTTCATGCGATGCAGTCAACCGTTTGCGCGCGATGGGCAGCACAACTGCCGCGCACACAGAGCCACCTGGCTCACATGTACTTTTTGTCCTTCACAGCCCCTACAGCCGTGCATTGCGCTGCACCTGAGGTACCGCACAGGACCACAACCACACCAAAGAAAGTGAGTCCTGTGCAGACTGTGTCCACACCAACAACACCTGAAACCGTTCTGGAGGTGCCTTGGGAAAAATTGATAGACAGTGTGAAGAAGGTTGCAAAAACAGCGATGGGCACACCGCATCGCGTCCCGGCTTCAAAAGGTTGTACCGCCACTGGTGCAACAAAAATTTCATGAATGGTGAATGTCCCGCTTTGTTGTACTTGTTGAGTGTTTGTATGCCCAGAATCGCAAAAATGTCATAGAATCCAACCCGGTCTGCCGGTGCCACAGTCTTCTAATTGCAGACACTGCCGGCAACATTACAAAAAGAAGCGTAAGCCCCCACTGCAACATTTGCTCCAAATAATCCGTTCGCGTAAAGCAATGGCGGAACCCTGCATTGACTGCATTAACAAATTGGCCTTGGTTACTACCGACAAGATAACATTTCCATGCGCTGAGTGGTTCACTGCCCAATAATTTTCTGTTCCTGGTGGAATGCGTACGTTCCGAGGGGGGGGGGGGACCCCTCCCCCCCGGACCCCTTCCCCCCCTCCCCTGGATCCCATCCCCCCCTCCCCCCCCCCCCCACCAAACAGCCCCTCCTGCCCCCCCCCACATTGCCCCTTCTGGGACCCCCTCCCCCCCGGATGTATTGGCCGGGAAGGGACCTCAGAAGCGGCCCCTGAGGCGGTTATGCAGGCGGTCGGGACCCTGAGCCCCCCCCCCCGACCTCCTGGAGCGCTCCGCTTGTGGCGGAGCCGTCCGCTGCCCAAACCGCACGTCGGTATTCCCGGTGACCACCCGAGTCTTTGTGCCGTGCATCGCGACCCCGTTTCGCTTTTTGAGATTTCGGGCACGGTTTTCCCGCACTTGCCACAGCCGCAGTCCCCGCACGCCGGCGTCCCGAATAGACATGGGTGTTGGGTGAGGGGTGGGCCTTGCGGGCCCTCCCTGCCCGTCCTCTTCGGTGTTGTGTGGAATTCGGGGGGACCGGAGAGTGGCGGACTGGAAAACCGGGGGTCACAACGGAGACAGAGGCACCGAGTGTCATGAGCAGCACTGTGCGTTGGCACTGGCCTATTTCTCAGGGGATGCGAGGGCGGTGCTCTGCCCTGTGCAGCCGGCCTCTTTATCTGAGGGGGGCATCTCAGGGGGCGCGGGCGTCACGCGGGTGCCGTGGGCGCCGGGAGTGCACACGCAGTACACATCCCCCTCCAGTCCGTTGAGTTAGTGACGCCGGGGCCACGCTGCCGGGGAGCGGACATTAGGAACAGGCGGAGTTTGAAACAACAGAAGTGTGCCAAATTGTGGCACGGCATTTGAAGGACCGCAGCCATTTTTCTGGGTGTCATCCGTAGCGCTCTTCGCATGCCCATTTCCATTGAGCCTCCAAGAAACAATGAGAACAACCAACCACAGGCCCATCGGACATAACAACCACCATTCACGGTCCATGCTTTGTTCTTGTGCCACAATCCGGGGATTTGTACCACATTTTGCAGCGGCAGAAAAGAATTGGTGCCAAATCTTCTCTGCACCAAATTTCGCTATTCCAAGCTTCGCACGTTCCTAACCCCCCCCCCCCCCCCCGGCCAAGGCCCCACCAAGGCCTTGTGCCAAACCCCCCCCCCTCGGTATCCCCTCAGTGCCTGTCTCATGGCCCCTGCACAGCCCCTCCCCAGGGGCACTCCTCCTGCTGTTGTCCTTGCCGGTGTTCGAGCCCGCGCGCCTTTGTCCTTCTGGCGCTTTGCCCCCAGGGCGCGTGGCAGCCGCAGCAGCAGTGGCCCTCAAGCTCGTCCGGCCCCCGGGCCGTCGGTGACCTCGAATATGTCGAACCCGCAGCTCATCAACTACTTGCGGGGCCAGGGCAGCAACGCGGCCCGCCTCCTCAGCAACCACATGCAGGGGGTGCGCCCCTTCCGGAACACTGTCTTATAACCGTTTTGTAACTGCCCCCCCCCCCCCGAGCCCAGAGCCACACGCTCTGCAGGAGGGCCGGCACCTTCAGTTGCATCGCTGTGCCAATTCCTTGTATGCAGTCAGACGTTGACGGCGTCTGCACTGCGGGGCTGTCCTTAAGAACCCCCGAGTTTTTTTTTCGTTAAGGACGGCCCTTAAGGCTAACCCCTGGAGACCGCCAACTGCCAACCGCCGCCAACCGCCGACCTTTAAAGTCGGGGAGGTCCCATGACCGTGAAGCAGACGGCGTCTCCGTGAACGTCCGTTCATGTTGGCATCACGAGGGCATTTTCTTTTCTCTTAAGGACGGCCCTCCTGCACTGTACCCCCCCCCCCCCTGCCCTCTTTTGGTACACCCCCTCGCATACGCAAGCGCGGGCATGCCTTGGCCGGGGGAGGCCTGTCCGACCGGTGTCTCCCCAGGCCGTCCTTGCGCAAGGGTGTGGAGGGGGGGAGGGGGATCTTCCTGTGGTCCCGGGCTCCTCGGCTACGGGGCACCGGCTGTCCACCGGGTGCGTCGGGGACGCGGCGGGCCACCACTCGCTCTATGCCACGGGACGGACCCCGGGTCCCGTGGCACTACACCCTCCCCGAGCCCCCCCCCCCCCCCCCCCCTCCCGCTGACCCGCGCCCCACCGCCTTTGCGTATGCGGATGGGGCCGGCGGTCAGCGCACTTCGCATGTGCAGGGGGTCGTGCAGTACATGTGTGTGGGCGCGGTGTGGGCGACATGTGGATGTCAGGGCCTTCTCTCCGTCCCGGCGCAGGCGCGGGGCTGTCCAAGAACCCCAAATTTTTCTTCGTTAAGAACAGCCCTCAAGGACCACCAACCGCCCACCGCCATCGACCGCCAACCGCTGTTCACTTCTGCTCCTGTGGTCTTGTGTCTTGCCCATGCCTTGGCCATGAAGCAGAGAGCGTCCCCGTGAGCGTTCATTTCTGTTGGCGTTACGTACCTTTTTCTTTCTTCTTTTTTTTTTTTCAAGGACAGCCCGCTGCAGGCGGGGCATTGCCACGTAGGATCGGCCTCGGTGATCGGCCCGGCATACCGGGGGGGGGGGGGCATGTGCATCGATGGTCTGCTTCGAATCTGTGTTGTCTGCTTGGCGGCTGTGAATACCACTGCGATGAACACAGGGTTGTATCCCTCAGGGCACTTCAGGCTGCCTACCACATGTAGTTGCCAGTTCATAGTGAGCGCAGTGTCAAGTGACACTGTGTTCTCTGTCGGTCGCTGTTCAGCAAACGCAGCTGCAGCCCTGTATCTGAATGAAGACGTCCACACTCTGTTGCACATCTTTTTTCAGACCAAAAGGCGCCTCTGGTACCACTGATGAGGATTTTGTTTTGCTGAGCTTGCGTGTTTACCCGTCGTAGCGCACACCCCACAAGACTCCGTACGGGGGGGGGGTCCGCCGCCGTTACACTGCACAGGGCTCCTACATGCGTTGTTGCGCAGACCCCATGTGCTGTGGGCCCCAGCCGCAAGTCTCTTGCCTTTTTAATGCCACATCGCCCTGCCCCGAAGACTTGTGTTGCCTCGCGGGTATATCGCCCAGAAATAGTGTTGCGGGGAAGGGGAAGGGGAAGGGGGAGGCCTTCGTCCCGGGAGCACCGCCACCCCCACGCAGTGTGCCGGCGCCCCCGATGCGCAGTGTGTATCTGCGGGCCTTGTTGTGTGTGGGCATTCATGGCCCTGGGCGCTGTGACGTGCGGTGATGTCTTCAGTGGGGCCTTGCGGGACGGTGTTGAGTGGTACTGCCTCGGCATGGCTGAGGGAGTGGTTTGCTGAGAGGTCATCCCGTGCCCCGGATCATCTTTCCGTGGCCACATATCGAACCCCCGCTTTCTGCCCATGTTGCCTTGGTGCATGGAGAAATGTCTTGTCCCGCCCTCGCCCCCTTGTGACTTGTCCGAGCGTGCCTATACCGCACGGCTGTCCTTAAGAACCCGATTTTTTTTTGGAAAGAACAGCCCTCAAGGACAGCCCCCCAGGGACACCAACCGCCACCCACTAACCGCCACCAACCGCCAAAGGCGTTGTTCAATACCGCTTCTGTGGTCTTGTGTCTTGCCCATGTCTTGCCCATGAAGCAGAGAGCGTCTCAGTGAACGTTCGTTTGTGTTGGCGTTACGAACCCTTTTCTTTTCCCCTCAAGGACAGCCTTGACCCCGCTTTGGGCCCGTGTTGCCTTGGTGCATGGGGAACTGTCTTATCCGCCCCTAGTCCCCTTGTGAGTTGTCCGAGAATGTCTGTAGTGACTGCGGGATTCGTGTGCTCTACAGTTCAGACCACTTGTTCGTTGTTCTTCTCTGATGCCTCATCCCTCGCACCTCTTGTCCTCCATCTTCACCGAAGGACCATCACAATACCCTAACCCTGACCCCAGTACTTAACTCGAACGCCAGCCCTATTCCGGTCCCTACCCCATGCCCTGCAAACCGTTTCTACTTCCGGTTCGGCAGTGTCTTCTTCTTGTGTCAGCCGTGGCCAGTGTCCAGTCCGGATCTCCGCGGTGCTGTCATCGGATCAGATGCACTTGAGGATGGCGGTCGTTGTACGACGCTCGACTGTGCGCATGTGCCATAGTGAACGACATTGCCCACGCACTGTCGCCTCCTTGTAGCCTTGCCGTGCCCTCTTGTTGTGTTGAGGGCGTTTGAGGCCAAGGCGCTGCACAGGGCGCCTCTGGTATCCTTTTTGCCTCTCCTTGTGGCTCATGCAATGCAGCTTCAGACGAAGGAAACGCCGAAGGAAAAGGGCCTTTTCACCGCATGTGTCTTGAAACAGGTATGGTCCAGCGATTTTTCCAGTGCAGAAGGATTTCTTGCAATATGCAGATATGGTGCAGATGTATGCAAATTGCTCAAAACCTGCAGGCAAATGCACTGGCTGTCAACTGTATACGGGTGGGGGGCGGGCAGGGGTGGGGGGGGCAATTTCAGGCGGGGACAATTTCGTGAGCAGATTTCGTCCTTAAGGCGGGTGGCGAAATTTTCCCCTGGCGAAATCTGGGCTTTGGCAGTGCAGTGTGTGCGGGAGGCGGTGTAAGCTTTGGCATTTGCATGGGGGCGAAAGTTTCCCTGGCGACATAGTCCCCGCACGAAATTACCCCCCCCCCCCCCCTGTACTCCCTGTCTGCCCATGAAACATTCGATTGCAAAGGGAGCACGGTGGCCTCAAGGCAACATTCGGAGCACAACTAGTGTACGCGATGTGAGCCAAATCACTGTTTGAACTGATTGAGTCTCACATAGGGTCAGGACTATGCTGGACTGTCCTGACATCATGGCCCTGTACCGAGCAAATTTTAAATTTATTACAAATTAATTCATTAATTGGGCCATTTATTAAAGATTAATAAAAAACTGGGCCACATTGGCCACAAACAGCCTGATACAAAAGAATTTTTAATTAGCAAAGGTGCGTTGAAGCACACATTCATTCCATACAAAGAAAATTAATTGCCAAAACAATTTAATTAGGCGGGTGAAAAATTCACTTTTGGGGGGAGGGGGTACTCAAGCATCAGTAGCATCGGTGCAATATTTGTTTGTTGTTCGGTCTGTCAGTTGGTCTGTCTGTCAGCTTTTTGCTCCATCCATTCAATCTCAGGGTGACAATTTCTGCAGCTTTCAGCAATCTCATGGTCCGGGTCACATGTTGAGAGTTGACACACGTTGATGCGAAAATCTAATTTGAGCGTGGTTTTGCAATATGCCTTCTGATTCGGAAAGGAAAGGGTTTGTTTTGTGTCTGGTCCTGCACATATGAAGTGGAAAGATGAGTCTCGTGTTTCATTTCCAGACCCATATTTGGAATCAATCCTCTGACCACATCATACAATCTGTCACTTTGGAGCCCATGTTCTAGGGTTCAGTACC
Organism: Eutreptiella sp. 'Long Island Sound 2002'; assembly: GCA_964036045.1. NCBI lineage: Eukaryota > Euglenozoa > Euglenophyceae > Eutreptiales > Eutreptiaceae > Eutreptiella > Eutreptiella sp. 'Long Island Sound 2002'. Next base: position 28,465,553 of record OZ038386.1, on the reverse strand, counting down.
CCTCCCCTTTGTCCAACCTCCCCCCCTTTTTCACCCCCCCACAGGGGGGGGGGGGGGGACCGTCACTTGGCCCATGAACAATGAGAAATCAATAGGAAATCACAGGCGCCAAAGGCGCCAGAGAAAAATGATTAGTTGGGTATACTAGAATTCAGGTTACTGTTGTGTGGTGTCCGTCCGTCCCGGGGGTGGGGGGAACCGCAATTTGGTGACAGTCCCCCCGGGGGTGGGGGAACCGTAGGGGGCAGGTGGGGGGGGCACGGACATGGGGGGCGCGGGGTAGAAAAAGAGGTGTACAAAAAAATATTAACTGCCAATTTTAATTAATTATGCTGGTCAAACAACAGAAAAACCGGATACAAAAATAACAAAAACAACCAAAATGAATTAATTCGACCTCTGCAGAAAAACATAAAACAAGATTTTAAAATGTGCTCAGTACTTCCTTGTCTGTGGCCATGGGTATCATTTCATGTTGAGTGGGACACAGATCCACAAAGATTCGTGGGATTGGCCTGTTCATGTTGTGCACGTGTTCTCGATCCACTGTCAGCGACGACGCCACTGTTGCAGGCGGGGCTGCACGCGTACGGCAATCGTCCACATGCCGCCCACATGGTCCACACGCCGTCCGTGGCTATGGCAATGAAAGTGTGTGAAATCACTTGGAGGATGGGGGCCCGTGGGTACCCCCCCACCCCCACCCCCAATGTCAATGCCCCCCCCATGCAGATCAAAGAATCATGCCATTGTAAATATGGGTGAAGCAATGACAGATGGATGCTTTGTAGTTCATCTAGAATGCCCATGGCATGTTCTCTTGGAACACAAGAACTGATGCTAATGGAATGATGATTGAGCCAAAGAATCATGCCCCACCATCCCACCCCACACCGCCCCCCACCCCCCGGGCACTTGGAGAAGTACACCCAGGTGAATAAGCACAGATGCTGGAAACCAGGAAAAAAGTGGCCAAGGCAAGCCCCACCACCAGGGGCCCATTAGAAGGGAAGGGGCCTCAGAGGCAGCCCCAAAGGCGGTTAGACAGGCAGTTGGAGGAGGTTGCCAAAGCGGTCGGGGGCGGTTACTGTCGGTTCCAAATGCCATTGAGCCTGGCACCTGCTGTCAGGGAGACAGTGCTTTGGCGTAGGCTGGGGCCCTGGAGGGGGGGGGGGGTACAGTAACAACCAGATGGAATGTCACACAGGGGGTACAGTACCCCCCTTTCAATGCATCCCTGCCCACCAACATCACAAAGCTGCAAGAGGTATCAAGCATACCTCCAAACGATGCTTCAAGCAGCTGCACAGGCCAGAAAGTTCCGGTACAAAAGTGTCTGTACAACGTTGATGATGTCTCGAGCCCCCCCCCCCCCCCCCGTCAATGGACCCCCCCACTCGGAAGTATGAGTCATGGTCCGGTCCATTGACAGGGGGGGCTTTTGGGCTTTGGGCTATTCCTCCCAGTCCGACCCGGTCTTATGGACCAACAGATTCGTCTCTTTCGGGGAGAGAGGCGCGCGGCGCACCTCACTCAACCAGCGCCCAGTCGGGAAGCTGGTGGGGGGTACACACCTTCCTTTGAGGGGTTCTTGCTGCCATGAGGGCGCGATGCAAACTTTGGGTTTTTTGGGGGGGGCCTCACAAGGGCTCTGGCCAAGGGTGTGGCACGGATGAAAGTGAAGGCCCCAGGCGGCCGAAGAAGACGGGCGGTTCGGAGAACACCGGGTCGAGTAGGCAACTGAACCCGGGCCGAACTCAGTTGCCTCGCAACACGAGAAAGCTGAGCCCACCAGCACCCGAGCACCGAGAGGCCTCCAGGAACGAACAAAAACTACCCGGAACTCTGGGATTTATTGGCAGCAACAAATAAAACGCAGGAAGACAGGTCTTGTGCTTGCAACTAGGCTTTCTGGGGTTCCATGGGCGGTTTGGGTGGGCATGTCTTGGGATGGCTCACCGGTGTTTGACCACCAATAGTTGCCACGGTGTGCACGACGTGCTGGTGTCGAGGCCCGGCGGCTTGTGTTCTGATGAGGCGTGCGTGCCGTGCGTCTCTCTGGTGTCGAGGCCCGGCGGCTTGTGTTCTGATGAGGCGTGCGTGCCGTGCGTCTCTCTGACTGCTGTTGCATTGACATGGGGGGGGGGGGGGGATAAAGGCTGAAAGGAACGGGGGTTTTGTCTCCAAACAGCCCCCCAATTGCCACAGGTCTTCTCAGCAAAATGCCGACATCGCCGCCGGAGGAGACCGCTCCGCTGTTGTCGGCCGAGGGGCTGGAGACGCCCACCGAGGAACGGATCCGATGCAAGTCGGCGCCGTCGTGGCAGGTGCGGTGTCATGTGCTTGCGGCGTGTGGAGACCAGGCTATTGCTTTGTGGGGGCTGGGGGGGGGGGGGCACGGTTGGGGCACCAGCCCCAGGGGGAGGGGACACCTGCTTTTCCAGTCATCAGCGAACTCAGTAGTAAATCGACAGATGGATCCAGCGGCTGTTGCATAGCGATGGTCTGTGACGTACCGCTGCACAACCGCTGCCCCTTTGCCTGCTCAGTGGACTGTCCGCAGGCATGTTCCCGTCTCATCTTCTGTGACAGAAAGGTACCTATGGTCTTATAGGCCACTGACGAGCCAAATTTCTTTCTGCGCTTTTGTGCTGCCTGCCTCTTGTGCACCCGTGCAATAGCCCAGCGTTCCTTCGGGGGGGGGGGGGTCGGCACCTAACTTGGATCCCGAGTGCTCTACAGTACGTTTGACTGTGTCGTATATAAGTTCCTGCTTGTCTGTGGATACTGTGATTGCTGCATATGACGATGCTCGATGATGTTGCCCTCTTGCCCACGCAAAAGGCCATCCTGCACTTTCTACACACAGACCTTTGGCGAAAGGCGCATAGGGCCATTTTCGGCTCTTGACAAGCCTTTCTCCGCTTCTTGTGAGCTGCATGTGCTGCATGTTGCGCTGACGTCGCTTCAACCAACACACACATGACAGTTCACAGGTCGCCATACGGGGGGGTGGCCAAGCGGGTCGCGGTGTTGTACGCTGTGCGGGGCGGTGTATCTAAAGTTAAGCAAATAACTTTAGTTTTGCTACAGCAGATGCAGTGACAGTACAGGACACGTCGGGGGTCAAGAGGGAGGGGACGGGACACCATCGAGTGATCAGACCACGCCGCATAGGACCTCACTGTCCACAGTTGATGTTTGTAGTGTGAGCTGCCAGTCAGCTACAATGTACAGCTACAGGGTGCCAGGGCTGAGGTATGTGTCGTGGTCTGCCTCAGGACACCCCAAGGGGGGGGGGGGGGCGGAGAGACACATGCAAAACCCGATGTCTGACATCCGACCGCAGCAACTCCCAAGGGCGTGCCCAGACACACGTGTGCCGTCACGCAACACACATGTCCTCGTGTTTCCGGGGGTGAGACGAGGCTGGGGCTGGACCCTCGGGCACGGCCGGGCACACACATTGCGGACCGTGTGCACCGAAGGCGCGTGGCAGGACCGGGCCGTGTGCATTTCGGGGGCGTGTCGTAGGAAAACGAGGACCGGCTCAAGTTGGGGAGGAGCGTTCGCACGAAGTCGCTACCGCCCGATGGACCGCCTCCGACGCAGTCCGAGTTGTACCCGACGCAAAGCAAGTGCAACATCGCGAAGCTTTCCGATGCCCCCGATTTCAAGGTTGATGGCCGATTTTGGAGGTATGATGGTTTGGTTCGTCAAATGCAACAAGTACAAGTGCCGGGGGGGGGGGGGGGGTCAGCGACTTTCTCCACAACTCTCACAGACCTTTTGCGAAAGGCGCCTAGAGCCGGTTTCGGCTCTTGACAAGCTTTTCTCCTCTTCTTGTGGCCTGCATGTGCTGATTTGTTGCTGACGTCGCCTCAACCAACAACACACACGTGACAGCTCACACGTCACCATACGGGGGGGGGTCAACGACTGTACAGGAGATGCGTGGTGGTCCAACCTGCACACGTGCAGTAGGTGAAGGACTGGGCAAGGATCACGACGTTCTCGGTGTGTGGGGAGGGGAGGGGAGGGGAGGGGGGTGACAGTGCCTGAAGTGGCAAATTGGCCTTGGATATGTGCCCTTGGGGCAAGGCAAATTTGGCCTGCGCAGAGCCCCCAAAGTCATGACTTTAGCGGGTTGGGCATCGTCACGGTCGCGTCAGGAACGGGCTCCCAACCTCTCACGCAGCCCTGAGCAGAGCTCCAACAACACCACACCCGTGACAACCTTCACGTAACCATCCGGGGGGGGGGGGGGGCTGTGTGTTGCCTCCTCTCCCATTCCACCCGGTCTTCCCATGAACGGTGGATTCAACCATCGAGGCTCATCCCATGTGTGTGGCCATGCATTCTCCCAATAATGTGGGAGAAGTTTGGTATTCGGAAGGTGATTCCAAGGTAGGCCAACCATAGTACAACACTCTTGGGCTGATCCTTGATGGGACCTCGGAGGAAGCATCCACGGTGACCCGTGGGGCTCATTTGGCAGTGCGCTTTCAACAGATCCGGTTGTCAACGGCGCCTGGGGTTGGCCCTTGACAAGCGTTCTTTCCTCTCTCAGTGGCCCTGCATCTGCTGCCTGTTGTGCCGGCAGTGTCACCAACGCCACCACGCGTGTCAGTCCGCACGCCACTTTACCAGGGGAGGGGGGGTGGGGGTGGGGGGTTCTCCGTGAAGGGTCAGCGAGTGTGCCGCTCGCTGGGCGGTCCTGCGGGGACATTGGTCTGGGTTTTCAGAGGGCGATGGTCTGCATTGCTGCCCACAAAATGGGGACGTGCATTTGTACCCCCCCCCCCCCGGTTTGCAATCCCCCCCCTACCACGACCCGGCAGACCGTCACTTGGCCCAAAAAGCACAGGAAATACTCGGCGCCAAAGGCGCGGAAGAAAATTTCTCTTGAGGTGATACTAGAATTCGGGGGGGGGAGGGGGGCGTCACTTGGTGACCGTCTCCCCTCCCCCCCCCCCCCCGGGAGACCGTCGCGCGCCAGGGGGGGGGGGGGGGGCGGGGTAGCTGGGGACAGTGGGACAGTCATCCCTCTGCTGACAGGCGCTGCTGCCGCCCCTTGAGATCCTGCCCCCTCGCCGGCACCGACGACTTTCCCAAGACCGCGAAGTTTGCCCTCGCCACCACTGAACTGCAACGCAGGGCCCGGGGATTCCAAAGCCCACTCCATATTGCTATTCCCCACCGCTTCTCGGGTCGAGGAAGCGGGGCCCAACGTGCCCACAGTGCGCGTCTTGCTCTGCCGTGACAAGGGACCCTGCAAGAGATGCGTGTCCCGTGCTGGAATCCCATCTGATCACTTTGGGGCTGCCGCTGTCCGAACCCGTCTTCCGGATGAATTGTATCCCAATTTGTCTCTTGGTTGCGTCCGCTGTCTCCCAATTTTCTTGTGATGGCTCACCCATGCCTCCCTAAAGCATGAACAATGACCTAAGGCCGCCTGCCCTTGTGCCAACCGTGTGCAAACACGATTGTTGTTTCCATCTTTGTTGATGTGAAGGCATATCTTGGTTTGCCTGTGTCAGGGTACCACACTGCACCACACCACACACACGTAACACAATATCTCTCAAATGCATCCACAATGTATCCGCAATGTACCCCCCAAAAGAAGAAACAATTGTCCAAATCCTTTTCGATATATCTTATCCGGAAGAACGCACTCCAAACCCAAAGTCTCCAGAAACCATAGTTTTGCCCTTCGCTGTCACTCCGTCAGCTTCATTTGTATTGTGCTGGGGTGGGCAGGCGCCGGCAATGCCCCCCCCACCCCAAATAATTGGTATTCTGCATTGAGGCCGTGGCAGGGGCAGCGGCAGCGGCAGGCAGCAGCCACTGGGGGGGGGGGGGGGACCCCGGCAACAACCAGCACATCCTCAATACGCCAATTATTGGGCGCCGCTGACGCGCAAACGGCACACCATACCACATTCAGCACAGCCCCAACACACCAACTACTGGGCTCCGCGAACGCGGAAACGACACCAGCGGGAGCACCGGCCGCAGCGGCCGACAGAAAGCAGCGACCCGACGCAACATGCGAAGGGCAGAACGGGGGACTGTCCAGGGCCCCGTAAAGAAACAACAACCCGACGGAATGTCACACAAGGGGGGGGGGGGGGGGGCACAACGCCCGCAGCTACCCATCCGGCCCGGCCCTCTGGCAGGCGTTGTCTGTGGATCATCGCCCTGGCCCTGGACTACCCGTGGCGCAACCCCAGCACGTGGGGCATCCTCGTGGTCTCTATCCTCGCGTCCCTGCGGGCGGCCTCCGCCCTGCAGCTGGGCGTCTTCGATGTGGTGACCTCCCTCACCACCTGCCTGCAGCACGGCTGCCGGGGCAAGCCCCCACCCGGCGACTCCAATGAGGTATGGCCGCCGCGCTGGGGCGGCCCGCGGTCCTCGGACGTGGGGCGTGGGCCTGTGGTCGGGTCGCACGCGACGGAGGACTGTCATTACACGCGCACCCCCTGTGGCCTGTGGGTAGCGGACCGCACCGACGGCCCCCCGCTCAGCAGAGTGTTATACCAGATCGTCTGTGGCCATGACAGTGCCTGATTGAGACCCCAATTTTTTTTGGTAAGGACAGCCCCCAAGGACCACCAACCGCCAACTGCCGCCGCCAACCGCCATCAACCGCCAACCATTGTTCAATACCGCTTCTGTGGTGTTGTGTCTTGCCCATGTCTTGACCATGAAGCAGAGAGCGGTGAACGTTGGTTTCTGTTGGCGTTACGAACCCCTCTTTTTCCCCTTAAGGACAGCCCCGGCTCAGCCAATCAAGGTGCCACACAGAGGTGTGGCCGGAGGCAAGCCCGCTATCGTGGACACTGCACGAAGCTGAAGGCGATCAGGACAGTTTCGAAAGGACATGCTGGAGTATTGCTGTTTGAGGCAACCACCCCCCCCCCCAGCCCCCCGGACCCAGATCCATCGTGGAAACAAACGAGGTTTACCAAGCGATGGATTGATTTGGGCCAGCGTTCCTGGTACGCAAGGCGGGTGGAAAATTGCTCCAAGGGGGAGGAGGGGGGGGGGGGGGCTCTTCTGTCAGGCCATTACGGGGGCAGACGGTCTGCATGGGAGCGACATTGGGAACAAAACCCCCCTAAAAAAAGGCAAATGGCATTTTTGGAATCAGCGCGTCGAGGGCGGTCAGAAAAGTGGTCATTTTGCCCCCTTTTCGATGAAAATAAATTGCCAATATTTGTGCCAAAAAAACGGCCAAAATCAAGGCCCCTGACAGAGGAGCCCCCTTTCCAGCCCCCTCCCCCCCTCCCCCCCTGCGGTCCGCTGGGCGCATACAACCCCTGCCTCCCCTCGGAGCAATTTACCACCTGCCCAGGCTTTTCGACCCCCCCCCCCCTCCTCCTCCTCCTCTTTTTTAATAATGGGCATCCCAGCCGGCCCACCAGGCGCCTCCGGAAACAGTCCACTCAGAGGCGCATCACCCCCTCCCAAGCTCCCAAGCACAGCCCACGTTATGGGAAGCAAATGTGAGACTCGGGTCCGTACTTCGACAAAGCCCGGCCCACCCGCGTGAGGCGTGCTTTGTTGCCACAGCCCCCACCCCAACTGATGGAGAATGGGGTGCGCTCCGCGGCAGTGTTGCGGTGAGACAAACCGACTCCGGCGCTGTCTTCTGATTTGTGTTGTTCTGCAGCGAAGTCGTGCTTGTGGAGATTTGTCTGTTTTTTTTACTGGTTTCTTCCCTCACCCACCCCCACCCCCGCTTCGTGTGCCATCTCCTTGTTTTATCCCACACTCTCGTGACACCCCACGCCCAAGACTAGAAGGCAAGCACAGTGAGTTAGCCGATGGTGCAAGCCGGCAGGGCACTACACCCGATGTATAGTAGTATGCAGGCTAGAGGTTTTCGCCGAAAACACTCAGCCCAGGGCTGTCCTTGAGAACCCCAAGTTTTTTTGTTCGGGACAGCCCAAGGACCACCAACCGCCAACTGCCACTAACTGCCAACCGCCGCCAACCGCCAACCATTGTGCAATAGTGCTTCTGTGGTTTTGTGTCTTGCCCTTCTCTTGCCCGTGACAAAACACGGCTAAGTGAAGGTGCAGCTGAGGGCCCAATTGACAGCTTGTACATACAACTAACTCCATTTGGCTGGATATGGGTGTATGAGAAACGAAACGAACTGCCGGACACTGCTGCATATGCATACCGGGACGTGCATGTGTGGACCGCCGTGTTGACCTGCGCGCGGCCTTCGCAGGAATGTGTTTGTCTTGGTTGTGGCGTTTTTGGTCTGTTGTGGCCCAGCCCCCCCCCCCCGAGTTGTGGTATTACCGGGGGGGGGGGGGGGGTGGCAGGTGCAAAATTCGGAACAGCGAAATGTGGCACAGCAAAATTGCACCACATTTTGCCGTGGTATTTAAGGACTGAAGCCACGTTCTTCCATTTACCAAATCTATGCACATTTTCTCTCCATTGCAATCCAGGGCACTGGGAACCTGTTTTGGCGAAAAATGATTTTACTTTGAACCCCGTTTCATAATGTAAGCACTGAGCTGAGTTGTTAAATTACTGCGTTGTCAAACGAGAAGTCCCGGTTTCAACACCCAGTGTCCCTACATTTTGGAAAAATTGTACTTTGTGCCAAAATTTCCCCTCACCGAATTTTGCCTTACCAAAATATGCCTGCACCAACTCCCCCCCCCCCCCCTACACTACCCCGTGGTCAATGCACCTTTCGGAACCACTTGTGATCTTTGGCTCTGGTTTCTTGGGTTCCTGTCAGCCCAAAAGCGCCGTTCACGATCGATGTGGACCTGAACAGTGAGTGCGACCAGAAGACGGCGCACGCTCTCCCGCAAAGCGGCCCCCGGGTCCACTGGGACGTGGAGACAGGTCACATGCACCGCGTAACGTGTTGGGGCAACCGATGGGGAAAAGGCCATTCCTTGGTTCCTTGGTTCCTCGATGCCCATGCACTGCGACACACTCGGAGGCGGAGATGACGGTGGTGGGCACCCTATCACCAGTTGACCGGGTGTGGGTGACAGTGATGCCCACAGGAAGCCATGAAAGAGACATGGATGAAACTGTAAGGGGACACAGTGCAGCATGTGCAATGGTACTGCCCTTTACGGCTTGGAAACACATGCACTTCACTGTCAAATAGGTGGGTAGGTCGACGAAATCCCCCCAACGCACCCCCCCAATGGGTACATTACTCCCTCTCAGAGGGTTGTTGTTGCAGATGACATTTCACAAATGTGCGGGGGCATCCATCTCAGAACCGGCTTCCGGTTGAGCCCCCTCTCAGCTTCTCGGAAGAATTGTACCGGAGGGCAACACTCAGTAGGCTGTGGTCCCCTGAAACAACCCCCAGAAAGCATTTTGTGGCACCAGGCCCCCCAGCACCCGCACTGACCCCCCATGCGGTGAGTGTGGCCCCCCCAGGCACTTGCGACGGCGCCCCTCGCCATTGCGTTCAGGTGTTCCGGCTGTGCATCCAGTACGGCAAGCACCTGGGGTTTTTGGTGGGGGGCCTGTTTGTGGGGAAGGTCATGGGCGAGATCTGCACCGCGCGATGCCGCCATCGGGTCAATCGCATTCTGCAGGAGCGGATCTTCACAGGTATGCGCACGCCCATCGGCCCTGCCCGGCGCGTTGCATGGGACAGAGCCCGAGTCCACGGGCAGGGCTCAGCACCACTTGAGGACCGGGATGGGGGGGGGGGAGTCCCCCCTCCGCGCGTCGCCTCCCCCCTGCCCCCACCCCTGCCCCTGCCTCGTTCACAGGAGACGTTCGGGGGGGGACCCCAGAACCCCTTGCGCCAGTACATTGCCCGGGAATGGTCGGTGTGTCCCGCAGGTCTGCAGTTCGAGACCACACCGGCCTTGCCAGCACCGGTGACGGGGCGGAGTCCCGTGCGGGGGCACACCACCCACCCACCCACCCACACCCCAAGTGATTGGGCCAAATTTGTCTCCCGGCCTTCGGCCAATCAAAAATTTTCTCTGGCACCTTTGGCGCCCATTGGTTTAGGCGAAACATTTTCTTCGGTGCCTCTAAAAGCTCAGTACCACTAGACCCACTCTTGAAAGGGGGGGGCGGGGGCCTTAGAGGCGGCCCCAGAGGCGGTTATGCAGGCGGTTGGAGGAGGTTGCCAAAGCGGTTGGGGGCGGTTACTGTCGGTTACAAATGCCATTGAAGCCGGCACTTGCCGTTAGGGACACAGGAGCTGGGCGTAGGCTGGGCGCCCTGCTGGGGGCGGGAGGGGGTACCCCCCCCCCCCTTCCAATGCATCCCTGGGCGGGGATGTGGGCACGGCAAGGAAGATGCCGACGGCACTGCATACTCGGGGTACCGCAACATCAGCAGTTGCAGCCTTTTTGTGCCGGTTCGTCCTCCGCTCCTCAAGTACACATTGTTCAGGTTTCCGTGGCCCTTTGCATGGGCATGCATGTGGGGGGTGTGCGTGAGGCGGTTGGAGCTTTGGTAGTTTCAAGGAGGGCGAAATTCCCCTGCCCCGCGAAATTTTGCCCAGCGAAATCCCCGTACAACCCCCCCCCCCCGCCGCGCGCGGTGATGCTCAAATGCAGCACAATCGGTTGGAGTGAAGCAACGGCACCTCAAAACGACGCTGCTCAACACCCCTTCAATAGTGAGAGCCGACCTTTGGTCCGTGTTCTTTGTCAGAGAAAACATCGGCGCAATCGGTTCCCCCAAATGTCAACGATTGTGGCGCCATTTGTCTCGTACTAAGCCCCCCCCCCCCCCCCCCGGCAAACAATCAGATACCGAGGCCTTGTGCCAAACCCCCCCCGCCCTGCCCCCACCGTACAGGCCCTCAATGTTTTGGTCGACGCCACCCGCCACCGATGGAGGAACAGAAACGCCGGCCCAAAACAGCGGCTTTGGTGGACCTTCATTTGAGGGGAAGGGCAGTGGCGATCGGCCTATTGGTCGGGCGCAGACAGAGAAACCACCCATGGCGTCATGCCAACCCCCCCCCTGCCCCCTCGTAATGAGCGCATCGTGTCGGGCACCGCTAGTCAGTCCCATGGCAGGGGCCCGGGGGGAGGGGGGGTCCAGGGTCTACGACTTAAAGAGACACAAGGCCGTGCGGCACTCAACGGGCCATTCCACAACAAGAAGAGGGCACCGAAGAGAATGAGGGGGGGGGGGCTCAGTGATTGTGGTCGGGGTAGTGGAGCCGCCGTGCGCCGTGAGGCGCGCATGCGACCCCCCACAACGTGTGCGAGGGGGAGGACACCCACCGGCGCACCGCGTGCCGGTTCATGGCCATCAGAGCATCCCCGCCCCCCCCATCCCACGCCCCCCTCACACCGCCATGGCATCACGCACCAAGTGCGACGGGTGTGGCTCTGTCCCTCGCTCTGGAACGGCGCTCCCCTCCTGTCCCGATGCCGTGCCAGGCCGTGCCAGGCCAGACCTCATGGGGGAGAAGGGCTGCGGGGCTGTGTGCTTTGGCTTTGGACTGGGGCGGTTTTCCGTGGACAAGTTTTCCCTTTTTTTTTTGGCAAAGACGTCGACCTCCAACCGCCGTCGGTTACCCTCCAACCGCCGTCGGTTACCCTCCAACCGCCGTCGGTTACCCTCGGTAAATACGTACATACCACATACGACATATGCAAACCATAGATATATGTCTGAGGCATTCACGAGGTGTCCGGGGAGGTGCGTGCGGGTCCCTCATCAGTGGCCGTGGGGGAGCGGGATTTGCACCGGCGCACACACACCCGCGCCACGAGTCGTCCCCTCGCCCCCGTGCCCGCCCCGCGTCGCCGGACGTGCCGCGCGCTCCCCTGCGCAGGGCACACGTTGTATTACCTGACGGTCATTGACCAGCGAGTGGACAACTTCGACCAGCGCCTGACCACCGATTTGCAAGTGTTCCTGGACAGCTTCTTTGGGCAAGTGACAGGTCTGTGTGCCTTGTTGGAGGGGGCTGGGGGGGCAGAGGTGCATGAGAAGGGAAGGGGCCTCAGAGGCGGCCCCTGAGGCGGTTGGGCAGGCGGTTGGAGGAGGTTGCCAAAGCAGTTGGGGGCGGTTGCTGTCGGTTACAATTGCTGTTGAAGCCGGCACTTGGCGTCAGGGGGACAGTGGCTGGGCGTAGGCTGGGCGCCCTGGGGGGGGGGGGGGGGCGCCCCACACACGGCAGTGAGACGAGCCCCAAAAGGACACACAACAATACACAAGGGAATCATGAGATGCGAGCACTGCAGCAACCACCAGATGCGGCGCACGCCGAGAGAACCATCAGCAAACACCACCCCCCCCCCCTCCCTCTACAAGGTGCCCACATACTCCACAAGGGCGGGAACTGCGCCCTGCGCGCCGGGAGGTGCCCGCCACGGGGGTGGCAACAGGGCCGTGACCAGCCAACCGCGCACGGAACAGTCCACGTCGTACGGAGATGTGAAATCCTCGTATGGGGGGGCAGGCGGGTGGGACAGGAGGGGGTGCGCGACATGGGCACCCAGGAGCGCCAACAGACAGGGGGAGGAGCAACACAGACACACAGAACGCGGGAGCCACACCAGGAGGGACAAGGGCGGGCACACCAGACAAGGAGGAGGGGCACAGCAAGGCAGGGGAGGCAGCCAGAACAGTGGGAACAGGGAACCAGAATGGAGCGGATGGGAGAGCGTGCGCATGGGAGGCAGCGACAATAATGGGGATGGCTTGGCCAGCCAGCCCCGTCGCTACCGGGTGCCAGGGCAACCCCTGCTCAACTGGCATCAGGTGGGGGGTGTCTCCCGCAGCCCAGATGGGCTGTTTGCGCAACAGGAGCGGGAGCCCATCAGGGGCAGACCAGCCGTGAGGGGGAAAGGGACATATGGTGGACGGCCGGGACAGCGCGTGGAGGAACAGGGCACCTGGGCCTCACAGAAACACAGCGAGGCAGGCCATGGACGGCCTGTGGACCGAGGTGTGTGGACAGCAAAAACAGTCAAACGACCCCGGCAACAACCAGCACAGCCTCAATACGCCAACTACTGGGCGCCGCTGACGCGCAAACGGCACACCATGCCACATTCAGCACAGCCCCAACACACCAAATACTGGGCTCCGCGAACACGGAAACGACACCAGCAAGAGCACCGGCCGCAGCGGCCGACAGAAAGCAGCGACCCGACGCAACATGCAAAGGGAAGAACGGGTGACCGTCCAGGGCCCCGTAAAGGAGCAACAACCTGACGGAATGTCACACAGGGGGCAGAGATTCATTAGAAGGGAAGGGGCCTCAGAGGCGGCCCCTAGGCAGGCAGTCGGAGGGGGTTGCCAAAGGGGTTGGGGGCGGTTGCTGTCGGTTACAAATGCCGTTGAAGCCGGCACCTGCCGTCAGGAAGACGGTGGCTGGGCGTAGGCTGGGCGCCCTGGAGGGGGGGGGAGGGGATAACCTCCCCGCCTTGCAATGCATCCCTGCCCCCTCCCCCACGTGGGCCCCCGGCCACGATTCATCGAGTGGGATACCTCGTGTCATCATCGAGGAGCCCCCCCCCCCCCGTCCGGTGGAGTGCTCAGAAATGCCATCCACAGTTCCGCATACAAAGTGCCCCACACGGCGTGTTTGGTGTGCGGTTCGGGCCTTCTTTTCTCTTGCGCTGGGCGTTCCCCAGGGTTTTGCGCCCCCGTGCCCCTGCGCCGGACGGGGCGTGCCCTGCGTCCAGTGGTCCGTAGCGCACCTTCACGAATGGAAGTCGGCCTTCGGGGCTTCGCTGAGCGCTGCACTGCACGAGTTCTGGGCTGCCGCCGCCGCCGGGCGTCGGGGCGGGCGCCGCGGAAATGGAGACCTTGGTCGACTTCGTTCCGTCGCGGCCGGAGAGCCGACCGCCCAAGTGCGGGGGGTGCGCCGCGCGCGCGCGTCTCCGCGACCAACGCACGCCGCTCGTTGCACGGCACAGTGCCCCGGGACATGCCCGCGCGCTTTGGGTGTCGTGGGTCCCCCGACTGGGGGATGTTTCTCGTACTGGACCCGTGCTACTCTTTATTGGGGGGGGGGGGGGGTGGCTTATTCGCCAGAGGGACCCAGGGCTGTCTTTAAGAACCCCGTTTTTTTTTATAAGGACAGCCCCTAAGGACCGCCAACCGCCAACCGCCAACCGCCAACCGCCGCCAACTGCCAACCACCGTTCACTTCTGCTTCTGTGGTCTTGTGTCTTGCCTTGACCATGAAGCAGCGGGCGCCCTCGAAAAAGTTTCTGTGGGCGTTACGAACCCTTTTCCCTCTAAGGACAGCCCCGGAGGGACCGTAGCCAGAGCAACGCCCCCCTTCTCCTCCGCCGTGCCTCCGTAACGACGCGTAGCCGGTGCCGTGCTCCCCCGCAGGTAACGTCAGCTATTTCGTGTTCCTGCCGGCCATCTTCCAGATCCCCTCGGTCCTGTACTCCATCTTCTCCATCACGAAGTTGAATCTGCCGATGGTGCGTCCCCCCCGGTCGCACGCGCCGCCGCGTCCGCACGTTCGCGTGGAGTGTGGCGCCCCCCCCCCCCCCCCGTTCCCGGTCCCTCCGAAGGGCGTTGGGGGGAGGGGGGGACGGAGGGGGCGGCGGGGCCCGGGATCGGGCACAAGGCGGAAGGGACGTTGTGCCCGCCTCGTGTCCCGTGGGGGGGGGCTGCGCTTGAAGGTTGGCCACGGTTCGGAAAGCGGTTTGGGAGCGGGTGGCGGCGGTGGTTACGCAGGCGTTGCTGCCGCAATGGATTGGAGTTGGATGGATGCGGCGGGAGCGTGACTGGACGTTGCTGTTTCTCCTTCTCCGGGGGCGGGGGCTGTCCTTAAGAACCCCAATTTTTTTTCCCCCTTGAGGACAGCCCCCAGGACCACCAACCGCCAACCGCCGCCAACCGCCAACCGCCGCCAACCGCCAACCCCTGCTCAATACGTTTTTGTGTCTTCGGTAGTACGGGCCTGTCCAAACACGGCGACCCCGCGTTTCCGCACTTTTGGGTCTTTTCTGGAACCATCGTTCTTGCGGGTCCGATCCAAATAGAGAATGTGGTTTGTGGCTTTTGTGCAGGCCACAGGACGGGTCTGTATGGGTGGCAAAGGGTTGGCGTGGCTGTAATTGTGCTCTTGTGTTGTGGGGGGGGGGGGGGGTGCTGGGCTGTTGGGCACCCTTTTTGGTATGGTCATGAGGGGGTAGGGGGTGGCTGATGCCTGCAACATGCGTTCGGTGGTGCCGCGCGGTGGCACGGGCCTGGCCAAACACAGCGACCCTGCGTTTCCGCGCTTTTGCCCCCTGAACCAGAACCTGCCCCGTGCCCGTGCCCATGCCCCCAAGACCCAGACCCCCCCCCCCCTCCCCAAGGGACGCATCAGAGGGGAAGGCGCCTCAGCGGCGGCCCCACAGACGGTTGGAGGAGGTTACCAAAGCGGTTGGGGCGGTTACTGTCGGTTACAAATGCCATTGAAGCTGGCACCTGCCGTAAGGGGGACAGTGGCTGGGCGTAGGCTGGGCGCCCTGGAGGGGGGGGGGGACCTCGCCCCCTTCCGATGCATCCCTGGACCCCCCCCCCATCTGGACCCCTCCTGCCCCCGCCGCGGGGGTCAGGGCGCGGAACTGCCCTGAACACGCGGATCACCCCCCCCCCCCCTGGGGCTTCAGCCCCGTCCACAGGGACCCCCCGGCATCCCCCCGTGGACTTCGTCCGCCAGACCCCCCCCCCGGCGCCAGCGTTGCACGGCGGACTGGCCACTTCGCGAGAGCCGCGCAGGGCCCGGGAGTGGGGGGGGGCCTGTGCCACAGCTCCGCCCACGTCCCGATCGGTGGCACGGCCCGTGCACTGACATGTCTGTGAGGGCACTGCCTGAGGCCTGCCCTACCCCCCCCCCACCCGTGCGACGGAAGGGCCGGCGCCCCCGCCATCAGGCACCCTCATCCGGGGGGGACGGGGGGGGGGAGGGGGTTGAGGTCCGCAATTCTTCGCAATTTCCCGCGATTTTCCGAAATTGCTTTTTGCGTGTCTCCCTCGCGTGTTCGTTGGTGCGCTGTGTGTCCCCTGCGCAGAGGTGTTGCTCCTTGAGGCTGCGGGGGGTTTGGGTACGGCACCGCAATTCTCCCGCAATGTTTTGCAGATTGGATCTGACGCTCCCTGACCGCAATCCCCCCCACCCCCACCCCAACCGCCTCATCCGGGGACATCCAGGGCCTCATCCGACGCCCTCCCGTGCGCCAAGATGGGCATGACATGTCCGTGAGGGCCCCCGCCCCTGCCCCTGCCCCTGCCCCTGCCCCTGCCCCTGCCCCTGCCCCTGCCCCTGCCCCTGCCCCTGCCCCTGCCCCTGCCCCTGCCCCTGCCCCTGCCCCCCCCCCCCCATCAGGTGTACCCCATGTGGGCCCTCTTCTTCGTGTTTGCGGTGGTCACCTTCGTGGTCCCCATGAACCGCATCGCCAAGATCTTCTACATGCAGAAGCGGTACGAAGGCGACCTCCGGTTCACGCACGCGCGCGCCATCACCCACTCCGAGTCCATCGCGTTCTACTCGGGGGAGGTATAGCGCTGCCCTCCGCTGCACCGGCCCCGACGACCCGAATCCGACGGACACGAACCGACCGGCTGACCGACCACCCGCCGTTGTGTGCCGCTGGGGATTACCCTCCGCCACCGGGAGTCACCCTTACCGTTACCCTCCGCCTGCAGCTCAGCACACGGCTGTCCTTAAGAACTTTTTTTTTGTTAGGGACCGCCAACCGCCAACGGCCACCAACCGCCATCAACCGCCAACCGTTTTTCAATACCGTTTCTGTGCTCTGGTGTCTTGCCCATGTCTTGACCATGAAGCAGAGAGCGTCCCCGTGAACGTTCGTTTCTGTTGGCGTTACGAAGGCCTTTCTCTTTCCCCCACTTAAAGACAGCCCTGACGGGGGGGGGGGGGAGCGCAGGGATGGCCGCACCGTTGCTCAGACACAACCGCCAATAACCGCCAACGGCTGTCGGTGGCCGTGTCCAATGGTCCGGCACTACGCCGGTCGCGCTGTCCCCCGGTATTCGCACTGCATCGCACGCCTTCGGCGGGTACACGCCTGACGGGGAACGGACCTGACGATCGAGGGATCTTGGCCGTCACGCCCCCGCGGCCGGCGCTGTCCCCCTGTCGCCCGAATGGCGTGCGGACGGCGGCCTCTCAACCGATGGTGTCCGGCGGACGTAACGCGCACGTTTTGAAGTGGGGGGACCGAATGTGGAGGCGGAGGGGCGTTCCGGGAATACGAGACAGTCGCACGGTACAGTCGTGCGCTACAGTCATACGGTGACAGACCTGTTGCGTGGGGGGGGGGGGGGGGGGCACGAGAGAAGTGTTAGAATGGCCGGACACCATCGGAGGAGGGGGGGTGGTGGCCCTGCCCCCCGACCCCCCCCCCTCTCAGGGATGCATTGGAAGGGGGGCAGGTACCCCCCCCCCCCCCTCCAGAGCGCTCAGCCCATGCCCAGCCACTGTGCCCCGAACGCCAAGTGCCAGCCTCAATGGCATTTGTAACCGACAGTAACCGCCCCCAACCGCTTTGGTAACCTCCTCCAACCGCCTGCCTAACCGCTTCTGGGGCGGCCTCTGAGGCCCCGTCCCTTCTGATGCATCCCTGGGCCCGAACCCCCCCACCAAAGTGACCATCGTGTAAACAACCGAAATGTACCATTGGAAAATCTGGTCGGGCCATTTTTGGTACACAAACTTTTGGGTCCCAAATCCCTCCCCCCTCCCCCTCCCCCTCTCCTCTGCATCGACCTCCAAACGGACTACGCCGTGGCAGCCCGTTGGGGGTTTGTTGGGGCTGACAGCACCGATGCAGAGGCCTGGGCCGCTGCGAGGTCGCGAAAGGGGGACCAACGGGGCGGTTGTGGAAGCGGCAATGTGGACCCCCCCCCCCCCCCCAAAGTGGCTCGCTCCTGAACTCTGATGCCACGTGCCCTTGAAGGGTCGCTCAGCCACATATTCAATGGGGGGGGGGGACCCTCTGGCACATGCCCTGCCCCCCCCCCCCCGTGGACCCGGATCACACTGCACCCCGTAGCCCTGGGGTAGAGCCCGGGGCGTACCACTGGGCGCAGCGCCGACAAACGAGCCCTTGGCCAATTGCTGTGCTCCGACCACAAGCGGAGCGACAAGCGCAACGGATGAGGGCCCACCAGAGGGACCTGGGGTGGGGGGGCGGCGGCAGGGGGGGGGGGGGGGGACGCATCAGAAGGGGGGAAGGGGCCTCAGAGGCAGCCCCAGAGGCGGTTAGGCAGGCGGTTGGAGGAGGTTGCCGAAGCGGTTGGGGGCGGTTACTGTCGGTTACAAATGCCATTGACGCTGGCACCTGCCGTAAAGGAGACAGTGGCTGGGCGTAAGCTGGGCGCTCTGAAAGGGGCAGGGGCTACCTCCCCCCCCTTTCCAATGCATCGCTCCGGGAGGGAGTCCCCTGGGAGGGGGGGGGGGGATCATAATCAAGTTGGAGCGGGGCCCAGACCATTACGGGAATCAAATATGCGACTGGCGTGGGGCCCGTGTTGCACGGGAATGGACGTGATGTGCTGTGCATGGCACGTGGCGGGGGGGCGAAGGATAAGACATCAACTCGGAGGCACTCGAGGCCCTGCTGTTGTGCCGATTTCGGATCCCTCTTTGCGCACGGCGCCGCCTGCACCACCGCTCATCCCTCTGTTCGGCTGCAGGAGCGCGAGCGGGACCACGCCAACACGCAGTACAACCGCATGTACTTCAACAACATGCGGTACTACAAGTATCAGGTGTGGAGTGCGCGCGCGGTACTACAAGTATCAGGTGTGGAGTGCGCGCGCGGTACTACAAGTATCAGGTGTGGAGTGCGCGCGCGCCGCGCCGCAGTACGGACACGGACCCCGCACCGTCCCCTGGACTGCAACGCACGGAGCAGCCGCCATTGTGCGCTGCCGGGGACTACCCTCCGCCACCTGCGGTGGTGTCCCGTTCCCCTCCGCCGGCAGCGCGCCGCAGGTCAGGGCAGCGCAGGGATGGCCACACCGCTGCTCCGGAACACCCCCCCCCAAAACTGCCGTCGGTGACAGGCCCGCTGGCGGTGCTCAATGGCCCGGCGCCGGGTGGTGCTTTGGGGTTCGGCCCACGGGACGTAGGGGGGGGGGGGGTATGGCTGGGGATGACGGCAGAAAAAAGTTTGCGTACCTAAAATGGGCCTCTCATTTTATTATTATTATTATTTATTGTTTATCTATTATTATTGATTGTTGATGATTTATTTATTTTATTATCATTTGTGATCATTATTTATCTATTCAAAGTTTCATCCTTCCGCAGAGGAACATTGTTTTGGTTTTGGGTGTGGCCCGGCACCCCCCTCCCCCCCCCCCGCCGCCGCCGTCCTATGGATAAGCACATCCCCGGCCCGGCACCCTTTCTGGGGTGTCCTCGCTGCGTGGGCGTGTGGCCAGCGGCAGCCCGAGCTCCGGCGGCCGCAGTACTGTGCGCCCCCCCGGCCCAGGCGGCGCCCTCACTGGCCCCTCCCGCCTCCGACTCCGATCGGGAAGGGGGCCGGCCCTCGCGCGCGGTGATGATCGCTTCCAACGAAAGGGCGTGGCTCGCACAACGCCTTCGCGGCCGGGGGGTCGGCGTTCGACGGTCGTTTTGCGTTGGGGGAGCGGGTGTACTGGCCGATGCAGGGGCCTCGCCGGGGAAGTGTTAGAGTGGCCGAACACCATCGGAGGAGGAGGGGGGGGGGGGGGGTACCCCAGCGATGCATTGGGAAGGGGGAGGAGGTACCCCCTCCCCCCATCCAGAGCGCCCAGCCTACGCCCAGCCACTGTCCCCCTGACGCCAAGTGCCGGCTTCAACGGCCTTTGTAACCGACAGTAACCGCCCCCAACCGCTTTGGCGACCTCCTCCAACCGCCTGCCTAACCGCCTCAGGGGCCGCCTCTGAGGCCCGTTCCCTTCTGATGCATCCCTGGGATACCCCCCCTGCCCCCCCCCCCCCCCCCCCCCTCCAGACCAAAGTGACCCTCGCGGGATACCATCGGGAAAATCGTGTCAAGCCATTTTTGGTACACGAACTTTTGGGTCCCACCCCCTCCCTCTCTTCCACCACAGCCTCGCGCCCGCCCCCCCCCCCCCCCCGCGCATCTTCGTGTTCAGGGGTGCCTGCTGCTGCTCCAGAACCTGCTGCAGGCCATGACCTCCATCGTGCCGCTGGTGCTCATCACGTTCATGGGCGGTGAGCAGTCGGAGGACGGCGAGGCCGGGGAGACCAGGTGCGCCTTCGGAGGCCGCGTTCATGGGGCCGCGCGCGCCGCCTTATTGCCCAAGGGGGCGACGCGCGCGAGCCCAGGCACCGGCTTCGGCCCCCTCGACACCCCCCCTGTCCCCTCCCGCAAAACGCAGGGTCAATAGTGATGGGCCTGGCGCTCTCGGTGGACGGCTTGGGGAACGAGGTCAGACCTCTGCGGACGCCTTCGGCGCTGCTTGTCTGCACGCGCGACATGCCTCGCGGATACGCAACCGGAGCAGATGACTGCAGACCATCCTCAAGGATCAGTATTGGATGTTTGTGATGCGGCGCATCTGTAAAGTAAATCAAAATGGCGGTTTATTTTACTGAGATTTCATAAAGGAAATCCCACATTGGACATGTGGGGGGGGGGGGGGGGGGGCGGTTGCAAGGGGCACGCGTGGCGCGTGCCAAGTCGAGGGGCGTTTCTGTTGATCGGGTTGGGTATGTGTTGAGCCGACCCTCGAGTTGCAGCAGCGAGAGCGCCCCCCCCCCCCCCCCAACCGGACCGGACTTGGTGACGGCTGCAGCCGCACGCGGTGTCTGGCCCTGCGTCCCCGTCTGCCCTTCCGCCACGTACCCCCGTCCCGTCCGGCCGGGCCACACCCCCCGAGAAGCGCAATGCCGCTCACAGCGAGCGGCCCCATTGCCGCCGCTCGGCGTCAGATTTGATGTGTGGATCTCCCGCCGCAGCGGCTCAAAACCCGATTCCGAGGGCACCGTTTGGGCTTTCGGGTTTTGCATTAAGAACCACCCGAATTGCACCCCAACCGCCGTCGGTTGGCGTCCAACCGCCGCCGGTTGACCCCAAATTCTTTGTGGTTTCCACCGATGAAAATCAACGAGACCCCCAGAGCCCTCGCACTGGTCGTCGCGTCGTGCAGGGCATGGCCTCGCCTGCGCCGAGCGTGGCCGGGCCCGGACGTGGGTCCGACGGGGCCCCTGGGGCGAAGGCAAGGGTTTTTGGAAACGATGGCCCTGGCCCACGTCGGACGCTTCCGCACGTGTTTTGAGCGGAGGGACTTGGGAGTGGGATGTGCGGCCCCGTCTTCGGGGGCGCCATGCCTCATGACCCGCCCCCGCGACCTCCGCACGCGACGGTCCGACTGCCTGACCCCGCGGGAGTGGCGGCCAACGCCCCCGTCCCCCGCCCGCCACCGGACGTACCCCGCCCCCCCCCTCCCCCTGCGGCAGGGCCATGCCCCCCCCCGCTCGCCCATACCAGAGCCCCCGGGGGATGGGGATGAGAACAGTGTCATTCAGAAACACGCACAGCACTGCGCCGCAGGGGGGTCAACCCCCGTTGGATTTGGGGGGGGGAGGGGGGGGGGGGGGGGGCGGGTGCCCCTGTTAACAACTCAGCACCACTTTTGCGGGGGGGGGGGGGTCCCACACCTGCCGGGGTCCTCCTAATAGGGCTGAGCAGACCTCTGATGGTGAGTGCCAGACTTCGCTTGAGCGAACCGGCGGGGGCTGATCGCCGCAACCGCCACTGGGGGCCTGCAGCGCGGGTGCCACACCAGCGGTCGGGGGGGCTGAGCGAAGGTGAATGCCGTACGGATCCTTCATGTCTTGACCACCACAACCCGCCGCCGATGGAGAAACAGAAATGGTGGGGCCAAGACAGCGGCTTTGGTGGACCTTGGCGAGAAGATCGACCCTGCGTCATGCGGTGATGAACAAAGGGGTGCCTGTCCAGGGCCCCGTAAAGAAACCACCGATGGACTATATGTCACAGGGGGTCCCACACACGCCCCCTGGACCCACCCACCCACCCACCCACCCCATCCCCTTAAAAAGATTGGGCCAAATTGTCTTCCGGGCCTTTGGCCGATCAACACTTTTCTCTGGCGCTGGTTCGGCGCCATTTGGTTTAGGCCAAAATTTTTCTTCGGCGCCTTTAGCACCTCTGAAAACTCAGCACCACTTTTTTTTGGGGGGGGGGGCGCCGCTGACGCGCAAACGGCACATCCCGCCACATCCAACACAGCCCCGGCACACCAAACCACTGGGCTCCACGAACGCAGAAACAACACCAGCAAGAGCACCGGCCGCAGCGGCCGACAGAACGCATTGACCCGACGCAACATGCGAAGGGAAGACCGGGGGACTGTCCAGAGCCCCGTAAAGGAGCAACAACCTGACGGAATGTCACACAGGGGGGCTGGACTCACCCCACCCTCCCCCACCCCCCCTGGACCTACCCACTCACCCCCCCTTTAAAGGGAGCTCTTGGGGGGGGGGGGGGGCTTTGTCAGTCTGGCCCGCCGCCTGCACTCCGGACCCACGCCAGGGCCCTGGTCTGTGGCACGCCCGGGGCCCCTGCCTGCCCACCGCCGGATCCGCCGCAGGTACAAGCAGCTGCTGCAGTTGAACGTGCAGTTGTCCTACGCCATCGGGGGCAGCATCTCATTGCCCATCATGTACTCCCAATTGGGTATTGCCCTGCCGCTTGCCCCGTGGACATCCCTCCCTTGGGAAATCAGGTTTTCAATTTGGGGAGGGGGGGGGGGGGGGGTCGATAGAGCCCCCCAAAACTTGGGGGGGTTTGGGACAAGGCCTCGGTACTGGGGGGGGGTAGGCTCAAATGACAGGACCATTAATCAGTTAATTTTTTGTGAGCATTGAAAATGGTCAATTTTTTTTCACCAAAACACACGGTAAATGATGAGTTTTCTGAGCCCCCTTGACGCGCTGATTCCAAAAATCCCATTTTCATTTTTTGCCGAATTTTGGATCCGGGTCACCTCCGGGGCCCGGGGTCAATCTCGGTAGGAATTGAGAATTCGGTGGGGGGGGGGGAGTGCACATCCACGATGACAACCCCCCACTGGTTTATTCTCAGCCCTCTGGCCTCACCAGCACATGGCACCTCAAATACACTGTCACCCTGCAGTCACCACCAGCCCACGCACACAAACACATATCCAACATCGTCGTTAGTGCAGTCCTCAACATCCACCCGTTTCTGCACACCTGGGCGGGCTGCCTCTTGAGTGTTGCTTCCTGGGCGCAATTAGCCTGCTTGTCCGGGTACCCGCGGTCAACAGTTTTGCGCGCGCTGCACTCAGCGGTTCCGCGTATAATCAGCAGGACACCCTGGGACGTCGACAGCACCCTCAGTTGGTGCTGCCACGTCGTATATTTTTTGCCAGCTACACGGGACACAGTTTTCTTCCGCCTTCGCCGCTGGCTCCAGACACATGTAGTGTGGACTCCTGCAGCGTATGCCTCTTGGCACATGCCACACCCAGGACCATGCAGCACCATATGTGCAGACTGGTGCCACGATTTTCCTGTGCTCTCTGTTTTTGCTCCTCTCCTGGATCCCTGTGAACTCATCCGAACGGGGCTCTGCCCCCGGGGGGAGGGGGGATCACGGTTTCCCACTATATGTGAAGTCAATTGTAGTTAACAACTCAGGTCCGATGGTACCAGCTTGGCGGTGGTTCTGAACGTGCCGCTGCGACCCATTGCTTCGCGTGTTAGTGGCCTGCCCACTGGCACCTCTGTGTCTCGCTCTTGTGACAGAAAGGTACCTATGGTCTTTTAGGCCACTGACGAGCCGATTTTCTTTCTGCGTTTTTGTGCTGGCCGCGTCTTGTGCCCACGTGCATTAACTCAGCATTCCTTCGGGGCGTCATTTGAGCCTTTGGGGGGGGGGGGTGTCTAGCCAGAGGGGCTGTATGGACGCCCCCCCCCGAAGTTGAAAGCCCGCCCACCCCTTCCCCCACGAGGACGCTCTTCCTGAGGCGCCCGCAGTGCATGTGGGTTAGCCCTGCAACAAGGCGCTGAGCCCCCCCCCCCCCCCCGGTCCCCCTCGTGCTGGCGCTGCCTCAGCGCGTCGACCCCATCTTCCTCGTTTTTGTGACTGCGGCTGTTGTGATCCCGAACGCGATGGACCGTTCCGAAGCCGGTCGCAGTGGGGGACCGGTGGGGCGCATGTCTGTGGGGGGCTGGGCCTGCTGGTGTTGGGTGTGCCCGCTTCCCTGTGTTTCGATGGTCCGCAGATGAAGTGGGCGCGCGGGTGAGAGACCGGGTCATGGGGTATTGGGCGGATGAGGACGCCTCTGGAGGAGATGACGACGCAACTTTCAACTTCGCGGGGGGGGGGGGGTCCATGCAGCCCCTCTGGCTAGCCCCCCCCCCCCCTCCCCAAAGGGCTCAAATGACGGCCCCCCAAAATTCCTACCGAGACTGACCCCCCCCCCGGGCCCCGGACGTGACCCGAACCCAAAATTCAGCAAAAAACTAAGATGGGGTTTTTGGAATCAGCGCGTCGAGGGGGTTCAGTGATGCGTGGGCTCACGGTGTGGGTTTGTGTTGGGGCAGAAGCAAAAAGGTGAAGTGTCACCGTTTGTGGCTCCGTTCGGGCCGTCGCCGGGCAGCGCTCCGGTTTCGGACCTTTGGGAAGGTTTCGGCAGCGATTGCGTGCCAGAGCGTCTGCGTCGTGACGTGCACGCGCGACGGGGGCCGCACGGGGGACGGTACACACCGCCGCACGTCGCGTGGTAAACGGGGCGCCGCACGTGCCAACTTTGGATACACACAACGCCAGTGACCCCTCCGGAGGGGCAGGGCGCTTTTTTACCACTCGGCACCACCGGGAGGGGGGGGGGGGGGGGGCGAGAGGAGAGACGGGTCTCCGAGTGCAGGTCTGCGACGGCCGGCGGTCAAGACAGCCCGACCGCCAACGCATGGGCCATCCTCTGCGCCTTTGCCTCGGTCTCGAGGCGGTCGTTGCAGTCCGCGTCCGCTTCTCACTTCTGCGGCCACGGGAAGTGGCAACGATCCGTTCGCCCATCGTCCCCCGCCCCGCCCAACCCCCTGCAGTCCTGAAGAATTTTTTTTTGTTAAGGACGGCGCTTAAGGACAGCCCCCAGCAACCGCCAACCGCCAACCGCCAACCGCCAACCGCCAACCGCCAACCGCCAACCGGCACCCACCGTTCAATACCGCTTTTGTGGTCTTGATCTGTCAAGCAGAGAGCGTCCCCGAGAAGGTTCGTTTCTGTTGGCGTTGCGAACCCCTTTTCTTTGTTTCCCGCCTCGAGGACAGCCCTGCCCCCCCTGGGCCCTGCGGTACCATCCCCCACATCGGCGGTGGAGAGCCTCCCCCACAACGCCCCCCCCCCCCACCACCGCCGCCCTCTCGTTGAGGCCCTTCCTCGCGTGGCTCTGCAGGCAGCATCGCGGGGGCCTGCCACCGCGTGGGGCACCTGCTGGAGGTGTTGGATGACATTCAGGAGAAGGTCATGGGTATGCCCATGTCCCCGACGCTGTGGAGACGCGTGCGCTGTGAGGCGGCGGTGCGGTGGTCGGTGCACTGGGCTTTCCAGTGAGATCCGGGTCTGCAAGCACCCCCCAGCCCCCCCAAAGCGGAGCCAGTCGTCTCGTGGGTAGACATCTCAACGTCGACGTCAAGAGTTGTGGGATTGAATGCAGATACACGCAGTACACCACTGATGACCACAGGGACTCAGAGCGCTGGCGACCTGTGCCATGCTTACTTATTGTCGTATGCAGGGACGCATTAGAGGACCTCAGAGGTGCCCAGGAGCGGTTAGGCAGGCGGTCGGAGGAGGTTGTCGAAGCGGTTACTGTCGGTTACAAATGCTATTGAAGCCGGCACTTGGCGTCAGGGGGACAGTAGCTGGGCGTCGGCTGGACGCCCTGGAGGGGGGGGGGGGGGGGGACCTCGCCCCCTTCCCAATGCATCGCTGGTCGTAGGGAACAGCACAAGGCCGGATTACTTTTACGCATTGCCATGTGGGGGGATGGTGCGCTCGCTTCCCGGACAAGAACACTCCTCGGCTCGTTAGCACCCGAGGGGGCTATCTGACACCGGGAAGTGGGGGTGGGGGTGGGGCGGGTGGTGCATGGCCGACGGGGGCAACACGCGACTACCCCCGGGTCCGAAACCTTGTCATGGGCGCCCTGGGGCACGTATCGCAGACAGGCCCTCTCTCTCGGTGGCTGGCGACGGGAGGTGGCGCCTCGAGGGGTTTGTCTTCATGCCACAGTAGTGGTCGGGGCTCGGGGCTGACATGTGGGGGCAGATTTGGCACTAAGCGTCTGCGAGGTCACACGTGATCAGAAGGGAGCTGGATCTTACTGCGCCAGCCAGGGGATGCGAGGTGTTCCTACTGAGTTGTGGTTGCGACAGCACCGAGTGGCACATGGGACAGAGCTGATTCCTAACGAATCTCAGTTCCCCTGCCACCGCGCGAGTGCCCCGTACCAGACTTGCCATGAGCGTCCGCCAGGGCATCGGATGGGGCGGGGTCCTACTGGGTCTCACACAGGACCGGGCCATTGCTTAGTGGCACCCCCCCGTAAGCAATGGCCTGCACAGGACGCAGCTGCTGCTTACTGAGCTCCGGGTGCGACAGGGGCATATATTACCGAGTGGCACACGGGACAGCGCTGATTCCTAACGAAACCCAGTTCCCCTGCCGGACACTAGTGGCATGTCTGGGGGGGGGGGGGGGGGGATTCCTTCTGCTCGGCAGGTCCGTCGCCTGCCGGCGCCGCGCGTGCCGCGTGCGCTGTGCTGCTGGCGGCGTCTGGTGTTCGTCGCCTCCGGTGGCGTCCCGCGGGGGAGGCCCCGGAGGGACCCCCCCCCCCCCCGCATTGCGTCGCGAGGTGGCCATGCCCCGGGGGCGGTCTTGTTGCGCCGTCGTCGTCGTTGTGTGTCCCGCGCAGCGCATTCCTCGGAACGAAGGCACTCTCCTGCGAAGGACTGTCCCGCCCCGAACAAGGACGCGGCCGGCGGTGCAGCGGAGGGGTACCGTGAGACCTCGAAGGTGTGCCTGTTCGACAGCCTCTCCCCCCGCAACGCGCCCCCCCCCTCCCCCCCCCCCTTCGAGCCGGGCGTCCCCGCTTCACCACCGACTGCCCCCCTGAAGCCTCAGTCTCCCCCGGAGCGCCGACGCCCCCGTGGCCAAGGCACAGGCCCGTTCCCCATGCCTCCGCTCGTCCCGCAGCTCATGGACGCGGCCCCCGCGGGCGCCGACGCAGACGAGGCGGTGGTGGAGTCCCCCGCGCCGCACTTGCCCGTGGACTCCCCCGACCGCATTGAGCTGGTGTCCGTCACCATCAGTCCCCCGGGGGGGCACCAGGGCCCGACGCTGTGCCAGGGTATCGCCCTCCCCCGTGTGCCCGCCGTGCCCCACAGAACGTGCGCTGTGCCGTGGGAGGGATCGGGCCGCTTTGGCCTTGGCCCGGGGATGGGTGGGCGATGCCTGAATACCCGAACCCGTGGCCTCGCACGCCGGCGCCGTCCCCTTTTCCGCGTTGCAGACCTCTGCGTCACGGTGGAGATTGGCAAGTCGCTCGTCATCATGGGCCCCAGCGGCTGTGGCAAAAGTAGGTATGGCCCCGATCGGCGTCTCGTGGCCCTGCAGTAGCGCGGGCTGAGGCGTGCGTTGCGGCGGTTTGGAGCGGATTGCCAGGGGAGCACACATACCCAGCATTCGTACAGCAGGTGCGGCAAACGGACTGGTCGTGGCGCCTGCGACCGGTTGAAACACCATTTTGTTGTCGTGGACTCCGCATGGTATAGTACAATCACAAGGAAGTGTATGTACCTTTCAGAATCCCCGTTGGGACTCCTTCTTGATAGTGGAGGTTGTGTTGTGTGTCCTGTTGATATTTTGAAATTGAAGGCAAAATGGATCTTTGAATTGAACGAAATGCCAACCCAAGCTCCACACAACTCTCGGGTTATGAGAACGCTTTTCCTGTGGCGCGCAGTTTGGGAAGCCTGCGTAATTGTGGCGTATTGCAGTTTCTGCGTCGTTGACCTTAAAAACTGAAGCCCATGTGATTTGTATTGATGTCGTTGGTGCTTATTGAGCCGGGGCCGTGGTCTTCACATTGACGGAGCGATGGTGTCAAAAGATCGACGTGCACTGTGAGTCAGTTATCGGGTTTGTTTCCGCAACAGTCTGCAGTATTTCCAAGGTTCTGTACCCCTGCGCACCGAAAGCGTTCTCTGTGATGTTCCCCAATCCAACATATCTCCATCAAGTACAGAACAGAACCACGACGACCAGAACGATGTCACACGGGATCCCCAAACATACGGAGACATTTTCCATTGGGAGACCCTTTTCTTGGAGGTGCTCCCACATCAAAGTCCTGTCAGAACGCGTCATGGGGGCTGCAGCCGGTCTGTGTACCGTCGTCCATGCGGGAGGGGGATAGGGGGCCGCGGGGATGGATGGCCCCGATGCCATGTCCTCGGGCCCTCCACAACCCCCTGCCGCCCCCCGCGCCCCCCCCTCTGCCCATCCCATGCCGGCGCCTGTCCACAGCCTCTTGAGGGTCATCGCCGGCCTGTGGCCCATCGTCGCTGGATCCGTCAGGCGCCCCAATAAAATCGGTATGCCCCGCGGTGCGGCCAGGCTCTGCGGCCCTTGCCGAGGGGAGGGCGGGACAGCACAGAAATGCATCATCTGAGGGAACACCACCGCGGAGGCCAAGGTCGTGCTTCAGGGTGGTGGCCACTGCCTTGCGCCCAGGCTCCGCCTTGCGCTCAGGGAACGACATTGAAGGGCGATGCCCTGTTTTCCATGAAGCCAAGTTTGGTTTGCTCCTGCTCCTTGTAGGATAGGCTCTTTGTAGACTCCTGCTCTTTGTTGAACAGGCAAAAAAAAACCCAAACCGTCAAAAATAATGGCCGATTTTAAAAAAAAAACGGTTCCAGACCCCCCCCCCCCCTTTGACCCATACATCTCCAAAAAGCCCTCTTCAAGGGCTTTTCGAAGATACCCAACACACCCCTACCTACGGGACACTCAGGGGGCACAAACGAGGCAGCAATGCCAGCGACTTTGAAAAACGCTCCGTGTTCGCGCATATGTCGTGTCCCCGACAGATATGTGACAAATGTGGGATCTGGAGCAAAGGAGTGCAACACAAAGGGCAAGCCCGCCGTTGTGGGATGTGGCACTGCTGCATCACTCGCAATGCGAAACTGCAAAACTCTGTTCGAGTCCCAAATCTGCAGCGTGAATTGCACAGCGCAGTGCATTTCAAATCCCGGGGCCTACACTCAGAAAGTGCGCCCCTGCCACGGTCCCCCACTACTCACACAACCCAATCCTGCAGTTTCCCATCCCCCATGAAGGATGCACCATCATCCCCTACGCCCCACGCTCCGAGCTCCGTAGCAAGCAAGGCGCTTTTGCACAAAAGCAACCCACACTCACTTCATTTTCGTGTGAAACGAACAGTGCCCCCCCCCCCCAGCACCACGCCCTAGCGACTACCCCTGCAGCTCCAATGGCGGAACGCGCTCACCCATGCAACAACAATAGAGGGCAGCCCAGGACAGCAAAGGACAGCCCAGAAAAGACGCCCGGGGCACCGCGGACCCTGGGTGATGAGCCAACAGACTCTTTACAGGGGAGGGGAGGGAGGCCGCGGACTCCTCCCTCTCCCCAACTGCGGGGACGCGTACGAAAAGGAACTAGCCCCAGTCCCAAACCCTTAGACTGACGGCGGGCGCTACGTGCATGGTCTACCCCCGCCGCGCCAGCTAAGGCCATCATGCCAGCAAACAGCATGCAACTACGCCCAGGACAGACGGGGATATGTGGGCCAGCAGAAGCAAGTGGCCAAAACCACCCACACCAAGCACACCGACACCAACAAGGAGCCCCCTTGCCAGGATCTCCCTCCTCAAGGGGAAGGAGGGGGCAGGGAGGGACGAACCCACTCCCACTCCCCCTCCCCCGCCCCCTCCTGTACCCCCTCCCTACAGCAACACGTACCCCCGCCACCCAATGCCCCCCAGGGCAGAAAGAATGGAGAGGGCGGGGAAGAAACTGGGCAGGGGGGAAAGGGACTAACCAAGGAGGGTAACAGGACAGGGCAGACCGCGCTCACCGAAAATGGTGCAGAGTGCAGAAGGAGAACAAGGAAAGGAAAAACGGGAAAGAACCATTGTGGATGTTAGAAGCCCCTGTCAGGAAAATTATCCCGCAGATGCACACCCCAGAGCGCTCAAGTCAGTGCTGGAGTCGGCAAACCCCCGCATGGACTCGGAGTGTGCATCTGGATGCACCTGGTCAACGGCACAGGCAACAGCCCGTCTCCGGGACAGCCGACCCCCGGAGTAGTCAAACAGGACCAGTCATCTGGGGGCTCCGTTGACACAACCAAAACACGTTCGGGCCCACAGAGGGTCAGAATGAGCAGTGGCGAGAGTCCAATAGGCGCCGCCAAAGGCAAACAATCAGATACCGAGGCCTTGTGCCAGCCCCCCCTCCCCCCCCGCCCGCCCAGGGCACCCAACCAGCCCTTCGGGACCGCCCCCCCTGCGGTCCGTTTCTGTGTGTTTCCGTTCATCTCCAGAAAATGGCACGGCGCCCCCGTCGCGTGCCTCTGTGTGCCCCTTCCCGGACCCGCGCTGCCGTGTCGCTGTGTCGGTCGTGCAGGTCGCGACGGCATCTTCTTCGTGCCCCAGAGGCCGTACATCTTCTGCAGTTCCCTGCGGCGGCAGCTCATGTACCCGTGCACGCCCTCGAGGTGTGCGGCAGCGGGGGCCTAGTGTCTGCTCAGTGGGTGTCCCCTAAGCAACACCCCCTGCCTCTCGGCGGTCCTTAAGAACCCCCCATTTGGTTTGTTAAGGACAGCCCCCAGGGACACCAACCGCCAAACGCCGCCTGTCAACCACCGCCAACCACCACCAACCGCCACCAACTGCCAACCACCGCCAACCGCCAACCGCCGCAAACCACTAATTTCCAACTGCCACCAACCGCCAACCACAACCATTGTTCACTACCGCTTCTGTGGTCTTGTGTCTTGCCCATGTCCTGACAATGAAGCAGACAGCGTCCCCGTGAACATTGGTTTGTGTTGGCGTCACGAACCCTTGTTTTACCTTAAAGACAGCCCTGCCCTGCCTCAGCCCCCCGGCCCCCCCGGCCTCCCATTTGTAGTGGCCACAGAGACAGAGGACGGGTCTGCACCGGACGGATTCGGATTCGGGTCAAGGCCCCTGAAGTACGAGGGCCGAGGGCGTTTAACGGAAGGGAGTCGGTCGACAGCAGCCTCCAATGGCCCAGCGTGCAGCGCTGCTCTGGGGCTCCGGGCGATGCGTGCGGGCTTTGGGCTTTGGGCTTACCTTCCCGAATCCGAAGAGGGCCTTAGGGGCCCACGGAGTGCCGCATTGGGGAAGCTCGGCTCCGGCGCACCACACTCACCCTTTGGCCATGCAGCCAGCGGGCGGGGCACACGCCTCCTCCTCTAGTATTGTTGCACGTGTATTGAGCGCAGGTAGGGGGGAGGGAGGTCCACCTGTGCGGGGCACCGTCGGGGCTCCCGCTCCCCTGGTTCGGTGAGTTGAAGCACCTGCAGATGTGCAGCGGGGGGCAGGAGGGGAGGTGTCACGAAGATGCAGTACTGGCAATACAGTACATTACTGCACTGGTAGGTAGGTAGGTAATACTAGCAGGCAAATACAGTTACGTGTAGTACGGCTACCTATACTGCATTTCCTGTGTGTGGCTGTGCCTGGGGGTAGGGGCAGGGGCAGGGGCAGGGGGGAGGGAGGTCCACCTGTGCGGGGCACCGTCGGGGCTCCCGCTCCCCTGGTTCTGTGAGTGGAAGCACCTGCAGATGTGCAGCGGGGGGGGGGGGGAGGGGAGGGGTCACGGAGATACAGTACTGGCAATATAACATACACTTTTGCACTGGTAGGTAGGTAGGTAATACTAGCAGGCAAAATACAGTTACGTGTAGTACAGCTACCTATACTGTGTTACCTGTGTTGGGGGCACGAGGGGAGGGAAGGGATTCGAACCCGCGACTGCCATTCAGCAGCTCATGGGGTTGACCGCTCAACCACTCGGCCGGCGGTGTAATGGGGCGGGTTGGGGGGGGGAAGGGGGGGAGTGCAGCCGTGGGATCGCCCACCAGCGCCGCAGGGGAAGAGAGGGGGAAGGAGTGCAGCCGTGGGATCGCCCACAGGCGCTGCTTGGGAAGGGGGGGGGGGTGGATTGCAGCCGTGGGATCGCCCACGGGCGCCGCAGGAGAGGGGGGAAGGTGGAGCGCAGCCGTGGGATCGCCCACTGGCGCTCCCGGGGGAGGGTGGAGGGTAGGAGGGCATCCAGGGACGGCCCACTGGCACTGCCAAGGAAGGGAGGTGTGAGAGGGGCAGGGGCTGGGGGGCAGGGGGCAGAGGGGAGGACCACCTGTGCGGGGCACCTTTAGGGTTCCCGCTCCCCTTGACACATGAGGTGACGCACCTGCAGACGTGCAGCAGACGGCGGGAGGGGAGAGGACACGGGGATACAGAACTGGCTATGCAATACACACCATTGTGCAGGTAGACAAATAGGTAATACTAGCAGGCAAATAATAAAAAGTCAGTAGTCCGTAGCTTCAGGGGGGTGAGTGAGGGCCCCGCCAGATTGCTGGCTGCCTAGCCCGGGGTGAGTGAGGGCTCCGCCAGACTGCTAGCTGTCGAGCCTGGGGGTAGGGGCAGGGGCAGGGGCAGGGGGGAGGGAGGTCCACCTGTGCGGGGCACCGTCGGGGCTCCCGCTCCCTTGATTCTGTGAGTGGAAGTATTGCAGATGTGCAGCGGGGGGGGGGGGGCGGGAGGGGAGGGGTCACGGAGATACAGTACTGGCAATACAATATACACTTTTGCACTGGTAGGTAGGTAGGTAATATTAGCAGGCAAAATACAGTTACGTGTAGTACAGCTACCTATACTGTGTTACCTATGTTGGGGGCACGAGGGGAGGGAAGGGATTCGAACCCGCGACTGCCATTCAGCAGCTCATGGGGTTGACCGCTCGACCACTCGGCCGGCGGTGTAATGGGGCGGGTTGGGGGGGGCGAGGGGGGGAGTGCAGCCGTGGGATCGCCCACCGGCGCCGCAGGGGAAGAGAGGGGGAAGGAGTGCAGCCGTGGGATCGCCCACAGGCGCTGCTTGGGAAGGGGGGGGGGGGTGGATTGCAGCCGTGGGATCGCCCACAGGCGCCGCAGGAGAGGGGGGAAGGTGGAGCGCAGCCGTGGGATCGCCCACTGGCGCTCCCGGGGGAGGGTGGAGGGTAGGAGGGCATCCAGGGACGGCCCACTGGCACTGCCAAGGAAGGGAGGTGTGTGAGGGGCAGGGGGCAGGGGGCAGGGGGCAGAGGGGAGGACCACCTGTGCGGGGCACCTTTAGGGTTCCCGCTCCCCTTGACACATGAAGTGACGCACCTGCAGACGTGCAGCAGACAGCGGGAGGGGAGAGGATACGGCGATACAGAACTGGCTATGCAATACACACCATTGTGCAGGTAGACAGGTAGGTAATACTAGCAGGCAAATAATAAAAAGTCAGTAGTCCGTAGCTTCAGGGGGGTGAGTGAGGGCCCCGCCAGATCGCTGGCTGCCTAGCCCGGGGTGAGTGAGGGCTCCGCCAGACTGCTAGCTGTCGAGCCTGGGGGTAGGGGCAGGGGCAGGGGGGGGAGGGAGGTCCACCTGTGCGGGGCACCGTCGGGGCTCCCGCTCCCTTGGTTCTGTGAGGGGAAGCACCTGCAGATGTGCAACAGGGGGCAGGAGGGGAGGGGTCACGGAGATACAGTACTGGCAATACAATATACACTTCTGCACTGGCAGGTAGGTAGGTAATACTAGCAGGCAAAATACAGTTACGTGTAGTACAGCTACCTATACTGTGTTACCTGTGTTGGGGGCACGAGGGGAGGGAAGGGATTCGAACCCGCGACTGCCATTCAGCAGCTCATGGGGTTGACCGCTCGACCACTCGGTCGGCGGTGTAATGGGGCGGGTTGGGGGGGGGAAGGGGGGGAGTGCAGCCGTGGGATCACCCACCGGCGCCGCAGGGGAAGAGAGGGGGAAGGAGTGCAGCCGTGGGATCGCCCACAGGCGCTGCTTGGGAAGGGGGGGGGGTGGATTGCAGCCGTGGGATCGCCCACAGGCGCCGCAGGAGAGGGGGGAAGGTGGAGCGCAGCCGTGGGATCGCGCACTGGCGCTCCCGGGGGAGGGTGGAGGGTAGGAGGGCAGCCGTGGGACGGCCCACTGGCACTGCCAAGGAAGGGAGGTGTGTGAGGGGCAGGGGCAGGGGGGCAGGGGGCAGAGGGGAGGACCACCTGTGCGGGGCACCTTTAGGGTTCCCGCTCCCCTTGACACATGAAGTGACGCACCTGCAGACGTGCAGCAGACAGCGGGAGGGGAGGGGACACGGCGATACAGTACTGGCTATGCAATACACACCATTGTGCAGGTAAACAGGTAGGTAATACTAGCAGGCAAATAATAAAAAGTCAGTAGTCCCTTGGTTCAGGGGGGTGAGTGAGGGGCCCGCCAGATCGCTGGCTGCCCAGGAGCCGCAGAGGGGAAGCATGCAGGACAGGCATGGAGGAAGGAGGGAGGGGACTGCTTCGTCGGATCGCCGACAGACAAGCAGGGAAGGGAGGACGGCACCGTCGGATCGCCGACCGTCGTGCTCGTGAGGAGGGGAAGATCAAGGGAAGCGCCGCAGGATCGCCTGTGGTCGCGACCCGAGGAGGGAAAAGGCCATACCAGCCCTCACTTGCGTTTGTACACCCCTTCCCCTTAGGAACCCCTAAGGTTGACTCGCCATCTCAGAGGCGACAGGGCACTGCCGAGCGGGGCAAGTGTCCGCAGACAGGGCGATGCGGGCGGGGGGGGGGGGGTGCGGGAGGGGCCACAACCGTAAAACGACCCCCGCAACCACCAGCACAACCCCCAGTGCGCCAACTACTGGGCCCCGCTGCCGCGGAAACAACACCAAACGGAACACCGGCCGCGACGGCCGTTGGAACGCATTGACCCAACGCAACATGCGAAGGGACGAGCGGGTGACTGTCCAGGGCCCCGTAAAGAAACCGCAACCCGACGGAATGTCACACGGGGGGGGGGGGGGATGTGGGGCTCCACACATCCCCCGAGGCGTCCACTCCCTCCGACCGGCCGCAGGAGGGCGATGCCTTGCCACATGGCTCTGAGGCATTGGAGGGTGCTCTGCACCGCAGTCCCGTTTGGTGGTGCCCGTGCCGGTTGCGTGGCAGTGCAGCGCCCCCAGGACCCCCCCCCCCCCAAAGCCTTACATTACAAATTACAACGGCCGGCAACCGCAGAAGGAGCCCCTGCCCCCGCCCTCCCCCCCCCTCTGGACCCCCCCCCCCAAGACCAAAGGGACCATCGCGGGAAAAACCAAAATTTACAAAAGGGAAACTCTTGTCGGGCCATTTTTGGTACACAAACTTTTGGGTTCCAGACGCCCCCCCTCCCCCTCTCCTCTCTTCTACTGCCACATCCCCCCCCCCCCCAAGCCCCCGCTGCCCACCCCGAAGGATCCGGGCAGTGTACCGGTCTGTCGGGCCGTGCGTGTGTAGAGCGTCGTGTGTACCCCCCCCCCCCCCAATACCGCAGTGCCCTCGGCGCTTGTGGACGGCGCCGCCGGGGGGCCTCGGGGGCATAAGTGTTGCCCGCAGGGAACGCCGGCAGTACCTCCGGTTTGCGAAGGTGATCCGGCGCTGCACACACAATCGCTTGTCCTCCGCGGACCGACCCGCTTCGCAGTGCCCGGACGGTCGACCGGGGCTGCGGTTGGAGCCCTCGCAGGCGATGCACCGGGAGTCCCGCAGTCACTGGGACCGGGCGGCCTGTGCTACTCAGGGGACCGGAGGGGGGCTGTGTGTGTACCACCGGGGCTGTCCTTAAGAACTCCTTTTTTTGTTTTGTTAAGGACAGCCCCCAAGGACCACCAACCGCCACCAACCGACAACCGACAACCGCCGCCAACCGACAACCGCCGCCAACTGCCAACCGACAACCGCCGCCAACTGCCAACCGACAACCGCCACTAACTGCCAACCGCCAACCACTGTTCAATACCGCTTCTGTGGTGTTGTGTCTTGCCCATGTGTCGACCATGAAGCAGAGAGCGGTGAACGTTGCTTTCTGTTGGCGATGCGAAGGCTTTTCTTTTTCCCTGAGGACAGTCCTGTGTGCCCCCTGCACGCCCTACGCCCCGCCTCCCCTGTGCCCCTCCTGCGCGCAGTGAGGAGCAGCCCTCTGCCGAGGACGACGCGGTCCTGGTCGGCCTGTTGAGGTTCGTGGGGCTGGGGCACTTGATTGCGGAGTGGGGCCTCGACACGGACTTCGAGTGGGACACCCTCTTGTCCGTTGGGGAGAAGCAGAGGTGGTGCCTCCGCCCCCGCGCCCCTCCTCAGCCCCGCGCCGAGGGATGCATTGGGAAGGGGGAGAGGTACACCCCCCCCCCCCCTCGTACAGAGCTCCCACCCCATGCCCAGCCACTGTCCCCCTGACGCCAAGTGCCAGCCTCAATGGCGTTTGTAACCGACAGTAGCCGTCCTTAACCGCTTTGGCGACCTCTTCCAACCGCCTGCCTAACCGCTTCTGGAACCGCCTCTGAGGCCCCTCCCCTTCTAAGGCATCCATGCCCGCGTCTCCCGTCCGCTCTGCCCCATTCCCACCGCAAATGCACGGGCAGCACCCTCTCCGTTCCCCCACTTTTGCCCTTTTCTACGTCCCTTCCACACCTCGTGTCAACGAAGCCCTTTGCAAAAATGCCGAGGGCGTGGATGTGCGGGGAATGTTCCGCCATAGCCCCGTGTTGAGCGTGCCCGGGGCATGTCGAGGGCCGAGTGGCACCTCAAATGCATTTCCAGGGCATGACGGCACCAGAAAACACGGGCTGAGGTGGCAGCAGCACCTCGAATGCATTTCCAGGGTTTCGAAGCCAGGCTACCATTAGAACGGCCAACAACCGTCGGAGGAGGGTCCCCCCCGCCCCCCTCCGGACCCCCCCCCCCCATCAAAAAGAGGTGCCTCGGCCCCTAGGGTGTATACCACTAGGATAGGTAGATGACCAAATAAAAAATAGATAAAGATAAATAAATAAATAAAATATAAATATATATATATATATATATATATATATATATATATATATATATATATATATATATATATATATATGAATAAAATAAATAAATATAATAATATAAGAAAACATATATAAATAAAAAATAAATTAAAAAAAAATGTATGGGCTCTGAACCAGAGCAGTGCCCCAGGAATTCAGGATAACGCTTCAGGATGCAACGAAAACCAAATAAGAATAGTGGGGCTGCGGCCCCTTCACTCCCTGAGGACCATAGGCCTCTTGGGTTGTTTGTACTCAAGGCCAAAGTGACCGTCGCGGGGGAAAACGAAATGTGCGAGAGGGAAAACCGTGTCGGGCCATTGTTGGTGTCCCAGCCCCCCCCCCCCCCCCCCCCCGCCGCCTTTCTCTCTTCTAATGTTCGCCCGGTTGGAGCTCTGGGTGGGTGGGCGAGCGTGTGGCTGTTGTGTGCTCTGCCCCGAACTCCCCCCTTCAGCGCTGAGGCTCCGCAGCGCAGCTGCCACTGCCCCTGGACTGCAGCACCCAACGCCCCTGCCCCACGGGCCATCGGGGGCACAGGGCCTGGCACAGCCTCAGCACTGGACCGCAGTCCCGGAGCAGCAGGCGCTGCTGATCACACGGCGGAGTGTGGGCTATGGGATGGGGCACTGGGAGGGGGATGCGGAGGGGCAGAGATGCGAAAGGGGGGGGGACTGCGGGACTGTGGGGGGGGGGGGGGACTGCGGGACTGTGGGGGGGGGGGGGACTGCGGGACTGTGGGAAGGGGGGGGGGGCACTGCGGGACTGTGGGGGGGGGGGGCACTGCGGGACTGTGGGGGGGGGGGCACTGCGGGACTGTGGGGGGGGGGCACTGCGGGACTGTGGGGGGGGGGGGGGGACTGCGGGACTGTGGGAAGGGGGGGGGGGGCACTGCGGGACTGGGGGGGGGGGGGCACTGCGGGACTGTGGGGGGGGGGGGCACTGCGGGACTGTGGGGGGGGGACTGCGGGACTGGGGGGGGGGGGGCACTGCGGGACTGTGGGGGGGGGGGGGGACTGCGGGACTGTGGGAAGGGGGGGGGGGGCACTGCGGGACTGTGGGGGGCTTTGGGCTTTGGGCTTACCTTCCCGAATCCGAAGAGGGCCTTAGGGGCCCACGGAGTGCCGCATTGGGGAAGCTCAGCTCCGGCGCACCACACTCACCCTTTGGCCATGCAGCCAGCGGGCGGGGCACACGCCTCCTCCTCTAGTATTGTTGGGGGCAGGGGCAGGGGGGGGAGGGAGGTCCACCTGTGCGGGGCACCGTCGGGGCTCCCGCTCCCCTGGTTCTGTGAGTGGAAGTACCTGCAGATGTGCAGCGGGGGGGGGGGGCGGGAGGGGAGGGGTCACGGAGATACAGTACTGGCAATACAATATACACCTTTGCACTGGTAGGTAGGTAGGTAACACTAGCAGGCAAAATACAGTTACGTGTAGTACAGCTACCTATACTGTGTTACCTGTGTTGGGGGCACGAGGGGAAGGAAGGGGTTCGAACCCTCGACTGCCATTCAGCAGCTCATGGGGTTGACCGCTCAACCACTCGGTCGGCGGTGTAATGGGGCGGGTTGGGGGGGCGAGGGGGGGAGTGCAGCCGTGGGATCACCCACCGGCGCCGCAGGGGAAGAGAGGGGGAAGGAGTGCAGCCGTGGGATTGCCCACAGGCGCTGCTTGGGAAGGGGGGGGGGTGGATTGCAGCCGTGGGATCGCCACAGGCGCCGCAGGAGAGGGGGGAAGGTGGAGCGCAGCCGTGGGATCGCGCACTGGCGCTCCCGGGGGAGGGTGGAGGGTAGGAGGGCAGCCGTGGGACGGCCCACTGGCGCCGCCAAGGAAGGGAGGTGTGTGAGTGGCAGGGGCAGGGGGGCAGGGGGCAGAGGGGAGGACCACCTGTGCGGGGCACCTTTAGGGTTCCCGCTCCTCTTGTCACCTGAGGTGACGCACCTGCAGACGTGCAGCAGACGGCGGGAGGGGAGGGGACACGGGGATACAGAACTGGCTATGCAATACACACCATTGTGCAGGTAGACAGGTAGGTAATACTAGCAGGCAAATAATAAAAAGTCAGTAGTCCGTAGCTTCAGGGGGGTGAGTGAGGGCCCCGCCAGATCGCTGGCTGCCTAGCCCGGGGTGAGTGAGGGCTCCGCCAGACTGCTAGCTGTCGAGCCTGGGGGTAGGGGCAGGGGCAGGGGCAGGGGGGAGGGAGGTCCACCTGTGCGGGGCACCGTCGGGGCCCCCGCTTCCCTGGTTCTGTGAGTGGAAGCACCTGCAGATGTGCAGCGGGGAGCTGGAGGGGAGGGGTCACGGAGATACAGTACTGGCAATACAATATACACTTCTGCACTGGTAGGTAGGTAGGTAATACTAGCAGGCAAAATACAGTTACGTGTAGTACAGCTACCTATATTGTGTTACCTATGTTGGGGGCACGAGGGGAAGGAAGGGATTCGAACCCGCGACTGCCACTCAGCAGCTCATGGGGTTGACCGCTCGACCACTCGGTCGGCGAGGTTGTGGGGGGGAGCGGGGGAGTGCAGCCGTGGGATCGCCCACCGGCGCTGCAGGGGGAGAGAGGGGGATGGAGTGCAGCCGTGGGATCGCCCACAGGCGCTGCTTTGGGAGGGGGGGGGGGTGGATTGCAGCCGTGGGATCGCCCACAGGCGCCGCAGGAGAGGGGGGAAGGTGGAGCGCAGCCGTGAAATCACCCACATGTGCAGCGGGGGGGGGGGCGGGAGGGGAGGGGTCACGGAGATACAGTACTGGCAATACAATATACACTATTGCACTGGTAGGAAGGTAGGTAATATTAGCAGGCAAAATACAGTTACGTGTAGTACAGCTACCTATACTGTGTTACCTGTGTTGGGGGCACGAGGGGAGGGAAGGGATTCGAACCCGCGACTGCCATTCAGCAGCTCATGGGGTTGACCGCTCGACCACTCGGCCGGCGGTGTAATGGGGCGGGTTGGGGGGGGGAAGGGGGAGTGCAGCCGTGGGATCGCCCACCGGCGCCGCAGGGGAAGAGAGGGGGAAGGAGTGCAGCCGTGGGATCGCCCACAGGCGCTGCTTGGGAAGGGGGGGGGGGTGGATTGCAGCCGTGGGATCGCCCACGGGCGCCGCAGGAGAGGGGGGAAGGTGGAGCGCAGCCGTGGGATCGCCCACTGGCGCTCCCGGGGGAGGGTGGAGGGTAGGAGGGCAGCCGTGGGACGGCCCACTGGCGCTGCCAAGGAAGGGAGGTGTGTGAGGGGCAGGGGGCAGGGGGGCAGGGGGCAGAGGGGAGGACCACCTGTGCGGGGCACTTTTAGGGTTCCCGCTCCCCTTGACACATGAAGTGACTCACCTGCAGACGTGCAGCAGACGGCGGGAGGGGAGGGGACACGGCGATACAGTACGGGCTATGCAATACACACCATTGTGCAGGTAGACAGGTAGGTAATACTAGCAGGCAAATAATAAAAAGTCAGTAGTCCCTTGGTCCAGGGGGGTGAGTGAGGGCCCCGCCAGATTGCTGGCTGCCTAGCCCGGGGTGAGTGAGGGCTCCGCCAGACTGCTAGCTGTCGAGCCTGGGGGTAGGGGCAGGGGCAGGGGCAGGGGGGAGGGAGGTCCACCTGTGCGGGGCACCGTCGGGGCCCCCGCTTCCGTGGTTCTGTGAGCGGAAGCACCTGTAGATGTGCAGCGGGGGGCTGGAGGGGAGGGGTCACGGAGATACAGTACTGGCAATACAATATACACTATTGCACTGGTAGGAAGGTAGGTAATATTAGCAGGCAAAATACAGTTACGTGTAGTACAGCTACCTACACTGTGTTACCTGTGTTGGGGGCACGAGGGGAAGGAAGGGATTCGAACCCGCGACTGCCACTCAGCAGCTCATGGGGTTGACCGCTCGACCACTCGGTCGGCGAGGTTGTGGGGGGGAGCGGGGGAGTGCAGCCGTGGGATCGCCCACCGGCGCTGCAGGGGGACAGAGGGGGATGGAGTACCTTCTCGGGTGCTGAGCCGCAGAGGGGAAGCATGCAGGACAGGCATGGAGGAAGGAGGGAGGGGACTGGACGGGCGATGGCTGGGCCACCCGCCGTCCAAAGGGGGGCCCGGTTGTGCCCCGGCATGTCCCCCGAGGCGGCGGGGTTGCACGGCTGGGCCCCAGTGCAAAGGTGCGGAGATTTGCACTCCACAAACGCGTCCCTCATGGCCCATCGGAGCGCTGAGGGTCTTTCGGGTACGCATTGTGCGGAAGAGTGCAGCGCACGGCCGGTCGTTGTGGCGCAGCACCGCAAGATCGCGGTGCGCGGGCGACGGGGGCCGTGGCGCATGGGACGGGGGCCGTGGCGCGAGGGGCGACTGGGGGCATGTCAGCGTCTGAACAGTGTCGCGTGCGCCGGGACGACCTGTCGCACTGTCCCCAGGCTCGGCTTTGCACGGCTCTTCTGGCATCACCCCAAGTTCGCCCTGATGGACGAGGCCACGAGCGCTTTGGACGTGCCGATGGAGGCGAAGTGTTTGGGGGAGTGCCAGCGCCGGAACATCACTCTGATCTCCGTGGCGCATCGCCCCACGGTCATTAAGTATGACGATGCATCGCACCCCCTCACCCGGACCCGAACGGTGGCCTCAGCGCGACTGTCGCCGGAGTGTGAGGTCTGGTCGTCTCCGGGGCGGTGTTCAAGGTGCCGGTTTCTTTTTGTTTTTCATTTTGTAAAAGGCCGCCGCAGGGGCAAGTGGCTGACGGGACCAGGCAGTTAACAGATGGCGCTTGGCGGTTGGAGGGTAACCGACGGCGGTTGGAGCGTAGCAGACGGCGGTTGGAGGGTAACCGACGGCGGTTGGAGCGTAGCAGACGGCGGTTGGAGCGTAGCAGACCGCGGTTGGAGCGTAGCAGACGGCGGTTGGAGGGCAACCGACGGCGGTTGGAGCGTAGCAGACGGCGGTTGGAGCGTAGCAGACGGCGGTTGGAGGGTACCAGACGGCGGTTGGAGCGTAGCAGACGTCGGTTGGAGCGTAGCAGACGGCGGTTGGAGGGTAGCAGGCCAAAGGGCACCAAAGAAATGAAATCCCGTCCACTAAGACGTCCTGGTTTCTCATAGCCCGCGCTTCGTTCGTGCATCATCCTGCGGTCGCCTCAGCTGCATCTGATCCTGCACAGGTATCACCAGCAAATGCTGTCGTACAACCGCAAGCTGCAGGACTGGGAGACGTCTGACATGGTGTTGCCCGACCCGGACCTCGACACGGGGTTCGAAAATGACCTCTGCCCGCAGGACGATGAGCAGGTGGAGCACACCCCAGAGGACGGGTATGCATGGCCCGTCCACTCGTCGATGTGATGACACAGGGCAGTGTTCAAGGCGATGCCCTCGTCTGTTCCATCAACCGCCCGGACAGTGGCGGTTGGTGATGACGTGACGGTGGTGGGCGGTGATGCAGCGAGGTCAGGGAGGTTTGTCGGTCGCTGATGGCGGTTTCCACCCACACCCAGCACAGCACGGGCACGGGCACGGGCACGGGCAATGGCCTCGGCTTTTTTGTTGGGTCTGTTTCACTGGACGAACTAGGTCCCGTGCGGAGCTCTGCACTGTGGGTTTTGCGGGGGGGCGCGGCTTCGATGGCCCATTTTCTTCATCTGCCACTTCCCCTTCAAACATAAGCTGATAGGGTGCAGAACCAGGTGACAAATGAAAAAACTGCCTGCCTTTTTTTTTTGTTTTTTTCCCCATTGTTGCCTCCGTGTGCCCATGGATCAGCATTTGTTCATGTTTGTTGTGATTTCTTGCTTTTTCATGCCGGTTTTGGTGGTAACACATCCTGAGGTGCCAAGAAGGCAATTCTTTTTCATTTTTTTGGCATCATTTGCTCCTACAACATGTCCCTTGCAATGTGCGACCAGTGTTCTGGGACGTTGGTTAAGCTGTTGAGTGACACCATCCAAAAACCGCTGAATTGCTTTTAAAACTGCATTTCAGCTCATCGTGCGATGAAAAAGCAACATTTCTAATGGAAAAACAAAAAGAATGCTTTTTTTTTTGTACAAACATGGTTTTGGGTGTCCGGGTGTCCACTGAGGTGTTGGCACCCGTTTAGCTTTGCATTCCTCCCCTGGACCCTCCCCGCCCCCCCTCCCCTGGACAACGTCCCCCCCGTTTGCCCTTCCCCCAGTACCCTCCGCCCCGGTCTCTCAGGCCGCCCAAGCAGCTGGATGTCCGCATGTTCCTGTTGAGATTACGGCAGATGTTCGCCCTCATAATGCCCACGATTTGGAGGTATGCCGGAGGGGGTGCACACCTGCCCCCTGAGACGCACAGGGGATGGCACACCGTCTGCCCGCGCGCAGCGCGGCATGCAGGTCTGGCCCAGAGTTGCCACTGGCGTTGAAACTGGTGGCGCTCAGTAGCGATCGGCGCCGTACCACAGGCCACTCAGTAATACCCGCCCCCCCCCGCACCACCAGAACTCAGTAGGAGCGTGCTGCGTCCAGCTCGTGGCTCAGTAGGACCCTGCTCCATCTGATCATGTCTGAGCCGGCAAATGCTGGTGGCAAGTCTAGTCTGGCCCCTCCATGGGTTGCATGTTGGACTGCACC
This sequence comes from Eutreptiella sp. 'Long Island Sound 2002', assembly GCA_964036045.1. NCBI lineage: Eukaryota > Euglenozoa > Euglenophyceae > Eutreptiales > Eutreptiaceae > Eutreptiella > Eutreptiella sp. 'Long Island Sound 2002'. The sequence goes on along the minus strand of OZ038386.1, from coordinate 28,421,797 downwards.
ACTGCTTTGTGAAGGAATAGTACCCTTCCCCAAATCGTTGGGTGGGATGGGTGTGTCAAGGGGTATGTGGGTGATTTCACAGTCACCTGTTTTTGTGTATGTGTGTTTGTGTCTAGTGAGGTGGTTGCACCCAACACTGGTTGCATTGGGCTGTCCTGAACACGGACTCCTCTGTGGATAATTTCCTGGTCCGTTGATTCGCGCAGATTGACCGTGGGAAGTAGGTGGCCGCACGGGGTCAAAACTGTATCACACCGAACCCACAGACCAGCGCTGCACATTGCCATCCCCATCAACAGCCCGAAAGACGTCTAGGGCTGCTGTGCGGCTCCTGAGGAGTCTTCTTTCACCGCTTTTCTTGCGTTATTCTTGTTTCGCGGTTCCCAATGTGTCGGTGACTTCATTTTGCGCCAGGTTGGGGGGCACAACACCCCCCGCCACACCCCCCCCCGGGGGGTCGGGGTCCCTGGGGGGGATTTGGCATGCCGCCTTGGATTTGTTGTTCTCGTCTGCAGCTGATGGCACCTATTGGCCGATCGCCATTCGCTGCGCTTCCCTTCCCCTTCCTCGACTGAAGGTCCACCAAAGCCGCTGTTTTGGTCCGCCATTTCTGTTTCTCCATCGGTGGCGGGTGGCGTCGACCAAACCATTGAGGATCCCTGGGTCCCTGGGGGGGAGGGGGGGGCCTGGGGGGGGAGGGGGGGGCCTGGGGGGGAGGGGGGGGGGGTGTGGGAGCACCAAAGGTCTCGGGACGTGGCTGGCTGTGGCTGATGGCGGTCACTGCGTGCGCACTTCTGTCCGCTCCCCTTCAGTGCCTGTCCGTTGGCTTCGGCGCACGGACGTCGCCATCGCAGACTCTGGTCTGGGCCCGCGCACTCCTGCCCTTTGCACGTCAAGAGCCCTCCCAAGAGCCCCAAATGGCGCGGCGCCCTCCCTCTGAACTGCCCCATCGGTCTGTGCTCGGGCTCGGGCGTGCCCAGATGTTTGGGGGGGGGGCGGTTCTACGATGTGCGCACACACCGGGGCCATGCAGTGGCACGTCGCTGACCACCGCTGTGCAGTAACCACAGGACCTGTTTGTCAACGACCTATTGAGCTCACGTTTCGTTGGAAAAACATGCCGGTGGCCTGGGCACTGGCATCTTCGCGCCCCATTCTTTGTGACAGAAACGTGCCTCTGGTGTTGTAGGCCCCTGACGAGCCAAATTTCTCTCTACGCCTTGTGCCGATCGCCTCTTGTGCATACGTGCAATAGCTCAGAGTTCCTTTGGGGTGGGTTGGTGGGTTGGTTGGTGGGTTGGTTGGTTGGTTGGTTGGTTGGTTGGTTGGTTGGTTGGTTGGTTGGTTGGTTGGTTGGTTGGTTGGTTGGTTGGTTGGTTGGTTGGTTGGTTGGTTGGTTGGTTGGTTGGTTGGTTGGTTGGTTGGTTGGTTGGTTGGTTGGCATGGAGTCTTTGTGCCGAGTATCCGGCGCGCACCACCACTTGTCTCACTGTACTGCGGCTGCCTCTTTGCACTCGCGAGGCATCCGGGGACAGCGGTCGTGCTGTGCTGTGTGCTGTGTACTCTCGCAGCGGCTGTGACCCGGGGGAGGGCCGCACTGGTAACCACCGGGGGGGGGGATGCCTTGCACGGAGGATGTTGACAGGGCGTCCCGTGTATCGGGCTGGTCACACTGTAGATCCTCACACGGTGAGGCATGGCCACGGTGTTTGGGGGGGGGGGGGGGGGGATGGGCCTGAGCCATCCCGGACGCCCCCGCTCGGTCGTTGGGCACTGGTTCACGCCAGACAAACGACATCTGCATCCCACAGACAGAGGGACAGGGGGGGGGGGGGGATGGCTGGATCCCTCCGGGCGTGACCCCCCAAGCGCCGCGTGTCGGAGCATCCCTCGTTTGTTGTGGCGCGGTGGTGCTCGGGCCTCTGGCTCGGCGTCCGTCCCCACTCGCCCCCTCCGGCGATGCGGGCGGCGGGAGGGGGGTCCGCGCTGCCCGGGGGTGGCGCTTGCAGGGCAGGGGCGGGGGGAGGGGGGGGGGGGTCAAGAGCGCAACGGCGGGTACCAAAGCGATTTGGGGGGGCGGGGGCGGCGGGCACCCCCCACCCCCCCGCCTTCAAGCGC
>OZ038386.1:28380296-28419479 GCA_964036045.1 Eutreptiella sp. 'Long Island Sound 2002' | reverse complement strand
CACCGGCCGCAGCGGCCGACAGAAAGCAGCCACCGGAATGTCACACAGGGGGGCGGGTTGGAGAAATGGGCTTCCGTGCCGGGCCCTTTGTTTTGTGTAGCAATGGATGTTGGTGCCGGAACACAAAATTTTGGCCCGAAAAAAATTCTATTGCCTTCGGCAAGTCCACCTCGCAGAGAATCTACCCCAAGCAACACACACCCAAAATAGGGTAAAAACTACATAGATGCGGGCTAAAACATGCTTTACATATCTTGGATATTCATTTTAGGTGATTACGGTATCAAAAAAACAAGTTTCGGAAACTTCGATTTTTGAGCTGTCCGGGTGAAAAACTGCATAAGCAGGTTGTGTACCAATCCCTTGGGAGCCCCCCCCCCCCCCCCCCGGACCTGATTCCCAAATCGGGTGAAAAACACGTAAATACGGCCTAAAACATGCTTTACATACCTTGGATGGTCATATTGTGTGGTCACAATATCAAAAAAACAAGTTTCGGAAACTTCGATTTTTGAGCTGTCCGGGGTGAAAAACTGCATAAGCAGGTTGTGTACCAGTCCCTTGGAGAGACCCCCCCCCCCCGGACCTAATACCCATATCGGGTGAAAACACGTAAATACGGCCTAAAACATGCTTTACATACCTTGGATGGTCATATTGTGTGGTCACAATATCAAAAAAACAAGTTTCGGAAACTTCGATTTTTGAGCTGTCCGGGGTGAAAAACTGCATAAGCAGGTTGTGTACCAGTCCCTTGGGAGAGACCCCCCCCCCCGGACCTAATACCCATATCGGGTGAAAAACACTTAAATACGGCCTAAAACATGCTTTACATACCTTGGATGGTCATATTGTGTGGTCACAATATCAAAAAAACAAGTTTCGGAAACTTCGATTTTTGAGCTGTCCGGGGTGAAAAACTGCATAAGCAGGTTGTGTACCAATCCCTTGGGAGCCCCCCCCCCACCCTTCCCCCCCGGACCTAATACCCAAATAGGGTGAAAAACACGTAAATACGGCCTAAAACATGCTTTACATACCTTGGATGGTCATTATTGTGTGGTCACAATATCAAACAAACAAGTTTCGAAAACTTCGATTTTTGAGCTGCCCGGGGTGAAAAACTGCATAAGCAGGTTGTGTACCGGCCCATTCACTAGGCCATTATTGGTGGAAACAGTCATTTCGCGTCTTTGGCACGGGTTGTGAATGGCCCTAAGCAAGGCTAGAGACCACAAAAAACGTCCTTCCGTATCCTAGTAGGCATATATTGTCACAACATCCCCACTAGCACCCCTCAGAGTAGGTACCACAGGGTCACCGTGGTCGCCAAAACCGCCAACATAGCAAAAATGGCTGAAAAGTGCATAAACTGCATAAGCGCTCGTCCCACTCCGCCCCATACAAACCCTATGGAGACGGGACCCGGAAACACTTTTTCGGCTCAAAATAAAAAAAAACCAAAAGATTCATGATTTTCGACCCAAAAAAAAGGGGGGGTCATTTTTTCGACATTTTTGACCCCCCCCCCCACCCCCCCCCCCCCACCCACCCCCACCCCCCCTAAAAAGTGGGTTTCAAGTGGGGGGGGTTTGGGGGTGTCCGGACCAAAAACTCATTGGGGGATGCGTTTATTGGACAAAATAATGATTTTACAAGGGGTTAAACTAACAATTCAACCCCTTGGGGTAGGGTACGCGAATAGGCCCAAATGGGGGGGTATGTGGCGTTTTCCCCATATATACGCCTGCCTGGCTTTGATCTAACAACCTCTGCGAGGTGATTTTCCAAAAATTTTCCCCCACATTTGTGTAGTTAAAATGACCGGCGCGACGTGGGAATCATTTTGAGCCACAGATATTGGGGTCGACCCCCCCCCGTGGGGCACGGCAGATAGGGCACCCCCCGCGCGAACCCCCCTTCCTGGCACGGCGGACAAGGACGGGGAGGGGAGGGGGGGGTCGGGAAATGTGCCTCCGTGCCCCCCACCCCCTCCAAACCCTGGACCACCGCCTTTGGGTCTCGCTGGACAAAGGAGGGGCGGGGTCGCACAGGCCACACGCTCCAAGGGCAATTGCTGGAACCCAAAGTGCACCGGAACGCACCCCAGCCGTCGCCCCCCCCCCCCCCCCCCACCACCACCGCCGTCTCTGCCGCAGGGGTTGGCACTGTGGGCGCCGTGACGCACGCGGCAGCGGCCTTCATCGGAGTGTTCACTGCGCTGACTCTGCAGCGCGCAGTCATTTTGGAGATACACCGACGGTCTGTTGGGCCTTGCGATTCCCCCGTCGTCACCCCGCGCCCTGCCCCCCCCCCCCATGCCACGTGCCGACGGTGCTATGCCGCTGACCCCCCAGCCTCACCGCAGTGTGGCGGTGATCGGGGGCCTTGCCTTGTGGAGCAGGATCGAGTCCCCGTGGGCACCGAAGTCTGGAATCCCTTTGAAACCGGCCCCGCACGTCGCGATACATTCGCAGCAGCCGAGAGTCTCTGCACCGAGGGGGAGGGGGGGGGGGAACAGGGCACCTGGGCCGCACAGAAACACAGCGAGGCAGGCTATGGACAGCCTGTGGACAGAGGTGTGTGGACAGCAAAAACAGTCAAACGACCCCGGCAACAACCAGTACATCCTCAATACGCCAATTATTGGGCGCCGCTGACGCGTAAACGGCACATCCCGCCACATTCAGCACAGCCCCGGCACACCAACCACTGGGCTCCGCGAACGCGGAAACGACACCAGAGCACCGGCCGCAGCGGCCGACTGAAAGTAGCGACCCAACGCAACATGCGAAGGGAAGAACGGGCGACTGTCCAGGGCCCCGTAAAGGAGCAACAACCGGACGGAGTGTCACACAGGGGGGGGGGGGGGGGGGGGCAGCCAAAAGGGTCCCCGGCCTCGCTGACCTGGAGGGTCCAACGCCGGTGCTTTACAGATCTGCTTCTGCAGAGCAGCGCTGCTCACCAGCAGCGCTGCCCCTGCGGAAAGACCGCCACAAAACCCACAAGTTGTCTGCACATCAACACCGGCGCCGGTGTTGTATGTGTATTCGTATTTGCATCCCCCGAACTCAGCGCAGGGCGGTCCTTAAGAACCCCTTGTTTTTTGTTATGGACAGCCCCCGAGGACCACCAACCGCCAACCGCCAACCGCCGCCAACCGCCAACCGCTGTTCACTTCTGCTTCTGTGGTCTTGTGTGTTGCCCATGTCTTGGCCATGAAGCAGAGAGCGTCCCGTGAGCGTTCATTTCCGTTGGCGATGCGAAGGCTTTTCTCCCCCCCCCCCCTCCCCCAAGGACAGCCCCGTCGCTCTCGACGGGCGAAACATTGGCATTCGACGGTTCGCTGCGCGTTTGCGCGGCCAAAAACTCGTGGATATCGGCGGCTCGACCGGTGGCTTGCGTTCTTCGTGTGCGGCGTTTGTACCGTCGTTGCCTCGCGTCCCTTTTCCGGTGCGGCGGTGCTCTGCGCACCCGGTCCACTTGCGCACTGCCCGTTCCGCAGGTACTTCTGCAACAAAGTGTTGTACAAATTGAACCTTTTGGAGAAGAATCTGGACAATGTGGACCAGCGGGTCGTGCAGGACCTCTCGGGTACGGGCCGCGTGCACTGGGGCCGGGGGGGGTACGGGCCGCGTGCACTGGGGCCGGGGGGGGTGCGGGCCGCGTGCACTGGGGCCGGGGGGGGTACGGGCCGCGTGCACTGGGGCCGGGGGGGGTACGGGCCGCGTGCACTGGGGCCGGGGGGGGTACGGGCCGCGTGCACTGGGGCCGGGGGGGGTACGGGCCGCGTGCACTGGGGCCGGGGGGGGTACGGGCCGCGTGCACTGGGGCCGGGGGGGGGTACGGGCCGCGTGCACTGGGGCCAGGGGGGGAAGGGGACGCACGCGCTTTGGGGCGCGCTTGGGCCAGAGGGAGGCCGTAGAACAGCGCGAGGGCCCCGTCTGCAGAGCGGGTGTGGCCAGGGGGTTGTGTGGCCCAAGGCTGTGGAATTGGGGGGGGCGTTGGGGAGGGGGAGAGGGGGCGAAAGGGGGGGGGGGGGGTGGCACGATGGCGCTCCATCGCAGTGGGACGGTGACAGGGCGTGTCGCCTCTGACCTCCCGGAATCGAATTCATAGGGCCCTCGTTGGGGGGGACGGGCCCCCTGTCCGGGGCCTTGTTTTAGAACGTGAAAAAATGGAAGGAGGAGGGTCGCCCCGCCCCCCTCCTCTGCCCCCCCCCCCCCGCCCGCCCGAGTGTTTGAGACGGATACGGGGGCGGGGGGGGGGGGGGGCAGTCAATTTCGTGTGGGAAACTTCGCGTCTCAAATTGGCCGCGAAGTTTCCCACGCGAAGTCCAGGGCCTTCTGCGAAAGTTCCCGCACACGAGCGGCGGACACTGTGCACTCCGGCGTCCCACTGTCAAAGTTCAAACACACGTCAGGACCTGCGACCGGCGTGGCCCTCATCACCGGCGCAGTGCGCCCGACGGGTCTCCCCTGCGTTGCGAGCGGCGCCTCTGGCTCAGCGCCGCCGGGCCCGCAAGGCCCTACGCCCCACGACACGTCCGGGGGGTGTCCGCGACATTTCCCGCGGCGAAAGTCACCACCGCGACTTTGACTTGGCACCGGAACCCCCGAAGAAACATCCGTTCGTAACGCATGGGTCCTGCTCGGGTTGACCGGCATACGCCCAGCGGGACCTGAACGACGCCCAAGAGCACCGCGGCGACCCGGCGATCGTTCCGCGAACTTCACCGCACAAAATCCAGGGGCTCCCCCGCAGCGAAACTCACCCCCGCGACTTTGACTTGGCACGAAATCCCCCCCCCCCGTACCTCAACGCTCATTTGTTTGAGCCGTCGCCAGCGCCGGGGGGGCTACTCCCAAAGAGGTCATTCGTGGCTGTGCCATCGTTTTTGCCAACAAATGACTTTTCCGTCGCGACGAGCCCCGCCGGCGTCGGGCAGAGGAGGGGGGGCTATTGCATCCCGCGACGCGACGCGGAGACGTTCGTGTGCATGCCACACCGATCGAGGGGGCCCAGTGCAGCGCGGGCGCGACGGTCTGGCAGGCGCGGCGCCTGTGGAGCCGCGATCGGCTTCGCTCGCGCGGCGATAGCCCGTGATGGGGGCTGCCCCGCGGGTCTGACAAACGATTCCTCAGGGGGGGATCAGATTTGGTAAAGGGAAGGGAATTGCTGGGCCTTTTTCTGGGACACAAACCCGTGGATCTCAGACCCCCCCCCTTCCCCCCCCCCCATTTCTAGAACACGCCCGCCTCTGTCTTCACTGCCCGTCCACTGCAGTGAAAGGCGCCTCTGACATGTCACCGAAAGGCTCTCCTCTTTGACTGTTGCTTTGCGCTGTCCGTGTCGTGCCTCATGGTACGCGGTGGTGCGCGCGCGTCTGTTTCCCAGAGCGGGGGCGCGGCATGGCCAGGGCGCCCTGTGTCAGGCTCCCCCCCCCCCCCCCCGCAGGGATGCATTGGGGAGCCCCCCCCTCCAGGGCGCCCAGCCTACGCCCAGCCACTGTCCCCCTCACGCCAAGTGCCAGCTTCAACGGCAGTTGTAACCGACAGTAACCGCCCCCAACCGCTTTGGCGACGTCCTCCAACCGCCTGCCTGACCGCCTCAGGGGCCGCCTCTGAGGCCCGTTCCCCTCTAATGCATCCGTGCCCCCCACCGTAGACACTGGCTGCTGCTGCCGCCGCTGGCGCTCTCCCGCTCCATCGACAGCCACGCACTGTCGATGTTATGAATACCATCGTGCATCACAAGCGAAACACACAGACAACTCAACCCATGACCCCCACCCATTGTCCATCCCTGGTCCATTTCAGTCGCATGGCGGCCCTCTCTGGATTGACAGTACATAGCAGACATGCTACTAGCGTCCGGCAGGGAAACTAGTTCATAAAGGCAATCAGCCCCGTACCAAAGGTCACTCAGTAATACCCGCCCCCCCGCACCACCAGAACTCAGTAGGAACGTGCTGCGTCCAGCGTGTGGCTCAGTAGGACCCTGCTCCATCTGATCATGTCTGGGCTGGCAGACGCTAGCGGCAAGTCTGGTACATACCCCTGGTTCTGCTCCTCCTCCTCCTCCTCCATGTCCATCTCCTTCTTCTGCTTCCTCGCCCTCGTCCTTGCTCTCATCCTGCCGCGCTCGTCGCACGTGCACCGCGTTGGATTGCCTGTCGCAGGCATGACCGAGGCCCTATGTTGGGTCGTGGGCAGCCCCTACGCGTTCCAGGGGTACAAGATGGGCTTCTTGGGTATGTGCCCATGCCTCGGAGGCGTCCCGCTGTCCCGTCGTCGAGCAGATGCCGCGCCCCGCGCCCCATGCCCCTGCCCCTGCCCTGTGGCATGGCCCCCCTCACCCCCCGCGGCGCTGCACGGCACTGTGCGGGGGGCAGGAAGGGGGGGGGGGGGGCGTGTTAGAATGGCTGTACACCATCGGAGGGAGGGGGGGGGGGGGACCCCCCCAGACCAAAGGGACCATCGCGGGAGAAAATGATATTTACCATCGGGAAAATCGTGTTGGGCCATTTTTGGTACACAAACTTTTGGGTCCCAGAGACCCCCTCCGCCCCCCTGCCCCCTCTTCTAATACTGCCCTGCCCTGCCCCCTCACCCCCCCCCCCCCGGGGGCGCTGCCCGCCACCTTGCAGGGGGAAGGAAGGGGGGGGGGGTGTCTCCCGCAGCCCAGATGGGCTGTTTGCACAACAGGAGCGGGAGCCCATCAGGGGCAGACCAGCCGCGAGTGGGAAAAGGACATATGGTGGACGGCTGGGACAGTGCGTGGAGGAACAGGGCACCTGGGCCTCACGCACACAGAAACACAGCAAGGCAGGCTATGGACGGCCTGTGGACAGAGGTGTGTGGACATCAAACAACCCCGGCAACAACCAGCACATCCCCCTATACGCCAACTACTGGGCGCCGCTGACGCGCAAACGGCACCCGCCACATTCAGCACAGCCCCAACACACCAACTACTGGGCTCCGCGAACGCGGAAACGACACCAGCAAGAGCACCGGCCGCAGCGGCCGACAGAAAGCAGCGACCCGACGCAACATGCGAAGGGAAGAACGGGTGACTGTCCAGGGCCCCGTAAAGGAACAACGGAATGTCACACGAGGGGAGGGGGGGGTGCTGGTACCGGGCCTCCCGTCCCATCCCTCCCCCCGGGGGCACAGGCCCAGGAGCCCTTCGACACGGGACACGGGGACGGGCAGACTCGGAGGAGGTGGGGCGCTGCACTCGCCACAATGCGCAGTTGACGCCAGCGACCCCCCGTGTTCCCGAACCTCTGCCCCCCGTTGACACGACCAAAACACGTTCAGGCCCACAGGGGGCGAGAGGCCAATAGGCGCCGCCAAGGGCAAACAAACCAACACCATGGCCCCGTGCCAACCCCCCCCCCCCCCCCGCTCCCTCTCCCACGCGCGGGGGTGGGGGGGGGGATTCTTCCAACAGTAAATTTCGTAACCACTGTGGGTCACTTTGGTCGGGGGGGGGGGGGGGGGGCTGCCCCACCCTCGTCCGATGGTGTGCGGCTATTCTATCACTTCCCTCGGGGGGGGGGGGGGCATAAAGGCCGGCTGGTCGCCGGAGTACAACTGGCGCCTCGTGCCATGTTTTGGGGTGACGTGCCTTTGCGGACCCAACTCGTTTCTGGGGCCGAGTGGTCAGTGGGGGGCGGACTGGAGGACTCAGGGGCAGTGCAGTTGTCAGGGGGGTTTTGGCGGTGGTGGTAGTGGGGAGGGGGGGTCGGACAGGCTAACATTAGAAGAGAGGAGGGGGGCGGGTGGGTCAGGGACCCAAGTGTTTATGTACCAAAACTGGCCCGGCAAGACTTTCCCTCTTATACACCGCCTATGCACAGGGCCTACACACTGTACTCGGGGAAACGGCAAAATCTGGTTGGGCCGTTTTTGGGACACAGCCTTTTGGCTCCCAGACCCCCCCTACCCCCCCCCACCCACAGACACACAAACACACGCTGCCTCGAAAGCCGCCTTGAACGTAAGCCCCAGCCCCCCCCCCCCTCCCCCTCTTCTAATACCCCCCCCTCCCCCCCCCAGAGCCGGACCCGACCGGCCGTGCTGAGGCGAGCCCAGCGATGGGTATGACAGGCCAGACTTTAAGTGCTGGCAGCCACGCCTCAGTACACTCCGCAGGCTTAAAAGGCCCAAGGGGGCCCTAAATTCCGTAACGTTCGGGAGTTAAGCCCCGGCGGGATTTAGGGTTGTTCTGGTTAAGAGGACTCACGTTGAGTCCCTGCTACTGCTACCCCGGAGTTATGACCTCCGGTAGTGCCTGCCTACCACGCCTGCTGCTCCTCGGGTGCAGGAGGGAGCAGAGGGCACCCCCAGTAGGTCAGCCCACAAGGGGGCGGGGCGTTAGTACGGTCGGCAGAACGGAAAACCCAGCCCAGGGCGCTACGACGAGGGGTGTCCGATGCAGGGAGCGCCGCGGGGGAGGCCCCAGCAACGGCCGCCAGAAGGGCGGGACCCCGGGTCCCCCCACCCGGCGAGCCGCGCTGCTGCGGGCCACAACCCCCTGCGGGCGGGGGCAGAGGGCAACCCCGTAGGACTGCCCACAAGGGGGCGGGGCGTTAGTACGGTCAGCAGACCAGAAAACCCAGCCCAGGGCGCTGCAGAAGGGGGTGCTCGATGCAAGGTGCGCGGCGGGGGAGAACTCAGCAACGGCCGCCAGAGGGGCGGGGCCCAGGCCCCCCCCCCCCACCTGGCGGGCCGCGCAGCTGTGGACCGTGAACCCCCCCAGCGTGAAAGGGGCAGAGGGCACCCCCCGTAGGTCAGCCCACAAGGGGGCGGGGCGTTAGTACGGTCAACTGGCCGGAAAACCCAGCCCGGGGCGCTACGACGAGGGGAGCCCGAAGCAGGGAGCGCCGCAGGGGAGGCCCCGGCAGCGGCCGCCCGGTGGGCGGGACCCCGAATCCCCCCACCCGGCGAGCCGCGCTGCTGCGGGCCACAACCTCCTGCACGCAGGGGCAGAGGGCACCCCCCGTAGGTCTGCCCACAAGGGGGTAGGGCGTTAGTAAGGTCAGCAGACCGGAACACCCAGCCCAGGGCACTACAGCGGGGGGTGCCCGATGCACGGGGCGCCGAGGGGGAGGACTCCGCGACGGCCGCCAGAGGGGCGGGGCCCAGGACCCCCCCACCTGATGGGCCGCGCTGCAGCGGACCGTGCAACCCCCGCGTGGAAGGGGCAGCGGACACCCCCATAGGTCAGCCCACAAGGCGGCGGGGCGTTAGTGCGGTCAGCAGACCGGAAAGCCCGGCCCAGGGCACTGCGACAGGGGATGCCCGATGCAGGGAGCGCCGCGGGGGAGGCCCCGGCAACGGCCGCCCGATGGACGGGACCCCGGGTCCCCCCACCCGGCGAGCCGCGCTGCTGCGGGCCACAACCTCCTGCACGCAGGGGCAGAGGGCACCCCCCGTAGGTCTGCCCACAAGGGGGTAGGGCGTTAGTAAGGTCAGCAGACCGGAACACCCAGCCCAGGGCGCTACAACGGGGGGTTCCCCATGCAGGGTAACCCCCAGTCGGTCGAGTGTCCTCCCTCCTCCCCGGCGTGCGCGCACCAGCCGCGACCGGGGCAGCCGGGACGTCTCCACCCCCCCCCCCCCCCGCCCAAGCCCGGAGTGAGTGAGCCGGCCGCGGCTGGGGCACCGAGCCGGTCAGGTGTCCACCCTCCCGCCCCGGCGTGCGCGCACCGGCCACGACCGGGGCGTGCAGCTTGCCGGGGGGCACCCCCCCCCCCCGCCCCGGCGAGCGCAGACAGGCATCGGCCGGGACGGTTCCGCTAACAGCTAACTCCTCCCCCGCTCCGGCGTGCGCGCACCAGCCACGGCCGGGGCACGCCGCCGGCACGGTGACTTCCGCTTCGCCCCGGTGCGACATCGGCCGGGGCGTGTCCGCCACAGGGTGGCTCCTCCCCCGCCCCGGTGTGCGCGCACCAGCCACAGCCGGAGCGCCTCGCCCGTCTCGTGTCCTCCCTCCTGCCCCGGCGCGCGCGCACCAGCCGCGACCGGGGTGTACAGCCTGCCCTACCCAGCGGGGGGAGACCGGTTTCTCGGGAGCGTTAGGGTGCGGGGCGCGGCGCCCGGCTTGGATCTCTGCGTCGCACGCACCATGGCAGAATTCCGCTCCCTATCCCTGGCTGAGCAGCGGCTCCACCTCGAGGCCCACCCGCAGCAAGTGGGCCGCGTGGACCGTGTGGCCCTCATGGAGGGGGCTCTCCTGGCCACGATTCAGCACTGGCCCACGGCAACCGAGGTCGTGGGGGTGCCCCTCACGGACGCGCTCGCCCGCACGCTAGGCATGCGGCTCTCCATCCTCACGGGCAAGGTGACCAGGGCCGAGCGGGCGCTGCTGGCGTCGCGGTGGCCCGAAGTCCTGTGGATGTCGGTGCCGGGCGTGGTGGACTGGTACCGCCAGGATATCCTCCCCAGGGGGGGCGACCATGAGCTCCAATTCGCGGGATCGGTCCTGGGCCATATCCGGTGGGGCACCTCGCAGCAGCGGTGCAGGGACAAACTGAACCGCGACCCCTACCACCTCAGGCGCCTCCTCAACCAGACTGTCAGCCCCGCGGGCCCCCCGGTAGCCCTGCACTGGCTGTGGCTCTGGGTCGCCCTGACGGCCGCGTGGGCCGCCAGGAGCTCCCAGGAACCGGTCTGGGCAAGGGTCCCAGACGCCAACGGTTACCCCGTCGACTGCCCCGTGGCCCCGCCGCACCTGACGGGCCTGATCTCCGGCTCCCTGCGCCTGATGAAGGCTAGCCCGGCGCTCCCTGAGCCACCCCAGCTGGGAGCGCCCCCCGCGGCGCAAGCGGGCGCCGCGCCGCCCGAGCTACCCGGGGCGGTCGCCGAGCCGCCTCAGGCGCCCCTCGACGTCCAGGCAGTAGCGCCAGCCCCGGGCTCCCTGTCGGCAGCCGGGCCGCCTCGGGACCTGGGCCCGCCGCTAGGCCCCTCGCCGGGAGGGCCCCTGTTTGCCCCCGTCCGTGATGCAACGGCTATCGCGGATAGCATCCGCCGCCAGCCCGATCCGCCCTCCGCGGGAGGGGGCCTCAGCCCGGGCGAGGCGCCGTTCCTCCCCCATCTGCCACTCCACTGCCCCCAAGCGGTGCCCATTGGAGCGGCACCAGCGCCGGCGGCTCCAAGCCGCCCGTCGCCCTTGTCGCACTACTCCCCAGCGGCGCACCAGCCGGCCCCCCTGTATTCCCCCCACCCCCAACCGGCCCACCCTGCGCACGCCCGGTCCCCCTATGAGGGCCACGCAGTGGTCCACCGTGCCACGCAGCGGGCGGCCGAGGCGTCCAGGCTGATAGCTCCCGCCCGCCTGCCCACCGCGAAGGACGACCTGTACCTCCGCATGGCGGCCTTCTCCTCAGCCCTTGGCATCCTTTCGGCCCTCCGTGCCGCCCAAACGGGCGACCAGGTCGCGAACGTCCTCATCGCCAATGCGGCTCGCTGGGGGGCGGAGGGCCCGGCAGTCGCCGCAGCGCTAGCCGCCTGGGTCCTGTACCTGGAAGCCGGTGACTTTCTCACCCTGGCGGACGAGACCCGCCAGCGGTGCGCAGAGCGGCTGTGGCAGTCCGTGGCGGCCCTCCCCGACACTACGCCCTTCGTAGCGGTCGCCACGGCCATCGCGTGCTCGGCCGATGTCCCGCCCGACATCCGCACGGCCCTCCTGCAGACTGCCGATTGGGGGCACCTTCTGGGGGGCCCTGGTGGGGGCCGTGGCGACCGCCGCCCGCCCGGAGGACCTGCAGGCGATCGAGGCGGCGGTCAAGGACCAAGGGGGCGTGTCGTCGCTGCCTGCATGGGCCCGAGCGGCCACCCAGCACGTGCCGGGTGCAGCGACCACCCCCTCGGCGATCCCCCGCCCGGCTTGGGCCCTGGAGGCCTCAGCGCGGGTACCGGGGCCTGCCGCCGCGGCGGTAGCTCCCCAGCCAGCAGCCCCGCCTACATCCCAGTACCCGCCCGGCCACACACCACACCTAGCGCCGTTCCCGATGCCCTGGCCGACGGGCCCGGCCCCGGCCCCATGGGCTCCGCCGGCTACCCCAGCCCACACCCCCCCGCCAGCCCCGTGGGCGCTCCAGCCCTAGGCCCCAGTCGCCACGTCTCCCTGGCAAGCGACGGGCGCGGCCCAGCCCCCCCCCCCCCCCGAGACGCGTACGGGCTCCCCAGCCTCCCGCCAGCTCACCATCGAGGTCTCCAGACTCAGCCCGGAGACCATGACCACCGCGGCCGTCCGGGACGCATTGCGGGCCCACCTGGCGTCCGCCCAGCAGATCCCGCTACTCAGCCTCCAGCGGGGGTACGAGTACGTCCCCTGCTTTGAGGCTGTGTGGCGGGCGTTCGCGGGGGACCAGACCCGCGCCCTGATGCCGTTCATGACGGCGGCAGGGTACGTGTCGGTGACGCTGCGGTCGCACCGGGCCGACAGCACCCTCTTCTCCCCCCCGCCCGAGCAGGGCCAGCCCCCCAAGAAGAAGGCACGGGTGCAGCCGCCCCCGCAGCTGCCCCCGCCGGGCCGGCCGCAGACGGCCCCAATGGTCCTGTCGCCGCCGCCCGCGGCGTTCCCACCACCGCCCGCCCTCCCGCCCCAGGGCTCCCCCCAGGCGCCGTCCTGGTCTCCAGCACCGCAGCCCGCCGTGCACCCCACCATGCTCCCGACAGCGCCGACGGCGTGGCATCCCCAGGGGCTGGCGACCCAGGCGCCCGGGGCGCCAGGAGGCCCGACGGGGGGGTATTGACTCCCCCTCCACCTCCCCCGGGGGGTCCGCAGCCCGGGCCCGCTCAGGGGCCTAGTAATGGCCCTGCTGCCCGACCCCACCCCACCCCAGGTGCGCGCCCTAGCCAGCGTCCTCAACAACCTCATCCGTGATGCCACCCCCGCACCTACCGACCCCGGGCAGCAGGAGCTGGGCCGGGACGGGCAGGACCCTGTCTGCCTCCACTGTGGCGCGTGGTACCGATGCCCGGCAGCGGGTGAGCCTGCGGGCTGCCCAGCGTGCGGCTCCCAGGAGGCGCTCCTCCTCCCCGCTGCGGGGGACCAGCGCCGCGAATGGTGCCAGGCGTTTGGCGACCTTGCCCTGGCCCGCCTGCGGCCCGCCGGCGCCCTCGGCCTCGCCCCCCCCGGTCCTCCGCGCCCTGCTCAGCGTCCTCCGACCCTGGGTGCAAGTACTGGGCCGCTCCTTGTACCGACTCAATACCAGCGCCCCCTCCTACCCGCTCGTCGTGGCGGGTGTGGTCCTGTGCGCCTGGCGCCCAACCGACTCGGGCCCCCTGCTCGACAGCTCAGAGGGGTGGCACTATGACGCCGGGGACCACGGCCGCCTGCGCCCCGGTGCCGAACCCCGGGGCCCCCAGCAGCCCCCGTACGCCATGGGTCTGCAATGCTCCAGCTGCGGGAGGCTTCGAGCGGCCGGGGTGTGCGAGGCCTCGCCCCCCCCCCCCCCGGGGGGCCCGCGGCCGGCCCTGTTCTGCACCCGCCTTGACTCGGCCACTCCGGTCACCGTGGAAATGGCGTCGCGGGCCGTTGTGGCGCTCGATGATGTCGCCCTTCGGGGCGCTGCCAGTGGGCCGGCTGCAGGGTTCCCGCTGCGAGCCGCCACCCCCGGAACCGGGCCCTCCGGACGAGTATGCCTCGTACGTGCTCCGCCTGCCGCACGACCCTCTGGAACACCTGCAGCGCACCCCCCAGGACATGGGCCGCCTCCGTGTGGTCACGGCCAATTGCGGCGGCCTCGGGTGAGACCCCCGGAAAGTCCCACGCCTCATCGCATACCTGGCCTGTGCGGGGCCCGACATCGCCCGCCTGCAGGAGGCGGGCACTCAGTTCGCCGCCGCGTGGTTGGCCGGCCTGCCGTACCGAGTGTGCGTGGGGCCCCTCTTCCCCAGGGGAGGGCTGGTCACCCTGGTCCACGCCCGCCTCCTGAATGGGTCCCAGGTTCGCGAGCACGCCCACGAGCACAGCCTCACTGTGCGCATCGAGCCGGCCCCGGGCGCGGTGTTGGCAGCGGTCAACCTGCACCTGTCCCCAGCCCTGCCGGCAGCTTGTCGGCGAGCCGTCGTCAGTAGTGCCTCCGCCTTCCTGCACGCGGCGGGGGCCAGTGTCAAAGTCGTGGCCGGCGACCTCAACAAGGCCCCAGGCCCCCAAGGTGGGGGGTGGCTCTCCAAGGCCCTGGGCCCGAAGGGCCCGCTGGCCGGGTTCTGGGCCCCGTACCAGCGGGGTGACCCGACGAACGTGGTCTGGCTGGCGGGGCGCCCCTCTGAGCGCGAGCTGGACTGGGTCCTTGTGGGCCCGGAAACCCCGTGCGTGGGGGCCGACAAAGTCCTGCTCCCCGGCCTCAGCACCCACCGGATGGTGCAGTGCGACCTGGAGTTCGCAGACCGTGTCTTCGCGGCGGCGGACCCGTCCTGCCGCCGCTTCCGCTGGTCCCAGCTTCGGCCGGAGCAGCAAGCTCCAGCAGCGGCGGCGGCCTCGCTGGCCCTGTGGTGGTCGGCCCACGCTGGCCTCACCCCAGACGGGACGGTCCAGGCGGTGCGGGCCGCCCTGGATGGCCTGGTGCCCTCCCAGAAAGATTCCTGGCGCCCCCCAGACCGCGACGTCCTACGGGCGGCCCAGGAGCTGGACGCCGGCTCGGGGTCTGCGACAGCGGACGTCGTCCAGGCCTGGTGGCAGGAGCGCCAAGACGCGGCGTACGGGGCACTCCTGCGCGTGGAGCAGGCCAAGCTGGAAGGAGTAACCCTGACGTCCCAGACGGGGCGGACGCTGCGGCTCCGGCCGGCCAAGTTTCGCCTCCTCACTGAGGTCAGCCCGGACGGCGTCCGGTTCCCGGAGACGCCGGAGGCCTTCCAGGCGGAACTGCTCCGCCAGGCACAGGAGCTGCACTGCGGTCACGCGGGCCTCCCGCTGGACCTCTCGTGCCTCCAGGCCCCCGTGCGCCCGGACGACCCCGCGGACGACCCGGACTTCGTCTCGCGCATGCGCGCGGCGCTGCCCCGGCCTCCAGAGCTGCCGGTCGCGGGGGGCCCGCCGACGTACCACGACATGGAGCTGGCTGTCCGGAAAGGCTCCACGGCCACGTCCCTCGACGAACTGCCGCGGCCCCTGGTATCCGCGCTGCCGGGCTTCGGCCTGCGGGTGCTGGTGGGTATCCTGGAGGACCTCGCGTCCGGAACCCCCAGCCGGCTACTGTCAGCGGTGCTCCACCTCTGCCTCGCCAAGCAACTCCCGGCGTGGCTGGTGCGAACAGCAGGCCGGTCATGCTAGAGCCCTACCTCCGGAGGCTAGAGACGGGCGTCGTGCAGGATCGCAGGGTCACCCGCCGCGAACTCAAGCGGGCCGTCCCCCAGGAGCACTTCGCCTACCGGCGGCAACTGTCCGGCCAGACGCTGGCCCTGGCCTGCCGCTGGCTGCTGACCTACTGGGCCATCAAGCACGGGGAAATCTAGTCGGATGACTGGGATGAAGCGAATGCCTTCTGCAACCCCGACCGGGAGGCGGCGGGGGCGTGGGATCACGAGGCCCCGGAGGAATCTCTGTCGCTCTGGCTTCAGCGCTTCTACGACGGGCTCGACGTATGGGTGGCCTCCCCATACGGGCTGGCGGGCCCGTACAAGCTGAGCCACGGCGGAGCCCAGGGCGACAGCCAGGGTGTGGGGTACTTCTCCAAGGTCTCGGAGAAGCGGACGGAGTACCTCCGCCACGCGGTCCGCGAGGGGCTCTAGCCCGAGGACGGGCGACCCGGGGCGCCGGACCCGGCGTCCTACGTCCCGCGGCAGCCCGCGGCCCCCCACGGCTTCCTCCCGGAGGTCGCCTTCAGCGACGACCGCCGCCACTTCGCCCTCTCGGGGTGGGGCCTAGCCTGGCTGATGGGCATCTGCGCGGTCATGTGCGCGGCAGCCTGCGGCTCAGTGCAGGTCAGGAAGCTGAAGGTGTACCGCCTGGTCCTGCGCCACCGCCGGCTGCACTACGCCTCGGGCACCCTGCCCACGACCCTGGGCCCGCTCCGGCTGCAGTCCGGGGGCTTCATGCTCACCGGCATACCCCTGGTGATAGGCGAGTACCCGGCCCCGCAGGTCGCCAAGGCGGAGGCCAGCCTGGCAAAGGTCGGGCGCGCGCTCTACCGCCTGTGCCCGGCCTACGTGCCCGTCCTCCGCATCGTCCTCGCGTACGTCGTCTCGGCCCTGGACTACGTCTACGACGTGATACCACCGTGCCCGACACGCGTGCGCCGAACCCAGCGAGCGGTGGACAGGGTCCTGACCAGGGCACTGCGGGTGCCGCGCAACGTGCCCAGGGCCTGCCTGTGGATGCCGGTACCCAGCGGGGGCTTCGGCTTCCCCCACTTGTACAGCCGGATGCGGCTCCGGCACGTTCAGGGGTACCTCAGGGCCATGGACTCGCGCAGCGTGCTCGTCCGCGAAAATGTCCGGGCCCTCATCCGCCCGGACTGCTGGCAGGGCCTGGACGGTCCGGACCAGAAACACCTGTTCCACACAATGGCCGAGGTCAGCCTGGAAGTGTGCGTCCCGCCTGCCACCGCGGCGCAGCCCGCGGCCGTGGACACCCAGGTGCCCCGGCCGTACAGTTCCGGAGGGGTCCTCCAGGTGGCGGATGGTGCAATGGAGACCACGCCGGACGGCGACACCCTGGGATGGGGCGCGCTCGTGGCGGACGCCCGCGGGGTGCTGGCGACTGCGGCCTCCGGCGTCCTGACGCGGGCCGCCAGCCCTTGGGCAGCGGAGTGGGCCGGCAAGCTAGAGGCGTGGCGCCTCGCCGCTTCGCTGGGGGTCGCCCCTGCGGCAGTCCAATACGTCGGGGCAGACTGCACCTCCGCCACCCTCGGCAGCGACGGGGGCGTCCCCTCCGAGCCCCCCTGGGTGGACAGGGTGCGGGTCGCCTTCGCGGAGGCCCTTGGGCGCGGCCGCCCCGACCTGTACATCCCCGCGCACTACAACACCCAGTGGGCCGGCCTATTCTCCGACCTCCAGGCGCAGGCCCATGACCTGGCGGCGCGGGGCCTGGGTATGGCGCGCGAAGGCACATACCCGCTGCCGGACGCGCTGGACGGGACGGCCCAGCTGTTCTCGTCGCGCCGCCTGGTGACAGCGGTCCCCCGCAAGATGGACCGCCTTTACATCCAGCTGGCGGCCCCGTCCGTCACCTTCATCCGGGGCCCGCCTGGGGACGACCTGGCCCTGCAGGCCTGGGCCCAGCTCCTGGCCGAAGGGGCGGTGCCCACAGAGGGCCTCAGGTTCGCGGCCTGGGTGCGCATGGCGCCCTCGACCCACATCTCGGCGCGCGCAGAGTTCCACTGCGCTTATTGCTCGCAGCCCTGCAAAGGGTGGGGGGATCACATGGTTCACTCTTGCCCGGTGGTGCTAGCGGCGGCGCTGACTGGCTTCAGGGCCCTGTGCGCCCAGTTGCAGTCCAGGTGCTACGCCGTGTGCTGGCGCGATTCCCTTGGGGCCACAGTCTACGACCGGACTGGCCGCACCACGCGTTGGCGGCTGGTGCGGGACGAAGACGTGGTCGTTCAGTCCGAGAGCGCAGCCTGGGACGTGGCGGTCACGTGGTCTAGGCTCCTGTGGGCGATGGCCCCGCAGCCCTGGCCAGCCCGCGAGCGCGCCGCCCTGACGCCCGGTTACCTGCAGGCTGTAGCGGCATGGGTGGTGCTCAGGCCGCCCGCCCGGTGGTCGCACCTGATGAGGGCCGGGGAGCGCGAGTGGCCGGTAGGCCTGCCCCGCCCCCTCGCGGACGTGGGCACCCTGCTGCGCTACGCCATGGGCGAATCCGCGTGCTCGGTAGCGGGGCCGCGCCCGGAGCTAGTGGGCCGCGCCGTCCCCGTGTCCGTGCTGGACCCCGCGGACTACGGCGCGTGCCCGGACGTGGTCCTCATCGTCGGCCCCCTGCCAACCCTGCGGGGAGCCGTCCCGGAGATGGTCCTGGCCCCGCCAGCGACCAGCCGGGCGCTACTCCCGGGCAGCACCATCCAGCCGCTTGGTGAGGGGCCCCTGCTGGCGTTCCCAGCGGGTGCAGCGCCGCCCGGCCTCCTCGAGGCCCTGGGAGCCTTCTTCCCCGTGGAAGACGCGCCCCCGCAAGACCAGCCGGAGGCGCTCGACGAGCCCGGGCAGGAGGCGGACGACCTCGACCTGGGCCTGGAACTTGGCGCAGACGAGGACGACGAGTACCTGCTCAGCTAATCGCCGCCCCCCTGCTCTACCCCCCTGCCCCAGCCCCCCCCGCCCCCCCCCCGGGAGCCCAGGCAGGGCACCGCGGGGGGGCCGCCGGCTTAGCCCGCAGCCGGGCACCCCTCCCGCCCTGGGCTGGGATCTCAGGTGCAGCGCACGGCCCCAGAGCAACCCAGCCGCCGGGACCAACAGGGCGGCGCACCTCCGGCGGGCCATGACCTCGCCCCCCCGGGTGGCGACACACCGGCCCCAACACAGCTCTCCCCTCCCTGACCGGCAAGCCCTAGGGGCGGCCCAACAGCACGCGGCTGGCCCAGTCTGAGCGGGCACCAGGAAACGCCGTCCGCCTCCTCCAAGGGCGGACGGCGGCGCCCAAACACGGCGCCGCGGACAGCGAGCGACACGAAGCGAATGCAACGACTTGTGCCCGCTCTGCTGCCTGCCTGTGCCTCTGCCAGTGCCTCTGAGGACCAGCGACGTGGGGGCAGCGACCAGCGCGGGCGACGGGGGGCAGGAAGAGGGCGGGGGTGCGGATGGGTGACGCGGAGTACGGGACGGCCGCGCCTAGGGCGCGGCCCGGCCGCAGGGCGGGAGGCCGCCAGCCCCCCCCCTCCCCTCCCCGGGGCGGCCCGGCTGGGCGCCCCCCCCCACCCCAGGGCAGAGACGGGGCGACGGGGGGGGCAAGGCCGCCGGTGCCGGCCAAGGAGCAGCGAGGCCCGCGGCGCGCACGGGGAGGGGCAGGACCGGACGCAGCGGGCGGCGGCGCGCGCGGTACGGGCGCGGGGGACGGGGGGCGGAGAGCCACGCCCGGACCCCGGGGGACGCAAGGACGTCGCCCCCCCCCCCCCCCCCTAGCGTCGGGCTCGGCCCGGCGCAGCCTGGCAAGGGACCCAGGGGCACGGCCACCCCGGAGGGATGTTCGGGCAAGGCGCGACCGTAGTCGTGGACCCGGGCGTGCCTGCAGGGTACCCCCCCCCCCCCCCCCAGGTGGTGCGGCGCCGGCCCTTTGCTCTGCTCAGCGCAGTGACCAAGCAAAATGCCCCGCCGCACCATCGCGTACCCCCCGTACCACGCGCTCCCGCCGCCATCCCCGTACTGGGTGGGCAGGCGCGGGCTGCAGCCACTCTCCCGCGGCCGCCGGCTGGCCTGGGAGCAGCAGATGCGCCGGTGGGTGGCGCGGAGCGACCCGGCACCGGCCATCCGCCGTTGGCTGGCCCAGGTGAGCCGCTCGCTGCCCCCTCGCAGCCCTCGCTCGGAGGACGCCCTCGCGACCGTCGCCTGCGCCCGCTACGCCCTCGAGGGGCCAGCCCCCCGCCTTCTCCATCCGGAGGACATCCTCATGGGATGCTTCCTCGGCTGGACGGGCACGGGCGCGCACCCCAGGTGGGGGCTGTCGCCCTTGAACTGCGTGCCCCAGGGCCTGGCGATATCGGGCCCCGCCCTCCACGAGGCCCTCGGCTGGCGGTACGGCCGGGCGGCCCCCCTCTGGCGGTCCCCCCGCCTCCACTGGAGGGAGGGCGTGCGGATCTCCAGGGTCGCCCCCCTGCTGGCGCCCCTCTGGGACCAGGGCCCCCTCCCGGCCCGCCGAGCCGGGGCAGCCGCCCCGCAGCCCTGGGTCGACGTGCCCCAGCGCCGGGCGCTCCTGGTCGAAGGGTGGGCCGACGAGGCTGAGGGCTCCGGGGGCCATTGGGTGGGTATCACCCACGACGGCTCCGTCCGGTGCCTCCTGCGGGGCGTCAAGCCCCTCGCCCCGCCCAGGGACGCGCGCGCAGCGGCGGCCGAGGTGCTGGCCTCCACCCCACGGGTGTATGCCGTGTGGTACGTGGTGCTGCCAGCCCCGGGAGCACCGCAGCAGCCCCCACAGCACCCCCGCGCAGAGAGCGACGCCCACGCTCGGGCGTGGCTCGCGATCCGCGAGCTCGTGGCGGCGTGGCGGCGGCGCCGCGGGGTGCAGGTCGTGTTCGAAACGCCCTAACCCAGGTGTGCGGCCACTAGGCAGCCCTGCCGGTGAGGCCGCCGTAGCCCTCCCTCCCCCCCCCCCCCCAGCTTCCTTTCAGCCCCGGCCCCCCCCTCGCCCCCCCCCCCCCCCGGCCCGGCGAGCGGGGGAACGAGGCGGGCGGGGACACCGAACCCCCCCCAAGGCGGCGGGTCTGTGCACCCCCCCGCGGCCCAGCGGCGACGGGGCGCGGCGACCCTCCCCCCCCTCCCTCCCGGCCCCCCCCCACCCTCCCCCCCACCCCCCTCCCCGCCCAACCCGCGGCACGGCGGCGGGCCTGCCCCCCCCCCAGCCCGCGGCGGCGGCTGGGGGCGCGCAGCATGCATGGCCGGCCGATATGCAGAGTCGTCGGGACAGCCATCGAGCGCCCCCCGGGCGGCCTGTGAGCCTCAAGATCGGCCTTCAAATCAAATCAAATCAAATCAACCCCCCCCTCCCCCTCTTCTAATACCCCCCCCTCCCCCTCTTCTAATCCCCACCCCCCCCCCACACACACAAACACACGCTGCCTCGGAAGCCGCTTTGAACGTAAGCCCCAGCCCCCCCCCCCCCCCCCCCCGGTGCTCCCCATCTCAGCCGGGGGTCAGGGGTCCGCCTCATCCCCCGCGCAGAGAGGCCGGGACCGCGTCGTGCCTCGTCCCCGTCGACGTGCCTCCAGGTCACCTTCTGCAGCTGTTCATCAAGTTGCCCTACGCCATTTACTTGAGCTGGTCCTTGACTGCGCTTGTGGTGGCCTACGGCCTCATCTGCGCCGTGGTGCAGGTCCTCGTGGGCGGTCTGGTGTCCAATGTCACGGCCATCCGGCAGCACGCGGAGGTGCGATGCCCCGTTTCCCTCTCAGTCATTTGCTCTTTCCTGTCGGTGGTTCAAGACAGGATTGCATCAGAAGGGAAGGGGCCTCAGAGGCGGCCCCTGAGGCAGTTAGGCAGGCGGTTGGAGGAGGTTGCCAAAGCGGTTGGGGGCGGTTACTGTCGGTTACAAATGCCATTGAAGCTGGCACTTGGCGTCAGGGAGACAGTGGCTGGGCATAGGCAGCGCCCTGGAGAGGGTGGGGACGGGGGGTACCTCGCCCGGTTTCCGATGCATCTCTGATTGAAGATGTCGAAGGTGCGCTCCCTCAGTAAGTGTGACAGTTCTTTCTCACGCTTTCCGCGTCTCTTTGCTTTGTGGAGTACGTGTGTGAGGGGGGGGGGGGATTTCGGGGGCAGTCAACGTCGTGTGGGAAATTTCGCGTTCCAAATTGGCAGCGAAATCTCCCACACAGAATCCAGCGAAATTGGCACCCGTGGCTAAGCTCCAGCGAGGCCTGCAACGCCCCACACACCACAACATTTCCCGGAGTGTCCGCGAAGTTCACCGCACAAAATCCAGGGGCTCCCCCGCAGCGAAATTGACCCCCGCGACTTTGACTTGGCACGAAATCCCCCCCCCCCCCCCGTACCTCAACGCTCATTTGTTTGAGCCGTCGCCAGCGCCGGGGGGGCTACTCCCAAAGAGGTCATTCGTGGCTGTGCCATCATTTTTGCGAACGAATGTGTTTCACGGTGCGACGCTGCAGAACGGCGATCGGACGGCAAGTCATTGACTCGTGTTCTGAGGCAAGTCATTGACTTGTGTTCTGAGGGCCATGGCATCGGGTGTTGGTTCTGACCGCGATGGCCGGCGTTTGAAGGCCGGCGCCGGTCGCCGGTTGCGGCGGGGGAACGGGCACTGGACGGGCAGACATGTCCATGTGACATGGAACAGGGGTACAATGTGCGTGACGACCGGTGAATGAAGTGGACCGCAGGGCTGTCCTGACGAACCTCCGTTATTTTTCCCTTTGTTCAGGACAGTTCGGCTCATTTTTGGTACACAAATTTTTGGGTCCCAGACGCCCCCCCTCCCTCTCTTCCGACACATCCCTTCGGGGAGGGGGGGGGGGGGCAGGCATGCATCAGAAGGGAAGGGGCCTCAGAGGCGGCCCCTGAGGCGGTTAGGCAGGCGGTTGGAGGAGGTTGCCAAAGCGGTTGGGGGCGGTTACTGTCGGTTACAAATGCCATTAAAGCTGGCACTTGCCATCAGGGAGACAGTGGCTGGGCGTTGGCAGGGCGCCCTGGAGGGGGGGTGGGGGACCTCCCCCCCTTCCAATGCATTCCTGGGGGGGGGGGTGCTAAAGGCACTCTGAAATCCCCTGCGCTGGTGCTGGAAGGCCAGTCAGCGGCACGCATCCTCCGCCTTGTCGTCGTGTTTCAGGGGCAGCTGCGGTCGCACCTGACGCGGGTCCGCACGTTCTGCGAGTGCATTGCCTTCTACGGGGGCCAGAGGGCGGAGCTCGTGACGGCCAACGGGCTGTTGGATGAGCTCTTCTCCGCGCGGATGAAGTTCGCCAGGTCCGTGCCGTGCGTCAGGCGCGTGCGACGCCCCGCGCACCCGCCCCCAAGGGTGGCCTCACGTGTGATGGCGGGGGGAGGAAGGCCCCCGCCCACAGTTCGTGGCGGTCTTTTGAGGCTTCGATTGCCTGTTGCTTGTCCGAGAGTGTACAGCCGCGCTCCGATCTGGCACCCCCCCTCCCCAGGCATGCATTTGAAGGGAAGGGGCCCCTGAGGCGGTCAGGGAGGCGGTTGGAGGAGGTTGCCAAAGCGGTTGGGGGCGGTTACTGTCGGTTACAAATGCCATTGAAGGCGGCACCTGCCGTCAGGGGGACAGTGCGTAGGCTGGGTGTAGGCCGGGCGCCCTGGAGGAGGGGAGGCGGGGGGGGGGGGTACCCCCCCCCTCTTCCAATGCGTCCCTGCCCATGCCCCTGCGGCGCGCAGCGCCCCTGTGCCCATGGACCGCCCCGCATGCACCGGCCGGTCCGTCTCAGGCACGCGTCCATCTCGTTGTTCTCGTTGCTGCTCTCCACGGCGTCCACCTTCGGGCTGCCGTACCTGTTGGCGGCGATGGTGCTCTTCGTGCTGCCGGTCGGGCACTTCGACGTGACGAAAACAGGTGTGCGCCCGCGGACCGGCACGCGTCGGCTCCTGCCGGGCTCTGTGTCCGCCGGGGGCGGTGCTCGGGTGCAGAATCCCCCCCCCCAAGTTCTCGGACCCGATGTTCGGCAATTTCAGAATTTGGCCGGGCAATTGGGTGCCGGAGGGGCAGAAAAAAGTTTGGGTGGGGGGGTCCTTTTGCACCCGATGTTTGTAGCCTCGAAATTCTGACAATTTCATGGAGAGTCACCCCCTTGTGCCCTCCCTCTCGCCGCCTGGCCTATCCTCACTCCAGGGATACATTCGAACGGAAGGGGCCTCAGAGGCAGCCCCAGAGGCGGTTTGACAGGCGGTTGGAGGAGGTCGCCAAGGCGGTTGGGGGCGGTAACTGTCAGTTACAAGTGCCGTTGAAGCTGACGGGGACAGTGGCTGGGCGTAGGCTGGGCACCCTGGAGGGGGGAGGGGGGGGGGAACCTGCCCCCCTTACAATGCATCCCTGCCTCACCTCCCTACACCCCCTTCTTTTCCCTTTGGTTTCCCTTTGGAAGGGGGGGGGGGGGTGCATGACGAACATGAAAACCCCACCCCACCGTCACCCCGTCGCAACGCACTTCGGCTGCTTGGCGACCCTCCCCCACCCCTTTTGGAGGGGCAACCCGTTCAAACGCAAATGTTTAACTGCGCCGATCATTTTGAGGTCTGGACGTTGCCCCGGCCGGCCCTCGCGCGCGCTGATGATCGCTTCCAACGAAAGGGCGTGGCTCGCACAACGCCTTCGTGGCCGGGGGGTCGGCGTTCGACGGTCGTTTTGCGTTGCGGGAGCGGGTGTACTGGCCAATAAGGGGCCTCGCCAGGGAAGTGTTAGAGTGGCCGAACACCATCGGAGGAGGAGGGGGGGGGGGTACCCCAGCGATGCATTGGGAACGGGGGGACCCCCGCCCCGGGGGGGACCAAGCCGATTAATAATGGGGGTGGGGCCGGGGGCCAAATCCAATTTACGCTGTAAATTACGTAAATTTTTGTAAATTGCGCAAAAGGTGGCGTACATTTCTGTAAATTTTTGTAAATTTGGTGTAAATTCGGGAACCCATGTCTATTGCATGCTACTAAATGTTGGGAAATATCACAAACACCCCCCCCACATTGCCCACATGTAATGTATATTTGTGTTTTTACCATGTTTGTACCATGTTGTTGCTGCCTACCTAGTACATTGGCACATGAACTACTACTGAGATAAAAGTAATTAGTTGTTTTTTTGCATGCCGCCAACGGTGCCCCCCTTTTTTTGTTATTTCATTTTCACCAAGCCGTCAGTGCCCTTGAGCACCAGATATCGCAAGACGAGGTGCTATACAAATGTCGTTTGTTGCGAGGTGCTTTCAGCGGAGATTAGCAAGACGGGCCACTATACAAATGTCGTTTGTTGCTAGCTGAAGATCCTGCATTCGGAGCAAAACCCCGGCCCGAGTGTAGCGCCAAATTCTTTTTGGGGCGAACACACTGTGTCATTCTTTCTTTCTTGTTTCTCCTTCCCACGCTTTGTTGCGTGGCC
Organism: Eutreptiella sp. 'Long Island Sound 2002'; assembly: GCA_964036045.1. Classification (NCBI taxonomy): domain Eukaryota; phylum Euglenozoa; class Euglenophyceae; order Eutreptiales; family Eutreptiaceae; genus Eutreptiella; species Eutreptiella sp. 'Long Island Sound 2002'. Next base: position 28,394,762 of record OZ038386.1, on the reverse strand, counting down.
CCTCGAGTTGGGGTTCGGGACTCACAATCCACGCTTTGTTGCGTGGCCCCTTGAGTTGGGGTTAGGGACTCACAATCCACACTTTGTTGTGTGGCCCCTTGAGTTGGGGTTAGGGACAATCCACGCTTTGTTGCGTGGCCCCTTGAGTTGGGGTTCGGGACTCACAATCCACGCTTTTTTGCGTGGCCCCTCGAGTTGGGGTTAGGGACTCACAATCCACGCTTTGTTGCGTGGCCCCTTGAGTTGGGGTTAGGGACTCACAATCCACACTTTGTTGTGTGGCCCCTTGAGTTGGGGTTAGGGACAATCCACGCTTTGTTGCGTGGCCCCTTGAGTTGGGGTTAGGGACTCACAATCCACGCTTTTTTGCGTGGCCCCTTGAGTTGGGGTTAGGGACTCACAATCCACGCTTTGTTGCGTGGCCCCTTGAGTTGGGGTTAGGGACTCACAATCCACACTTTGTTGTGTGGCCCCTTGAGTTGGGGTTAGGGACAATCCACGCTTTGTTGCGTGGCCCCTTGAGTTGGGGTTCGGGACTCACAATCCACGCTTTTTTGCGTGGCCCCTCAAGTTGGGGTTAGGGACTCACAATCCACGCTTTGTTGCGTGGCCCCTTGAGTTGGGGTTAGGGACTCACAATCCACGCTTTGTTGCGTGGCCCCTTGAGTTGGGGTTAGGGACTCACAATCCACACTTTGTTGTGTGGCCCCTTGAGTTGGGGTTAGGGACAATCCACGCTTTGTTGCGTGGCCCCTTGAGTTGGGGTTAGGGACTCACAATCCACGCTTTTTTGCGTGGCCCCTTGAGTTGGGGTTAGGGACTCACAATCCACGCTTTGTTGCGTGGCCCCTTGAGTTGGGGTTAGGGACTCACAATCCACACTTTGTTGTGTGGCCCCTTGAGTTGGGGTTAGGGACAATCCACGCTTTGTTGCGTGGCCCCTTGAGTTGGGGTTCGGGACTCACAATCCACGCTTTTTTGCGTGGCCCCTCGAGTTGGGGTTAGGGACTCACAATCCACGCTTTGTTGCGTGGCCCCTTGAGTTGGGGTTAGGGACTCACAATCCACACTTTGTTGTGTGGCCCCTTGAGTTGGGGTTAGGGACAATCCACGCTTTGTTGCGTGGCCCCTTGAGTTGGGGTTAGGGACTCACAATCCACGCTTTTTTGCGTGGCCCCTCGAGTTGGGGTTAGGGACTCACAATCCACGCTTTGTTGCGTGGCCCCTTGAGTTGGGGTTAGGGACTCACAATCCACGCTTTTTTGCGTGGCCCCTCGAGTTGGGGTTAGGGACTCACAATCCACGCTTTTTTGCGTGGCCCCTTGAGTTGGAGTTAGGGACTCACAATCCCTCCTTGCCCCCCTGCCACCAAGGTTCGGGCATTCCAGAGCTCATTATTTAATGACATTGTTTCGTGGACCCCCGCTTGCAGAGTGGAACCCCGACCCGAGCATTGAGCGTTAGTATACTCACGGCAAGCGTGCGCGGCGCCATTTGCTTGAACGACGTTTCAAGCCGCGCCGGAAACGTGGGCAGTGCACGCCTGTGCGGTCCTGACAACGAAAAGCTCTCACTCGCCGTTCAACATGCCCTTGGTGAATGGTTGCCAACCCCGCCCGCAGAGCAGCTTGTGGAAGCGTCACCTTGCCCATTGCCCACTACCCCTCAGCCCATGCCACAGTTTGCGTTTCTGTTGGAGGAATCGGAGGCAGAGAGCAGCACGGTTGCCTCAACGTCCCCATCCGATTCCTCGGAATTTGAGCCCGACGAGGAAGAAGCAGTGTCATCATCGGGTGCCACAGATGTCCCTACCCGTGCTCACACTCAGGCACAAGTGTGCGCGAAGCGCAAGCGAAAAGGCAAAGGGAAAGTTGCGGGTGGTCTACAAATTTTTGGTTGCAGAAATGCCCAAGCTGTCAAAGCAGGAGTTAGTAAAATATGCCCGAGAGGAGAAGCGGGGATCGAGGAGGATCCAGAGGCCCTCGAGTCATGGCTGCGGGGCATCAAACAGTGATGCCATGCAGCTAGCAACATAGGATTTCTGTGGCGTGTCGTTGTGTCGTTCGGACTTGTCTTGTTCTGACCTGTTGCCTGTACTGCCTGCTTTTTACCTCCCGACTGTACCCTTTCCATGTATCCTCTGACCCTCCCACCCACATCGCGAAACTAATGTAGGCACCCCCCCCCCCAACCACCCTCCCCCCCTCTCCCTTGATGGCTGTGCGGCTCTTTTTGCAGTTTGTTGTGCAGTTTTTTTGCAGTATTTTTCTGTCCTTGTGACAGCACAATTTTTGGACCACAACCTGGGTCCATGGTGCATTTCCCAGCCAGCGATACCCCCTCCACCCCCGGCAGTGCTTGGGCAAACCCACCTAAAAAATCCCCAGAAGTATGTACACACAAATCCAAACACGAAACCAATCATACAAACGGTGGGAAAACGCCACTTGGGGTCACAAGGCCCAAGCAACCAATGTTCAAAACACCATATTACAGTGTTTTGAGTTTTTGTAATTGGTTGAGCTGTTGAGTGACACCGTCTATTCTTTAAATTTACACTATTTTTACAGAAATTTGCGCCACTTTTGGGGAAATTTACAACAATTTACACAATGTGGGGGCCGGGGGCCAAAACCACTGTAAACCCCCGTAAATAATCGGCTTGGGGGGGACCCTCTAAGGGTCTCGCACGCGGTTTGGGGGTCTATATTGAAGCGGGGTGCCCCCCTTGCAGGGATGTATTAGAACGGCCGTACACCGCAGGAGGAGGGGGGTTACCCCCCCCCCCTGGACCCCCCCTCCCCCCCCCTTCTCCCCTTCCAATGTTTGAGACTGACAGCCAAAATTTTGCTTCGGTGCCAAGAGGATTTGCGCTTAAGAATTTGTGGCCCGCCTTCGGCGGGGACCATAGGGGGACCCGAGGAGGAGGGGGGTCCCAGCCAAACCCCTTCCCCTCTTCAGACCCCCCCCCTCCGCCACTTCTAATACGGCCCTGCCCCCCTTGGCGTCCTCTTGCCGGCGTGCCCGCACCCGTCGTAAGACGTTTGATGGCACCCATTCGGACCACCGTTGAGATGGTGACACCGTTTGGGCTGGGGCCGATGATGCGATCACAACGGCGGTGCCGGTGGTGTTGGCCACGGGGGGGGGGGGGGACTTGTGCGTCGCGTGCTCCGCTCGGCGTTCCTTTGCAGACACCATCATCATGTTCCTGAGGATCGTCTCCTTCGAGTTCGTCTCGCTTCTCACGGGGGTGAACGGCATGGCCCAATTGGCAGGTGTGCCCCCGTGTCCCCCCCCGGGGCCGGAGGGCGAACGGGGGCGGAAGGGGACCTGGACGTCCCCCTTGGGGCAGCCCCTTTCCAAGGCGCCAGGGTGCCTGGCCTATCCTCACCCCAGGGATGCATTCGAAGGGAAGGGACCTCAGAGGCGACCCCTGAGGCGGTTAGACAGGCGGTTGGAGGAGGTCGCCAAAGCGGTTGGTGGTGGTTACTGTCGGTTACAACTGCCATTAAAGCTGGCCATTGCCGTCAGGGGGACAGTGGCTGGGCGTTGGCTGGGCGCCCTGGAGGCGGAGGGGGGGGGGGGGGTACCTGCCCCCCCTTGCAATGCATCCCTGCCTCACCTCCCTACACCCCCTTCTTTTCCCTTTGGTTTCCTTTTGGGGGGGGTCTGGCACAGTCCCACCCCAAGCGGATATACTGAGCGCTGTGCCATATCTCTCGGGGACATCCGGAAATGCGCCAACTCGGTGGGTTTTTGGGGGTTGGTGCCATTGTTCCCTCATTTCTGCCCGCTGAGTGTTCCGGAGGTAGGGGTATGTGGGGTATATTCGGAAAGCCCTTGAAAAGGGCGATTTGGAACACCCTGGGTCTGCATGCTGTACTGACGGTATGTTTGAGATTTTTGTCCTTTTTGGACGGTCTGTGTTGCTTGCTGCCTGTTTGTGTCAACAGGCAGCCACCATGTCTGCATACAAATTCACGCCAGGTGCTGTTGCGTCCCCAGATGCACCACAAAAGCCATTGGTTCGGAAAAGAGCGCGCTCTGGTGGTGCAAACTGGGTGCGGGTTACACATGACAGGTCCTCTAGCAAAGCAAAAAGCCTCGGACAGCCAGTCCACAGCAACCTGCATGCACCCACAAGGAACACCAGATTCTGACCACCACAGAGGCCGCTTCTTTTGCAAGCCAATTTTGGGATCGTAAAGTGCACCCCACGAAGGCTTCACGGCATGAGTTCTTGGCCACATGCATTGATGTTGATTTGTAGAAAAACGTCAAGCATGCACAGTGGCGCAAATACACCAGAAAGAGGGGGCATCAGACTCCTTATTTCGTACCGTATTGTGGAGCACGTCGACAAATCTGCAGAACGCAATTTTTGCATTATTTCAAGATTTCACGCAGAATTGTGGAAATTGTGGCCAATAACAAGGCAAATGCGGCTGTTGCCACCCCCCTCACAGATTTCAAAAAGTATACACATCCCCCCCCCCCCCAAACGGGACGAAATTTTGGCGCATTGGACCAAAAGTTCATAAAACCCCAGGAAAAGTGCCAAAACCCACCGTGTTGGCGCACAACGAATGTCCCCGAGAGATATGCGCTGCGTTGTTGATGCCGGAGTGTGGCACGCCCCCCATGAGACACCGCGTTGTGGCATTGCAAGTGTCGTCCCCAAGCCCCAGCCGCCCACTCTTTTGCTTTCCACACGGCAAACGACGGAATTGGGGCGCACAAGAGGCTGAGGCATCGAACCCCCCGGCCCAGTCGCAGCCACTTCCTGTGGGCGTATCTGTCGGAGGGTAGCGACTGCTGGACCACTGCCATTGTCCCATGGCTTTGTAGGCTACGTTCGACGAGTGGGAGAAGTCATGGACAAGGCGACGGAGCAGCACAAAGAGACATCAGTGCCGAGTGCATTCGTGACCACCGCAGGTGTGTGAGTTGATGGAGACAAGGAAGGGGAGGGGTCTGCTCTGCCCCTTCCCCTGTGATCTCAATCCTGACCACTGAAGGCAGGTCGGTACCTACTGCCCGTCCCCCGGTCCAACGAATGCCTTGTCCAACGAACACTTCCGTCCGCAACATAATTTTTTGGGGCCTAATTCATGAGGTACTGGGTTTAGGTACTGAAATAATTAGGTACAGAACAGCATGTCCAATGAACACTCCTGTTTGTTTTTTCATTGTTCGCTGGACACGGGCAGGGGGGGGGGGGGGACAAGATCGCTGAAAGGCAAACCCACCCGTTGAACCCGGGACAAGCAAGCCCCTTATGTGCCCCCTCTCCTGCTGTCGGTGCGTACTGTTGTGTCCCATTGTGCATGTTACTGTAGTGGTCAGTTTTTTGTGCGGCGGCGTCTCAACGCTATTGCAGCCTCGATTTGTATGCTGCTCTTGCCGCCACGTGACATAATGAGTACTACACAGAGGGCGTGCCTCTTCTAACATGAAGAGGGGTCTGCCCTGTGCATGGGCGACAGCCATGATGATGGCGTGTGCGACACAGAGAGCCAACGGCCCCCAAAGAGCACGTCGCCGGCCTCGAATCCGCCCAATCTCAGGCGTACAAATCCTGAGGCCAGACCACTTCATTCCCCTCAGTTCCAGTGGTGTACGTCCCTTGCAGCCTTGTGCAACAAGAATGCAATGGGGGAACGTTAGCGCGCCGGGCGCGCGCCGGGCATCTTTTGTGACCCGTGCCCTACCGGTGGACTGTTGCCGTTGATATGTTGGGCAACATTATATGGATTTGCCCCTTGGCCCCCGGGACATCAGCAGATGTTTTGATTTGGGATGGGTATGGAACTTCTCGTACCCGAGTCGATTTCTTTGATTTCGAAGTTGGGGGCCATGATGGTGCTTATAAAGGCCAGATTCATGTCATTGTGCCATTCATTGGAAGAAAGAATGGCACTTTGACATCCCGCCAACAATGTTACAATGACGTGCACGGGTGGTATAGGGCACGCATTGAGCAGCTGTTTGCTCGGTTGTGGCACGCAAGATGAGGCAGAGGATGAGGCAGAAGTGTGTGTGTTGTGTTGCCAAATCGCTCCACCGTCGCAGTTGGTGATGAGTGTAAGGAGCACTATTGTACTGAATGTATTGACACCCACACTTGTGGGACCAATGTTATGATGCAGCTCTACTGTTCGCGATACCTCAATAACGCCTATCGCTTCTACTGGAGATCGATGCGGTTGTGCTATCCTAACCCCCCATTCTCCCAACTTGCTAAGGTGTTGACCAAGATCGCCCTTAAAGGAGCGAGAGTGGTCTCGTGTACTCCAGTTTGCAACTTTCTTGAGCTGGGGCAATTTGGGTCACCTAATTCTAAGGGCGTTTCCAAGGGGTGTGCTTGGGGGCTCTTCGGGGGGAACATAGTCTAAAAGTAGCACGCCGGGCGCGCGCAGGGCGCGCGCCGGGCAAACATTCCCCCAATGTAGAGGGGGTATACGCATGTGGAAGTGAGAAGGAAATGGTGGGCGCTTCACGGTGTGACTGTGGGAGACGCAGTGAGTATCCCGGGGTTGGTGCCCCGCCGGCGAGGCACTCTGTCTCTTGGGTGTGTTGTGAAGCAGCATAAGACCGTGGCAACCCTTCCCCTGCAGCGCTAGCGGGCTGCGTTACAACGCGCGCAGTTTGGGTAATCATCCCACAACACAGGCGGAATATTGCCGCATACATACACACATTTTCTACGTTTCTATTGTCTACCCCCCACACATCACTTTTTCTCCTATTTTATTGCTGCATTTCCAAATGATGCACTTGATTCCGTACCCAATGCGGTATGGGCCCACAAGACGGTAGTGGTCAAGTAGCCATTTCTGAATTTGTTCCCGCGCTTGGTATTGGGGACCCCTGAGAAGGTAAGGGTTATGTTGCCCTTCCGCCCTCGTATGGCCCCCAAGAAGGCAGGGGTTGAGTACCCACTTGTGATTGTGTCCCCTTGTGTCGGGACCCCCGAGAAGGCACGGGTTATGTAGCTATTCGGCCCATTTTTGGGCCCTAAGACGGCAAGGGTTAGGTAGCAACACAAATGTCATAGGGGATGGGCTCCCTTTGACCAACTTTCGAAACGCGAAACAACTCGAAACACCTACATCACAGGATTGGGCACCCTATGATGCAGGGGATCAGGCAACAAGTCATGCAATTTGCCTGATTCAAGGGGTATGGGGGAAGGAGTAGCATCAGGGCTCTACTGCTTCTGACCAAGGGGTTGACGTCCCTCCTCCTCAACCACAGTAGAATACACAAAGTGGGATTCCCTACCACGCTTTGCACGTTGAGCCGGGGCCGTAGTCTCTCACTTTATAGCGAGCGATGAGATCAACGTGCATGGAACTTTTTTGTTCCATTGTATATGTCTTGGACAGTGTGCACTAAAGGTGATTACCCTTTCCTTGCGGCGCGTGCAGCACGCAAGAAGCATTCCCCGTGCCTGACCCACCTCCTGTGCGGAACTCCCTGGTGGCTCGTGGTTATGATCTTTGGGCGCAAGCTCTAGTGGTGTTGGTTCAATTCCCTGTCAGGGAAGCATATTACCCCCTCCGCGGTGCTTCGTGCAACAGCACAATGCGATGCAGCCTTCAGGCGGTCGTTTTGGGCTGTTGCATTGCAAACCCCCCAACTTTGACCCGGAGGATTACTACTCCGTCGCCCGTGCACAGTGCCGGCACGCCCTCGATTTTCTGATGCGGTCCACTGGGGGGTCAGCACCCAGCCTCCGCAGTGCACGCCCACCCCCACGGCCATTCTCAGGGAAGAGCCTAGTGTTCCGCGATGTGACCATCAAGGCCCCACGCAGCGACCGCATTCTGCTCGAGAGCTTCGACTGGGACGTCCACCCAGGAGAGTCCGTGGTCATCATGGGGCACTCGGGGTGTGGCAAGTCGTCATTGCTCAGGTATGCGCCGTCGCCCTGTCCTTAAGAGCCCCAGTTTTTCTTTCTTTAAGGACAGCCTTTCGGGACAACCCCCAAGGACCACCCACCGCCAACCGCCAACTGCCAACAGCCACCAACCGCCAACCGCTACCAACCGCCAACGGCCACAAACCACCAACCGCTCACCGCCACCAACCGCCAACCACCAACCATTATTCAAAAGCGCTTCTGTGGTGTTGTGTCTTGCCCATGTCTTGACCATGAAGCAGAGAGCGTTCCCATGAACGTTCGTTTCTGTTGGTGTTACAAAGGCTTGGTTTTGTTCTATAAGGACAGCCCTGCACATGGGCGTTGGAGTCCAGATGCCGAGTTGGTCTCCAACCCCCGGCAGTCAGGCCGTACGGGTGCTGCCCCACGCAGACCCACCGGGTGTGTGCACCGGCACGTCTGCTTCGGCCCGTGCCCCATCGGCGCTCTCCATCCATTCAGGGTCCTGGCGGGGCTGTGGCCCGCGGCGGCGGGGGAGATCATCCGTCCGGAGGGGAAGGGGGCCCTCTTCTTCCTGCCGCAAACCACATACATCACAGAAGGTGTGTGCGCTGCGCCGGGGGATCCACAGGCTCACAGGGTTGTGTTGGGTGGGGGTAAGGGGGCCAGGGCAGGGAATTTGGATTTGGCTTTGGATTTGGGGGCCGATCTTAAGGCTCACAGGCCGCCTGGGGTGACACACAATGGCGCTCCCAACGACTCCGCATATCGGCCGGGCACTGAGGCAGGGAAGTAGTAGAACGGCCGTACACAATCGGAGGAGGGGGTGGTACCCCGTGACCATCGTGGGAAAAAACGAAATGTACCATCGGGAAAATCTGGTTGGGCCATTTTTGGTGCACAAATTTTTGGGTCCCCCAGTTCTGTAACCAAGTTGATCCCAAACCCGGAGAATCCCATGCATCCAGCAAGAAAGCAGCAAATGACCTTCAAAATCTTCACCAAGTCTACCCAACCCAATGCATCCAAGTTCGAGACCAACCCGTCACCCCCCCCCCCTTCTAATACATCCGGGGGGTGGGGGGGGGCAGAGCGGAGGTGACCCCTGCAGCAACCAGCACAACCCCGGTACACCAACTACTGGGCACCGCTAACGCACAAACGGCACCCGCCGCAACCAGCACAGCCCCGGCACACCAACGATGGGGCTCCGCGAACGTCGAAACAACACCAGCAGGAGCACCAGCCGCAGCGGCCGACAAAACGCAGCGACCCGACGGAACATGCGAAGGGACGAACGGGTGACTGTCCAGGGCCCCGTAAAGAAACAGCAACCCGACGGAATGGTCACACGGGGGGGGGGGGGGGCACCTGTCGGAATGGAGTCGGACCACTAATTTCGGAATTAGTGGTCCAAACACGCCGCCCGCTGCCATGCCGCGGTGTTGTGCTGTGGTGCCTCTGCGGCCCCGCACCCCATCCACGGGCGGCCGCACCACAGCCCGGCGCTCTATTCGGGAGCCTGGCACTGCACTGAAGGCTTGCCTCGGGCCCCAGGCCCCCGATTCCAGGAGGCGGTGGAGATGGCGGGGCATTGGGAAGTCATGGGGAAGTTGTGTTATCAACTGGGCGGGGGGCAGTGGTGCCGTACACCGTAGGAGGAGGGGGGGTACCCCTCCCTGGACCCCCCCCCCTAGATCCCCCCCCCCCTCCTCCCCTTCTAATAGGCACTAGCATCCAGGACTTGAAAAGGCAAATGCCTCCTCCCCTTCTAATACATCCCTGGTGGGGGGGAGGGCCCCCCAAAACTTGGGGGGTTCGGGAAAAGGGCTCAATTGACAGGACCATTACTCAGTTATTATGAACTCTGGCGCCGAAGGCCAGGGGGGGTCCTTAAGGAACTAGATTTTTTTTTTGTTAAGGGCCACCCTTTGGGACCGCCCCAAGGGACCATCAACCGCCAACTGCCAACCGGCACCAACCGCCAACTGCCAACCGCCGCCAACTGCCAGCGGCAACCAACCACCAACCGCCAACCACCGCCTACCACCATCAACCACCAATCCCCAACCACCAACCGCCACCAACCGCCCGTCGCCAACCGCTAACCGCCAACTGCCCACTGCCAACACATGGTGTGCCCGCGGGCTTTTTTGGGAAAACTGTGTAACACTTTTTTTTTCCGTTTAGGACCACCCTGCCAAAGGCACCGAAAATTTTTTTGAGCATTGAAAATGGTCAATTTTTTTCACCAAATACATGGCAAATGATGAGTTTTCTAAACCCCCTCAACACGCTGGTTTCAAAAATCCCATTTTCATTTTTTGCCAAATTTTGGGGCCGGGTCACCTCTGGGGCCCGGGGGTCAGTCTCGGTAGGATTTTGGGAGGCCCGTCAATTGAGCCCCTTTTGGGGGGAGGGGGGGGGGGCTAGCCAGGGGTCTGTATCAACCCCCCGCCCCGAAGCTGAAAGCCCCCCACCCATGGTGCCATGCCATGCCAGGGGTGGACGCTTCCCTCATGCATGCTTGGTTCCAAAAAGCAGGGCAAGGGGCAAGGGTACCATGCATCCGCAGGGAGTCTCCCACCCTGTTCGGGGGTATTTGTCAGGGTGGCAATGCCACCGTCGTGGTATTGGGCCGCCGCGCGCACGATATGGCCACCCCCACGGTTTTTGGCGGTTGCGGCTTTTGTTTTTGCCGGCAGCAGGATTGGGGTGTGTTATAGGTAATACAGGGAAAGCGGCAGGGGCCAGTCCAGAAATTGCTCTACCGAGCTCAATTACAGTTGCCAGTAAGTTGGTAGGTGGGCACGGTAGCTGATGACATTGTTACACTGACACCGTTGTGCCATGAGACGACACCATGGTGCCTTGGGAGCGGGTTCCGAATCGGGGGTATCATCGGGCTAGCAATGCCGCGCGTGCGGCGGTACTGGGCCACCGCTTGCACCACATCGCCACCCGGACGGTATTGGCGGTTGCTGCTTTTGTTTTTTCCGACACCCGGGTTGGGCAATAGGTAATATATGTGAAAGGGCAGGGGCCAACCCAAAAATTGCTCTGCATAGCTCAGCCATGATTGCGGATAGGTCGGTGGATAGGCGCGGTACCTGATGAGGTTGTTACACCGACGCCATTGTGCCATCAAACGACACCATTGTGCCATCAAACGACACCATTGTGCCATCAAACGACACCATCGTGCCATCAAACGACACCATTGTGCCATCAAACGACACCATTGTGCCATCAAACGACACCATTGTGCCATCAAACGACACCATCGTGCCATCAAACGACACCATCGTGCCATCAAACGACACCATTGTGCCATCAAACGACACCATTGTGCCATCAAACGACACCATTGTGCCATCAAACGACACCATCGTGCCATCAAACGACACCATTGTGCCATCAAACGACACCATTGTGCCATCAAACGACACCATCGTGCCATCAAACGACACCATTGTGCCATCAAACGACACCATTGTGCCATCAAACAACACCATTGTGCCATCAAACGACACCATTGTGCCATCAAACGACACCATCGTGCCATCAAACGACACCATCGTGCCATCAAACGACACCATCGTGCCATCAAACGACACCATTGTGCCATCAAACGACACCATTGTGCCATCAAACGACACCATTGTGCCATCAAACGACACCATTGTGCCATCAAACGACACCATTGTGCCATCAAACGACACCATTGTGCCATCAAACGACACCATTGTGCCATCAAACGACACCATCGTGCCATCAAACGACACCATTGTGCCATCAAACGACGCCATTGTGCCATCAAACGACACCATTGTGCCATCAAACGACACCATCGTGCCATCAAACGACACCATTGTGCCATCAAACGACGCCATTGTGCCATCAAACGACACCATTGTGCCATCAAACGACACCATTGTGCCATCAAACGACACCATCGTGCCATCAAACGACACCATTGTGCCATCAAACGACACCATTGTGCCATCAAACGACACCATCGTGCCATCAAACGACACCATTGTGCCATCAAACGACACCATTGTGCCATCAAACGACACCATTGTGCCATCAAACGACACCATCGTGCCATCAAACGACACCATTGTGCCATCAAACGACGCCATTGTGCCATCAAACGACACCATTGTGCCATCAAACGACACCATTGTGCCATCAAACGACACCATTGTGCCATCAAACGACACCATTGTGCCATCAAACGACACCATTGTGCCATCAAACGACACCATCGTGCCATCAAACGACACCATTGTGCCATCAAACGACACCATTGTGCCATCAAACGACACCATCGTGCCATCAAACGACACCATTGTGCCATCAAACGACACCATTGTGCCATCAAACAACACCATTGTGCCATCAAACGACACCATTGTGCCATCAAACGACACCATCGTGCCATCAAACGACACCATCGTGCCATCAAACGACACCATCGTGCCATCAAACGACACCATTGTGCCATCAAACGACACCATTGTGCCATCAAACGACACCATTGTGCCATCAAACGACACCATTGTGCCATCAAACGACACCATTGTGCCATCAAACGACACCATTGTGCCATCAAACGACACCATTGTGCCATCAAACGACACCATCGTGCCATCAAACGACACTATCGTGCCATCAAACGACACCATCGTGCCATCAAACGACACCATCGTGCCATCAAACGACACCATTGTACCATCAAACGACACCATTGTGCCATCAAACGACACCATTGTGCCATCAAACGACACCATTGTGCCATCAAACGACACCATTGTGCCATCAAACGACACCATTGTGCCATGAGAGACGCGGGTTTCTGTTGCGAGTATCGCTGGGGCGGCAACGCCGGGACAAGGCATTCCACTCTCCTCCACAGAAGCATCACCACCCCCATCCCCCCCCGCCCCAAGAACTGACTTCGGCCCACAAGCACGTCACGAGGGCATGACCCACGGTACAGTGGTACTGCACGGTCCCAACACCGCCGCCCCACCTCTTGCAAGGCCTCGAACGAGCCCCTGCACACACATATATTACCTATTGCCCAACCCGGGTGTCGGAAAAAACAAAACCAGCAACTGCCAATACCGTCCGCGTGGCGATGTGGTGCAAGCGGTGGCCCAGTACCGCCGCACGCGCAGCATTGCTAGCCCGATGATACCCCCGATTCGGAACCCGCTCCCAAGGCACCATGGTGCTGTCAACACAGCCCCCCCCCCCCATCCCCCAGCGGGAGGTGCGCAGGCGCGTACAGGCCACGGCTTAGTGGCGGCCATGACCTATACCGGGGGGGGGGGGGGTCCAGAGGCTAAAAAACAGTTTGTGTACCTAACTTTGGCCTCCAAGTTCGGGCCCCTTTGATTAAGTTCATTTTTTTCCCGGCGAAAATTTTCTGATGTGGGGTGGTGGGGGGGGCAGCGAAAGAAAGAAAGCAGCGACCCGACGCAACATGCGAAGGGAAGAACGGGTGACCGTCCAGGGCCCCGTAAAGGAGCAACAACGCGACGGAATGTCACACAAGGGGGGTGGGTCAGGCAGAGGAGCCCACGCTGCCACCACCCCCCCCCCCCCGCCGCCGCCCGGTAACGGTAAGGGTTGGCCAGTGCGCGTCCACAGTGTCGCCCGTGCGGTGCGGGACCGTGGCGCCTCTTTGCGGACAGGGTCGCTCCGGGAGCAACTCATTTACCCGGACATGACGCCGGACCGGCACCGGTCGAAGGACCTGGTGGCCATCCTGAAGGACGTGGGGCTGGGGTACTTGAGCACGCGGTTCGGACTGGACGTGGTGATGAACTGGGACGACCTGTTGTCCGGGGGCGAGCAGCAGAGGCTTGGGTTCGCCAGGTGTGCGCGCGCGGCTGCGGCGATGCGGGTCCGGCGAGGCGGGCGGTGGGGGCGGGGACGCCGCCTCTTGCGGTTGCTGGGGTCCCCGCCCCGCTGGGGCTTTCTGGAAATTTTTCCAAAATTTTCCAACAAAATTGAAAAAAATTGAAAAAAATTCAAAAAAAATTCAAAAAACTTCCAACAAAGGCGGCGGTGCGTGGCTGCTGCCGCGACACCTCTTTCACTGTACCCTAATCCCCCGCCCCCCGTGGGGGTAACCGTCACTTGGCCCATAAAGCACAGGAAATGGTTGGCGCCAAAGGCGCCAAGGAAGATTTTTCTATGGGTCGTACGAGAATTCTTGCAGTTTTAGTGGTACCATCGTGAGGGGGGGGGGGGGGGTCACTTCATGACCGCCCCCCCCCCCCTCCCCGTGGGGGGGGGTAAGGGAGATGAGGTAGCCTGACAGGGGGACTGGGCGCATGTGCCCAGGGCGGATCCCCCGCAGTATCGCCGTGCCAATAGGGGGGGGGGGGGATAGGGACCCCGGGGCACGCCAGACAGTTCCCTTGGCCCAGCCTCCCCCTGCGGGAGACCGCCTTAGACGGGGTGGGCGGGGGGGCCAACACCACCCGAACGACCCCGAGTGCGGGGGGCAGAGGACCGTTGACGGGCCGTGGCACTGCCGCCGGACAAACAAACCGACAGAA
>OZ038386.1:28337796-28372796 GCA_964036045.1 Eutreptiella sp. 'Long Island Sound 2002' | reverse complement strand
GCTTGGGCGGTCTGTCAGACGGAATCGAGCCCTCGTTCTGCTGCAGACGCTCGACTTGAATGGGGTTCGAACCGGGAACTGTCAATGCGGCAGTGGAGACATTATCCACTGGAATAGCTTTGGGGGGGGGGGGGCGTGTCAGACCCCAGGCTTCGCCCCCCCCCCCCCCACCCCCGGTGCCCGTCCTTGACAATCGACGCTCCCGGCAATGCACCCGTTGTCCCACGGGGGAGGGGGGGGCTGTGCCATCGGGGCCGCGGGTCAGGCCACTGCACCCCCCGGCAGACCCTACAGCCCAGCCCCAGAGCTGTGGCGGAGGGAGATGACTATGGCCTGGACCGGGGCAGATCCCGAGGCCCCGCACGACTGCCCCGCGCCGAACAAACGGGGGTTGGCCGGAGGCAGCGGCGGTGGACGCTGTTGAATCAACGGCGGCGCATGCCCCGTGACCGCGACCGCGACCGCGACCGCGACCGCGACCGCGCGTGTCGGCGACCGAGCGGCCGCGTTTATATATCAGTGCCCCCGACGCAGCATCGGGTTGTCCCGGGGGTATTCGCAGGAGAGCGCGCCCCCCCCCGCGCACAACGCGGCACGGCCCGTCCACCCGCCGTTCAAACCCCCCGATGGCCCCCGATTCGCCATCTCACCGGCTCAGGCCCGCGGGTTTCGCAGTCGGACGTCCGCGGCGACTGCCGCGCGGGCGGGGCAGGGCAGGCGCACCCTCCCGAACCGGAGGCGGTCGGTGCTGAGGGGGCGGGGGAGGGGGCGACAGGCAAATGCACTTGTTTGGCTTTTTTGTTTCGGAGCGCAGGGGCCGACGCCGCCTCTTTTATGGGTCTTTTTTTGGCGTTGGTGCTGCGGTGCAGTTTGTTGTGGGGCGGGCGGGACTTATGTGAAACGGGGCCAGGGCCAGGGCAGTGTCCTGTGAGCGCCGTCAGGACGTCCGGGTCTGGGCTTCTTGGGCCGGGGACGGCTCTGGGCCCCTACGGCCCGCGGCCCGGCCGCACATTCCGATGGGGACGGCCGCGTGCGCGGCCCGTGCCTCTCGGTGAGCGCCGGTGCACAGGCCCGAGGGAATGGCCCTTCTGACCCCCGCTTCACAGTTCCGCTTCGGGCGGTATTTCGGTTGGGCAATGACATGCGGCCGGTGGCTTTGGGATTTCGCCGTTTTTGTATTTGTGTGAGACAACCGTTGGACGCGGTCCTGCGGCCCCACCCCCAATTCTGGTCCCCAGCGGCCGCCCCGGCCCAACCACCGGCCCCCCACACGGTTTGGCTTCGCCCGTCCTCTGCTCTGGGGCCCGGCAGCGACTGCCGTCGTGGGGCGCTTGAGTGTTTTCTTCAACGCGCGCCCACAGCGTCGCTACCTCCCACGCCCTCGGCAGCCCCACTGTCCGATAGGCAACATCCCACGCGGCCTGACCCCGGATATGTATGCCCCAGTGTTGCCCCGGACCCGGGGCGGGGGGGGGGGGGGTCAAGTATTAGAACGGCCGTACACCATCGGAGTGGGGGGGGGGGGGGGTTCCCCCCCCTGGACCCCACGCCCCCGCCCGCAGACCCAAGTGACCATCGTGGGACAACCCGAAATGTACCATCGGTAAACTCGTGTCGGGCCGTTTTTGGTACACAAACCTTTGGCCCCCAGACCCCCCCTCCCCCTTCCCTTGCCCCCCCTTCTAGTACTGCCCTGCCCGGGGGGGTCCACCATCTCATCCGGCTGGACACCATCGGTGTGATCCTGAGTCATGGATGGTGAACCCACGAGCGATATGTCCATCGCCCGCTCCAGCGGTGCCTTTGCTGTGCTGCCCAGACCAATCCCCGGGCCGCCCTGGGCACCAGGAGCCCCCCCCCCCCCCCCCCCGGGCACTTCAAAGAGGTCTTCCCCCCCCCCCAAGGGCACCGCCACTTGGCGGCCGTCCCACTGGGGCACTGGGGTGTACGAGGACAGGGGGGGGGGGGGGCCTCGTCTGCACGCGCACTCACGGCAGCTCAGAACATCGCGGCGTGCGCACTGCCCGTGGGGTCGGCACACAGTCCGAGTTCTGACCTCTGCACAAAGGCAGCCCTTTGGGCGTCTCGCGCCGTGTGCACGCGCTCTCTGGTGCTTCAGGGGTCCCCGCATACAAAGCGCTTTTGCTGTCTCAGGCCCATGTCTACAGTCCACTACCCATGCACCCGGGCCTTGGGGGATGCCCTGTGTTCTTTTGGTGTTTGTGATGGAAGACGGGGGTTGGGATAGACGGGTGGGGGTGGGGGTACAAACGCCTCCACACAAGGGCCAGGGGCCTGGGAAAGGGGTCTCCTTAAGAGCAAAAAGTAATAAAAAAAAAAGGCCTTCGTAACGCCAACAGAAACGGTTGGTGGCGGTTGGCGGTTGGCAGTTGGCGGTTGGCGGTCCCTAGGGGCTGTCCTTAACAAAAAAAAATTATGGGGATTCTTGAGGACACCGCTGGCGCCTTGGGGAGGTTGAAGAAGGCGCGGAGGAGAGGATGATGGTGGATGATGAATGATTGTGATGCACGAGTCCATTCATCCACACGTCGCATGGGCACTGCACACAGTCCCCACCTCCCAGGGTCGCGGTGGGACAGCCGGAGTGTCCGTGAGGGTTTCGGTGTCTGCGAGAGGAACTGAAGTGGGCTGGGGTGCAGGCGTTTTTCTGGACCGGCCCAAGACACCAGCCCATCCACGTCCACCGGTCGTGTGGGAAGCGGCGGGGCACAGTCTGTGCTGTAGGCAATACCAAGGATCTTCCAGGGCCCATGCTGGTGCACCTCCATCTGCACAGCACAAGTGTAGTGTCCTGATCTGTGCACGCGTCCCATGCCTCACAAGTGCTGTCATGAGCAGCGTCATAGAAAATGTGTCGTGACAAACTTGCCGTCGTTGTTCTGAGCCGGAACTCAATGGGTGAATATGTCAGGCAAACAGAGGTATTTGCAGACTGTACCAAGAACATGCTTGATGCCTTGCTACTCGGCGCAATGTGGGGCATGTGATTGTTGCAGAAAGTGCTTTGCGGGAAATGTGCCGCACGCGGTGGGAAATATGAAACGCATTGTGGAAAATGCAGTTGGGGTTGTAGAGAACACAAACCGTTGCCGGAGAAAAGGTGACGATCGTTTTAGGTAACGAAATACGCTTTGTGGAAAGCATGGTACTTTGTGGAAAGCATGGTACGTGCTGTAGCAAATGTGATCTGTGTGGCAGAAAATGTGGTGTGTAGTAGAAAATGCAGTACACCATATGGCATGTGTTGTAGACAATGTGATATTGCAGACAAAACAATGTGTATCGTGGAAAATGGCATGCATTTTGCAGAAAATGTGCTTGGTGTTGTAGGAAATGTGATATGTATCCGTACAAACCGACTGTTGCAGGAAATTTGATATGTGGTGTTCAACCTGTAATATGCACAACGATGGCAGAAAACATGATGCGTAGACAACGCAATCTGCGTTGTAGAAAACGTGATGTGCACACCACGAACCAAACATATGCCTCCCTACCCCCTCGATCAAGGCGCAAGGATTGGAGGCATGTGAGCAGCCCAACAGGGCGCCGTGATGCAGGGCTGCATAGTGCACCAGCAAGACCACTGGGAAAGGATGGTGCTGTGCTAGGAATTAGAGCACCAATGGCACTATGGGGGAATACCGCGTTCAGGTCGGCAGAGAAGCGCCAACCGTTGCGAGAGCCATTGTGCTTGGCCTCACGGTGCACTTGGGTGTCAAACAGCTTGGGATGTGGGATACGCGTTGCAAATATATAGGAGATTGGGGTTGGGAGCTAGCCAGTTTGTGTTCAATGGCATTTCCCCTCTTGCTAGTTGTCCTCATGGTCTATTGGTGCCTCGCATTTGGTTGAAGCAAGACATCGAGGGCGCTCAGTCCCATGTCTCCATTTCGGCCACCATACATGACTTGGGAGAGCAGGGCTTCACACATCGGACATCTGCATGTCATGATGTCTAAGGGGGAATCTTTGCACTGCGCGCGCTCTGCGCGCTACTTTTAGACTATGTTCCCCCCGAAGAGTCCCCAAGCGAACCCCTTGGAAACGCCCTTAGAATTAGGTGACCCAAACTGCCCCAGCTCAAGAAAGTTGCAAACTACCTTCCCTTCACATAACACACATCATGCACAACTGGAAAATCCATGAACAGCGCATTGGTCACCACCCTCAAGAACACACAACTGTTAGGGGCCCCTAGTATCTCAAAGTATGGGTCTCTAGTACGGCCAAACGCCCAAATAGTTGCACTGCGCACGCACTGCGCTTAAGGCTCCCCCTAAATTGCATATCCCACATCCCACATCCCACATCTGCTACATATTGGTGTCCTACAACCCACATCCCACATGTTTTATATAGTTGCATCACCCGTTGCACATCTACCGCCCCCCCCCCCTTGTATAAGCTACGCCAATGTACGGAATTATTACGGTCCCTACGCCCGATGTAGCTTGGACAAGGGTGTAGCTTGCGCACGACACATACAACTACTAGCACACACGTGCGCATGCGCATGGTATGAGTGCACCTTGACCTCCGCCCACATTTCCAAGTGCATGCAAACACAAGAAAGCCTTGGGAACATGAAAATTTCAGGTTCACACCCATGTTGGCACAAGCAATGAAGGATGCGAAGCCTGCAAATGTTCGGCTTGGAAACCTTTCTTGCGATTATACACCATGCGGAACAGTTGCACATTCTCACCACTTGAAGATGTGTGAACTCGATTCTTGGGAGGGGGGCACAGGGGTGTGTGACCATCTGCCCACCCTTCATGTACTCCAACACCACAAATTAGTCCCCCTTCTCTGATGGTCCCTTCATTGCAGCATCCACACGGTCACCGGTGGAACATGTGAAAATAACTAGACGCCCAAGTTCAAAAAGAGAAGATTGCATGGTGAGCTGATGCAAGAAAGGGGAATATAAAGCACAAATATTCCCAAATTCAGAGCCAAGTGGGTTGAAGTGGGCAAAGACTCACAAATGTGTCCATGGCTCCATGTAATTGGCAAACGTGACGACAAACCCATGTCTTATGTGGCCGCACTACATCTTGTACGTAATTAAAATTACGTACACAATTATTACGGTCCCTGCACATACGCGCATACTGTAGCTTTGACAAGGGCATAGCTTATACAAGGGGGGGGGGGTACATGCCATCAAATCTATATTCCACATCCCACATGGTACATGCCACATCCCATGCATACACAAACAACAAAAAAAATAAAAGACATTGAAAATCACTACCCCACAGGGACAAAAGGGGCAAGAACGGGAAAAAACAGGGAAAAAAACAAAAAACACTGTATCAGGAGACATTGGAGAGACAATTGATGCCAAAAAGTTCCAAAAAACAATGGTTCCTTTCGTGCGAAAAATTGTGTTTCCTTAGCATCATCAACATACCAATGATTGAAGCAAACTCAATCTAGTGGGTTCTCCCCAACAATCGGTCGGAATACTAGGACTCCTCCGTACCGCTTGAGACCTGGGCATCAATTGTACACCTCAACACCTTATGGCCGTCTCTCGATTTCCATACCCTTTCCCTCTACCCGTCCCTATTTGATGCATCCCTCCAAGACACAGCCTTAGACTAGAGGGCTAGTAAGCCCGCACGCCCCACCACCCATTACAGGTTTGCACACCGCTCTCTGTGTAGCCCTGCACCCATATGTGCAATTCATCGGCACCACACGAGAGAAACTGTGATCCAACAGGAGTGCGCCGAGGTACCCGAATCCGAAAGTCCCCAATCCCCCAAGTACCTGGGGGAATGGGGAAAATGGAAAAATGGGGGGGGGGGGATGAGGGAAAACGGGGCAAAAGGGGAAAACAATCATCATAAGATCATGATAACATTGGATGACCGTCCTGCACAAGCGGCAGAAAAACGCGGGAAAAAATGGGGGGAGGGAGGGAGAAAAGGAGACAAAACTATTTTCCCCAATCTCATTGCCCCATTTTCCCGGGTGCCGCAGACCTTCATTAATTAGCTCCCTTTGCATGACTAGGCATCCAGTATCCGGATGGAAAAAATGGGGGAAATCCAAAATGTCCGTGGGTATCCGGAAATTTGGGTACCCAGGAGGCTTGCAACATGGCACCTGACCAATGCTGTAGTGGGGCCACCCAAGAAAGGCATGGATTCAGTATGGCTGCACATTGTTTTGCCCAGGGTCATCAGCAAGTTTCACTGCAGGCAAAATATATGCGGAGTGAAAGAACAAAGCAGGATTGTCATGTGCAGAGCTGTAGCCTGGACGGCATTGCAGATATTCTGCGATGCGTTACACAAGCAGATGGGATTGCCCGCCGACAGGGTTTGTGGTGCTTGCGATGGTGAGTTTGGGGGGCACCTTAAGAACTGTGTCTCATGTGGCAAGCAGACCCACGAACTATGTGGTGCTGATGTGCAACACACGTTCCACAGTTCCGTGTGTGTGTGCCTAGTTTGTCAATGTCCTTTGCCGGACTCAGTGCTATAGTGGGCCCAATGTATGCGCACGGTTCATGCACACTGCACAACCACAGTTGGTGGCGCTGTTCATTGCAAGGCTTGTGCCTCTTCACCACCACCACCACCAAATTGGGCCCAGAGGCGTCTATTTCGCTAACAGTGGCAAAAGGGCAGGCCGTGGTTGAAATACATCAACGACCTCATGCACTGTGCCACTTGTCGGATGCATCCGCACCCTACTGGTTCCGCTAACTAGGCCTAGGGCACTGCCAACTTCCGCGCCTCAGCGGTGAAGAAGCATGAGCGCTTAGGTCCGCACTATATTGCATTGGCAATGTGGGTTTCCGGTGGTGAAATGACATTGGCCTTAGGGACCTTGCCGCCGCATGTACGCACTGGGTTATACAAGCCGCATGAATCGGGAAACCAGATACCCGGATGTGCAGAGTGCGTATGGCAAGCATCAGACTAAAAATTGAAAATTCTTGGTGCACTAGCAGAAGCCAGCAGGGCACAAATTGGGACACTGGGACCTATGGCAACCATTAGACTAAAAATTGAAAATTCTTGGTGCACCAACACAGGCCAGCGGAGGCAGAAATTGGGACATTGGGGCCTATGGCAAGCATCGGACTAAAAGTTGAAAATTCTTGGTGCGCCAACAGAGGCCAGCAGGGGCACAAATTGGGACGCTGCGCATATGGCAACCATCAGACTGAATCTTTCAGTGACATGGTCATGGGCGGCTTTCGCGAAGAAAAAAAAACAGTACCTAAAAAGGCCCCCCTACGGCCTCCTTCCACGGCACCCACGGCTATATATGGGTCGGTGGGCACGGGCCCAGACCATGCAGAGAGATGTTCAGCGGTGTTGGGTCACATAGTTGGAAAAACAATCAATAATGATGTCCCAACCACAACCAGGCCTCAACCGCAATACATCCAGAATTGTAAAAGTAAAAACAGTGATGTCCAGAAGACAACCAAGGCGTAACATCATTCATCTACAGTGCATGCAGAGTTGTGACAATAAGTGAACGGTAGTGGACGGGTCATATGCATGTCCAAAAGACCCTAAAACACTTGTAAAATGTATTGGCTGTCATAGTGATGTGAAAAAACATCATTTGTTGTGGAAAAAACAAAAAACACAAAAACAAGTCATTTTTTTGAAGGAAAAAAAAACATCGTTTTGGGAGTCTGGGTGTCACAGGGGTCCATGACACCCGTTTATCTCTTCCTTGAGTCCTAGTGTTCCGACCGATTGTAGGGGAGAATCTACTAGGTTGAGTGTGCTGCGATTGTTGGGATGTTGATGATGCTAAGGTTTTGTTATTTATGGATCATGTTGGTCAGCAGCAGACCTTGCACAGTACGAACCGATTGCTGCCAGTTGTTTGAACCTGAGCTTGTGCAGAATTTGGATGCGTTCATGCTAACCCTTCTGATACGTCCTTGGGAATCCCCACCCGCCCCAGAAAACTTGCAAATGTCTGCAGTTGCATACTATATGGTGAGCGTAAGGAGGATGTTGACATGGGCACTGACCGGCAGCCGTACGTCGGGTAAGAAGCACAAGCACAAGCTTTCCGGCAGCCCCAAGACACCTCCTGCACACCCCAAGCCTGCCATCGCAAAGAAGACCATCACGCACAAGACAAACCGGTTGCCCAACGTGTCGCTCGCACAGCTCGCCGAGATGCTGCGCGCACATTGCCAGCTGCAGTTGGACGATTTTGACAGCCGCTTCGATTTTACTTACACGGATGGCCAGGCTGCGAAACTGCACGGCCCCCGCGGTGGCGAGTTGTACTTGCCGCCAAAAGGCTTCAACAAGCTTGGGCTGAACGTCAAGAAGCGGTTCCCAAAATCGAATGGCAAGTGGCTCAGGAATGGCTCGCCAGACTGCTGGCCAATTGTGTACCACGGCACCCGTGCGCAGCCCTCTATCATCCGCAGCATCATCCGTGATGGCTTCAAGATTCGCGGTGGCAAGGATATCGCGCACAATGGCCAGCGGTATGGGGCAGGCATCTACTGCTCCCCTGACCCGGAGTATGCGGTTTGCTACGCACGTGAACACAAGCTTGACTTGAAGTCTGGTGACAAGTTCGTGGTGGTCTTCCAGTGTCGCGTCAAGCCTGGCGAGTACATCAAGGAGGGTGACGGCAACCCTGCGATTTGGCGCCTGCAAGATGCAACGAAGATCCGGCCGTACGCTGTGCTCCTCTCCAGTGACGAAAAGACTTGATCGCGCACCCCTTGCGGTCTCGCACACGCCTTTGCTTCGTGCAGTAGACGTCCTCCCGTTGGCAGTGGTGGGAGTGGCTACACACCCCACAGCCTTGACGATCCTCGCAAGGTGGCTTGCAGACACTGCTGCATCGACCACAACCTATACATCATGGCACTCCCCCCCCTCCCCCAAACAAATGTACATATGATAGTGGAACACCAAGAAGGGGACGCGTGCAATTGTGCAAGAACCTCTGGACTAATGGCCGGAAGTGTCAATGCGGGGACATTCAGTCGATCAATACCGACCATTGATCCCCCCCCCCCATACACAGACCTTTGTGCCGACTGGTCCCATGATTTCCCGACTCTGTGTGGCCTTGTCATCGCTGGGGATGCTCCAATACAACGCATCCAAGGCCCATAGACGTGGGGCTGGGGGTCCAGCTTTCTCTGCTGCCCTCACTGCATCCTAACATGTGGGTTGCATGACTCAGCATGGCGTCAACACATGTGCATGCCGCTGCCGAACTGTGGGTACTCCTCCGTGGCCTGCTACCAGGGCCCCTCCCGCTGCCATCTTGCCATCTTGTTGGCTCGAAGGTACTGATGATCTTTTGTTGGCCACTGGCGTGCGCGTGCCCCCCCACTGCCATGCCACACCTTTCCACACAGACCGATGGATGGGTGCCTTTTGTGGAAGAGTGGGTGCCTCCTTTGGAAGGGCGCCCCCTCTCCCCCCAGTGGATGGGCAGGGGCCGGTAAGACAGGGCGGGAACGGGCCCAAGAGGATATGCACCAGCGGGAGAGGGAAGCAGTGGTGGAGCTCCTGCACGTTTGTTGAGGACCCCCACGTGTGTTTTGGCGGGCGGATGTACATGCACCGTGTGGGCGGTGGCAGGCCAACTACTGGCAGTTGCTTGCCAACCGCACTTGACACGAGTGTCTGGCAGGTCGGGTGTGATTGCATGGTGCTGGGTGCTACGGAGTTGTACATTGGACGCAGCTGCTTCCTACTGAGCTCTGAGTACGACAGCCGCGGCGCATTGCTGAGTAGTGCGTGGTATTAGGCTGGTTCCTACCGAGATTTCGTTCCCTTTGCC
The DNA here is from genome assembly GCA_964036045.1 of Eutreptiella sp. 'Long Island Sound 2002'. Lineage (NCBI taxonomy): Eukaryota > Euglenozoa > Euglenophyceae > Eutreptiales > Eutreptiaceae > Eutreptiella > Eutreptiella sp. 'Long Island Sound 2002'. Next base: position 28,362,965 of record OZ038386.1, on the reverse strand, counting down.
GGACACTAGTGGCATGTCTGTTGCCCACTGTTGTCGGTCAACTGCCAACTTGCCAACTGCTGGTGCAGTCCCCTACGGTGTAGTTTGCCCTGAATTACTTGTAAATTTGGTCGTGCGGTGAACTTCGGTTTACAAGGTACGCTTGTTGGCCCGTGGTTGGGCCGCTTTGTTGCACTGCTCTCGGCCTGCGGCCAGAACAAAGCCCGAAGAGTTGAGGAGAGATGTGTGGTCAGGCAATAGCGGTTCGTGCTCCTCAGAAGGGGGATGGGAGGCAGGGAACATTGGTTGGCTGTTCCCTGGCAATCTACTGGACAGCCCAGCGGTCCAATGAGGTTTGGGCGATGGCTTCTGTGTTGGCAGTGTCGTGTGATGCTGATGGCAGGCAACAATTGGGAAAGCAATGGCCGTTGGGGAATCAACTAACGAGCTGCTGCTGCTTGACCATCCCTTTCTTGCAGATCCATGGAACTTGAAGGTGCCAAGCAACCGTCTACCTGGCGTCCAAGCAACAACATGGAAAATCAAACAGTCACAATGCTGTGTTGGTGGAATCCAATCTTCACTAGTTGAGTTATGGCAATACGCAGGAAATACTGCGACAAGCCACCAAAAAGAGATCCAGAATTATTGGTGATGACGAAAACGAAAGTGGAGTGTACGGTCTTCCTAGTGGAGCCGCCAACAAAGAAGAAGCCACCCATGAAACCACCCTTGCAATTACTTGGAGAGCGTAGGCGGCAACACTGCATGACCCGTAGGCAGCAAATAAGGTCGTGCACAGTGAACGGCATGGCATGCCCCAAAGAACATGCATTGTACCGTCCACACCCACGAGCGGTGGGCTGGTCATACCCTCTGGAGTGGATTCAAAGAAACCAGTTGACTGCAACCGGGTCGCGCAGGATTGCAATGGGATGCCACCCCTTGGGGCCATGGGTTTGCAACAATCTGTGATGTCCCACAGATGGGCTGCCCAAAGGCAGGCACCATAGAGAGAGGGTGTCAGCCTGTAGTCACGTCTGGCCGGGCACCTTTCTGAAGGGCGCGCAAATGTTGGGGAAGTATCAGACGCGGTGCGCGCGCGGTGCACACGCGGTGCACACGCGGTGCGTACACTGAGGTTGTTGTGTGGACCGTTTCAGAGGCTACGTGCTGTTGGTGAGCTATGCTTTTGCCCAAAACTGCACCTGCGCCCTTGGGCAGTGTGGCGACATGCAAAATAGGGATTGATGTGCAACAATTTGTCATCTTGCAGCCTGTTGCTGCACTGGTTGCATGTGATCTCGCCCAAGGGGGCCCTCACTGCCATAACTCTTCCCAGCAACTTCCACCAAGGAACAGTATGTACAAGGGCTTCAAAGGTAGGCCATTTCCTGGAGCATTTGTTCAAATACCTGACGCGGTACACACGCGGTGCGTGTGCGATGCATGAACTCCCTGGTTCTACGAGAGGGACCAGCATGAAGTAGAGGCAGATTGTCAGGCACCAGGCATGGGAGGCAAGGGGGGAGAGATGAATCTCGTTCTGCCACAGACAGTTGGCCATTGGCATTGTGAGCGGTCACCAGATCAATGGATCTCAAGCCAGAGATGCATTTGATGGGAAGGGACCTCAGAGGCGGCCCCAGAAGCTGTTAGAAAGGCGGTTGGAGGAGGTTGCCAAAGCGGTTGGGGACGGTTACAGTCAGTTACAAATGCCATTACAGCTGGCACTTGTTGTCGAGGAGACAGTGGCTGGGCACAGGCTGGGCGCTCTGGAGGGGGGGGCAGGGGCTAACTTCTAGCTAGCGTTACTTCGGGGGGGCTAACTGAAGCGGAGACGACACCACAAGGAACACTGGCCGCCACAGCCGTCAGAAAGCATTGACCCAACGCAGCACGCCAAGGGACGAACGGGTGACTGCCCAGGCCCCCGTAAAGAAACTGCAACCCGATGAAATGTCACGCAAGGGGTTACCCCCCTTTCCAATGCATCCCTGCCTGATATGGGGCATGCACTGCGGGCTGTGGTGCGCAGGGGGGCAGTGCTTGGCTGGCGCTGCGCTGCCAGAGGCCCTTGCCGACCTGCGTTGCTTTGTGCGGGCCATGCGTGTCCAAATGGGGGGGGCAGCGGCACTCATTTCTGCCTTGCCTCAAGATGCTTTGGTGTCAGTGCTGTGCCCAGCCCGAGGGGGACCAGGGGAGGGGGGCTGGGGGCGCAGTCCGACCCGCCGAGCGCTGCGTTGGGGGGTCGCCGTCGCTGTTCTTCAGACATGTCGCTGACAAATGACGACCGCGGCCCACGTGGCCCGACGCTGGAGGGCACCGCGGCTTTGCTTGCAGGTCCCCACACCGCCGGATACTACTGCCCTGAAGCCCTGGAGCCTCTGGTGTGTGCCCTGCCGCCGGCTGCTGGGACGGCATTGGGGGGCTTCCCCGTGGCCCTGCAAACTTGTTGCCTGGGGCGCGCGCAGGCCACACGGCTACACACGCCGGATGGACAAACGCCATCGGAGCGTGGAGGAGGTGCTCTGACACATTGCAAAGTATACAGATTTGCCTGGCGTTGGAAAACTCTGGCTCGGAGCTATGGACGGTTGGGCTCTTAGGCCGTGTTGTTGAATTGAAGTGTGGTGTTGGTGTTGTTTTGCCTATGCATGCGTTCCTGCTGTGAGGCGTTTTGTGGGGGCACGTGATGGGATTTGAAGCCTCGCGCGTGGGGCGCATGAGGGCCAAAGAATACCTCCAGGGCCCTGGAACCGCGGCGCACCGCTGCCCCCCCCCCCCCCCCAACATGCCCCACATGTACATACCTGATTCACTCTGATACTGTTGCAATGGAAATGATGATTGTGCCCCCATGCCCCACTGGACTGGCGGGTTGCACTGGCCTGTACGCCATCGACAGGGCTTTCTCAAGTGGCGGGTGCCGAAGGTCCCACAGGGCCTGGTTTTGGTCTCACGCGCTCTGCGCAGGACCGCACCGGAGACGTAGGTCGCAGTGGTGGAAGGCGGAGGCGATGGCAGGGCGCACTCATAGTGTCTTCGGAGCACGCTCCAAAGGGAGTGGATGGGGGCCATCGGTTCTCCGGGGGAGGCGTGATACCTGCAACCGATGGGGCCCAGGAGGGGAGGGCGGGGGGGGAGGGGCCTGTGTGGGGCTGCCGGCCATCCTGTCAAACTGTGGTCCGTCCACACTTCTGTTGTCTGCAGGACGTGGACCGGTCATCCAAATCCTATGCCAGTGCCATGTTCGCAGGTGCTGCGCACAGCCTCCACTCCTTTGCCCACACCCCTTGGCCCGTGTCGTGCAATGTTGTGATGCTCCCGTGTCCGATTCTGAATCCCCACTTACCCAAACCTGGACACTGCCTCTGCGCGTGCGGTCGTTGTGAGGGTGGCTATCGTGCGCTCTGGGACCGCATCGTCTGTTGCCGGCGCACGTGCAACTGCACGTGATGCCGAGTGTCACTCTTCAGAGGGCGGGCCGGCGGCGCCCTCCAACCGCTGTCGGTTACCGTCCAACTGCCGTCTGCTACCCTCCAACCGCCGTTGGTTGCTCTGCAACTGCCGTCTAATTGGGCGCCTGAACACAGTGTGCCGCCTGCTGGCCTGTGTACCCCCTACATCACCCCGTTGTGGCCCGCCACAAGGGACACCACGAGAAGTAAGCTGCTGGTCATCCACGCGGATGCTGGGCTCCTATCAACAACGTGTCAGCCTCTCCGGCGGTGGGGGCCCTCGCCAGACCAAACAGCCGTGATCAGTTGCCATCACCTGTGCCCAGGGAAGGGCAGGGCTCGCCTCCGTCCCCTGACGAATGGCTCGCTTTTCAACGCAGGCCTGGCCTTCGTTGTGACGGTCATCGTTGCGTTGCTCGCTCTGTTCGGGAGCAGGCTCAAGGCAGCGGCCGCGGCAGACTCACTGCACGTCCACCCGTCGACCATGCGTCCGTCGCTGCCGTTTGCCCGGGGACCTCGGGCAGGTTTGTACGTGCCCTCGTCTGTCGTGCTCCGCGGTTGCCTTCGTCCTGTGCCACGGATTGGCGTCCATTTGTGCCGGGCTGGCCATACAGTGACGCCATACGCCCAGGCCGTGCAAGGCGTGCCCGGCTTGCCCTACCACATGTCGCAGGCACATCCCGCACCTCCATCTACGCGACGACGCCATCTGCCAATGTAGAAACACCCGACTCCGAACCACTGCCGACGTCGTATGCGGTCGCGGCTCCCGAACGCCAGGGTCAGAAAATTGACGACGTATGCACTGCGGAGTTGAGTGGGACATCCATGCTTCCCTTTGTTGGCCCCCTTTCTGGGCCCCCTTTCTGGTGTCAGACCCCTCATCCACCCCCACAAAATCTGCAAAAACACGATGGGACCGCAGAGCGGCAATCAGGCGCACACAATGCCATTGCAGCTGTCTTTCTGGAGCAACCTGGAGATTAGTGCTGTCCGCCTCTACACCCAGCCGTCGAGAATTTATCCTGAAACCCCCCGCACAAGTTCCACATCAGGGGGCTTATGTCGCAAAACTCCAGATAGCCACATTCAGGCTGCTCAGCATCAAGGGTATGTGGCGCAACGGATAGCGCGTCGGACCTCGGATCCGACGGTTGCAGGTTCGAATCCTGTTATACTCAATCATGCAAATTGTTGTCTGCTGATCTGGTTGGTCATCAGGTTTAGTTTCACGAGTCCTGTTCAGGTGCCATCGCAACACACAGGAGTGGCAAGACGAGAGGGGTAAAAGTTCACAATTTCGTGTGTCAGCGGTGGGCTGCAGCTGCCCTGTTGTGGCGCTGGGGTGAAGCACCGGGCGTTCGATTCCCCCTGAGGGTATAGTTTCAATTCCTCTCAGGTGCACCCTGGCAACGGCCCAACCCATCCCCCCCGCTTTGCCCGGATCCCCAAACTGCACGCACGCACAGAGGCGCGCAAACGAGTGACACACGCAGAGCAGCGGGTCGTTAGAGCGTTTCGCGTTCCCGGCGGCAGTCACCACAAAAGCGATCACCCTTTGGGGCCTTCTTCCTCTCATCCAACTTCAACCAACCCCATTCCCCCCTTCAACCAACCCAAACCCAGGGTGCAGTTCTGGGCCAACCCAAGGCCCAGGGTGCAGTTCTGGGTTCCAGCGTGTGTGGGTATGGGATGTCCCCCTTTTCCCATAACCTACAAAATGTCATTGAGGCCGAATGGCTTTTTGAAAAGGCAACTCCGATCGCGGTTCCTCCTTCTCCTGGGATGCAACCCAACCCCGTTGGAGTTCCACTTGACGGAGGCCAGCAAGGAGCTTCATGCACACGCAAGAAAGAGGTTGCAAGGGGCGCAGCTTCAGGGCTTTTGTTGCGCATCATTTAATGTGCGGCTCAAATGACGAAGCCGCATCAAGCTTCAACCAGGGACTGTGTTTGCTCCCCTTTGGGATATTCAGCTCAGACACAGACATGCTGGTTGTGTGGCTTCTCCTTGTGTGAACCAACCCAACACCCAAAAGGGATTGCAAGGACCAAAGAGAGGATTTGGGGGGGGGGCTTGGGTTTTGGGGGCACAAGAGCAGTGGAAATGCACTCCCGGGAACAGCACCGACATCTTTGCACTCACCAAACGTCTGTTGTCTCACCTAAATAAATATATGTCACCATTTCCAACAGTGGCTACAGCTCGTCATTCAGCTGAAAACCAGACATTGTTAGCAGAAGAAAATGAAATTGTTTTTGGGCAGTTTGGGGTTAAGCAGTAACATACCTGGTTGGGCAGTGGTTGTGATCATGTAGGCAATCCTGCTACTGGGCTGCCGTAACCTGCACTTCTTACAGTGGCTGAGTAGTGTTGGTCCCCAATGGGGGTCAATACACAGCTGACTTTTTGGTAGTGGTGGGAAGATGCGCTTGCGCGTCAACCCACCATCACATCATTCGTGTGTTAATCTCGCAAAGACTCACTGTCCCTGGCGCACTGTTCCTTACTACTACTACCTCCAGTGGTGCAGTGGACTGACAATGCGATAGACTGACTGCGGCTACTGGCCGCATTCTCGTACTTGCGACCCGCGCACAGCCGTCCAGACGAGTGCAAAGGGAATGCCCTGCCAGCCCTCGACAGTTCTGACCGGACCGCTGTCAGCCACTGCAGGCCGTCCTCAGGGACTGCCGCGCAGAGTAGCGCTGTGGCCGCATGGAAAGGGCGCGCTCAGGCGCCTGTTTCGTGTTTGTTGTTGTATCTTCTGTGCCACGGCCTGAGTGGCGTGCAATATCCCACCGGAAGTGATGTGCAGCAGGTGCCTTCCTTGTCTGTTCAACCGGCGCTTGCCAGACGCCAGTGACCAGACTTGCCACTGGCGTCTGCCAAGCCAGCCACAGCCACAGCCACAGCGAATCACGCCGACAAAGCCACCGGAACACACGACTTGGGGCAGAGAAACAACAAAACAGTGCGCCACCCGCGGACATGAGCCACAACAACAGTGCCCAGCCATGAGCACGACACTCTGTGGGCGAGAGCGTCTCCACACCGGCCGCACAGGTCTCACCAGACGTCCTCTGGTCGCGACAACCCCTGCGGCCCAGAGATCTTCACGTTCCTGGGGTCTCGTTGGGTTGTCTCCGGGGGGCCTACTGGTGTGCGGGCACGCACAGAGGCCGCACCGGAGCCCGCCTCGACATCCCAGGGACGCACATGGCCATGTGCCTTCCCCCGGATGTGGACCAGGGGTACTCAGGCAGAGAGCTCTGTGCCCTGTGCACAACCAAGCGGGTCCTGGCCATGCACCGGATGCAACAGGTTCCTACTGAGTTCTGGATGTGGGTGAGGCAAGTATTACCGGGTGGCACACAGCACAGGGCCGATTCCTAACGAGACCCAAATTCCCTGTCGGACGCTCGTGGAACGTCTGGTCATGACACGTCCGCAGTGGTTTCGCCGGTGAGAGCGCAATGGTTCTGCCGTTGGTCACACAATTGCAGTGCTCTGCCCCGCGCTGACAGCCCTCGCGGTCAGTCTCTCTCGGCGGGAGAGGGCCCTGTGGTGGCCACACGAGGCACGAAGCTGCCCACCCTCCGGCTCCGTTGGAACAGCATCCGTTCGCCGTTCTCTGCTCCGTCCGACCGGACGAGAATGGCCCGGCGCAGGTCCCGGAATCCGCTGCGTTTCTGTCCTCAGATTGGGCTGTTCCCCGGGCAGATGCCCGTTGCCCCGAAGCCCCAGCCTGAGCCTGAGGAACCGAACTGGCCCTTCCTTCTGGGCAGAGGTGTGGCAGTGCTCGACCGAAGGGGCGGGCTGGCCCGCCAGCCTCGCGGAGGGTTGCCGTTCCCAGGCCTCACATACCCCGTGCGAAGGTGTGGCTTGGGGCGGTGCAATGGTGGCATGAGTGCCTTCAGGGCCACGGAAATGGGGTTCTCTTCGTTTATGGCGCCCAATCGCAGCCAACGCAGGTGTCCATCACCAGTACCCCCCCTCCCTATATAAGCTACGCCCTTGTCCAAGCTACAGTAGGCGTAGGGGCCGTATTAATTTGGGACCTAATTTTAATTCGGTATCAAACGTAGTGCAGCCACATAAGACATGGGTTTCGTGACGGATTTGCCAGTTACATGGAGTCATGGACACATTTGTTGTGAGTGTTTGCCCACTTGAACCCACATAGCTCTGATTTTGGGGATATTTGTGCATTATATTCCCCTTTCTTGCACCAGCTCACCATGCAATCTTCTCTTTTTGAACCTGGGCGCCCGGTGTCGGTAGTTATATGTGTCGCGCGCAAGCTACGCCCGTGTCCAAGCTACAGTAGGCGTAGGGACCGTACCAATTCGGGACTTTGGCGTAGCTTATACAAGGGGGGGGGGTGGTACGCAGCCAGTGTTCCAAAGCCAGGGCGCAGAGTGGGCCAGAATGGCAGTGCCCGAGCCCCAGAGTGGGCTGCTGTGTGGTGATGCTGGGGCTGCAATGGGGGCCACGGGTTGGCGGTCCGAGGCACCGGGTCGGCCATCGTGGCGGTGCCTGAGGCACCCCGGTCGCCCAGGCTTGGCGACCCGAGGCAGGGTGCCCCATCAACACCCCAGGATAGGCCCCGGTGCCGTTGTCGTTGTCCCAATCGGGTCCCCCGCTCCCCCTCCCACGCAGGATTGTGGCCCAGTGTGCCGTGCGTTCTGGTGCTTTGTTTGTTGGGCTCCAGACGTGCCCCTTCTCTGTTTATTTGTAGTTTTGGACGTGCTGATGCAGGATTACCCCAACTTCTTTGTCGCAAAGCCGAGATTTGACATTTACCACGACGACATCGAACTCCGTGACGATTCCACTATCATTCTGAAGGGGTTGCCAGCGTACAAATTGGTGTTCCAGGTTCGACACAGCGCTGGCTAAACCCGATGGTCTCGTGGCATTCCCTGCCAATCTTTTGTGGTGCAGCCATTCACTTGTGCTGAGATTCCGGAAGTTGGGCTGTGGGAAATGGGATACGTTTTTTTCTCCGATTCGAATATGCCAAGAAACTGCCAATGTGAATGGCTTGCTTTGGCCCAATCATCGCTGGTTGGACCGCACACCTTCTTGGGTTTTGGGCTCAGATCAAGATCCCTATCTGTTGTATCAGCTTGACCCCCCCCTCCCCAAATTTAGTACCCCCCCCAAATTTAGTACCCCCCCCAAAATTTAGTACCCCCCCCAAATTTAGTACCCCCCCAAATTTAGTACCCCTGCAAATTTAGTCCCCCCCCCCAAATTTAGTACCCCCCCCAAATTTAATACCCCCCCAAATTTAGTACCCCCCCAAATTTAGTACCCCTGGCCTTGTTGAGCAATCTGCCAAAATTAGTACCCCCCTGAGCCTCCCAAGCAAACGGAACATGAACAAATCGAGGGTACACTTTTTAGAGCTGCAAGCGTCACTTGAAGAATGAAGTCAGTTTCATTTGCCTCTTTGTATCGGAAGCACCAGCAGAGGCATGGGCCACGGCTGCAGAAGATGCTGCCTTAGCTCCATCCGCCCCTGCCCCCAGCCAACAGAAAGGAAAGCTGAATGAAATGTGAAAATTACACGTGGCACGCACCTCCCAAGTGTATTAACCCCCCCGTCTTTATTGAGCATCCTGCCGAGTTTAGTACCCCGGGATACTAAATTTGGGGGGGGGTTATCTTCTGATACCACCAGCAATGCTGGATAACAGATTAAATGAATGTCTCGGTGGAGTCATGTGGCTGGCTGAGTCCGTTGACACGAGCCGCCCTGCCATTGCTCTACCGCTGCTATTGCTGTACCGGCATGCGTGGCTCACCCTTTGGGATCTTCTTCAGTGCAAACTTCCTCTCATCCAACCGAACTCCAACCTCCCCCAACCCCAAACCCCCGTAAAAACGGATTCCCCTCTTGGCCGCCGCTATAGATTTGCGCTGCTGCCATTCACTTGTGCTGAGATCCCGGAAGTCATCGATTTCCAAAACAGTGGGTTCCGTTCTCGTCTCGGAGCAGCCCGGCGAAACCACATCAGAGTATTGCATGTGGATGGCTTGGTGGCCCCGATCGACGCTTCAAGCGCGGCTTTGTGCCCACTGCGCCGGACCGCCCCATTTCTTCGTCACGCCCTGTTCTGGGGGCGGCTCCAGTGCGCGCGCGGCCGGTTCCGTTATTTGTGCAGGTGCTCCGTCGCGTGCCGCTCGCCGTGGGCGTCCTGCCGGAGGTGACGGCGCGATACACCGTGGACACCGGGATGCGGGCCGTCAAGGTGTGCGATGCCGCGAGGGGGAGACGCTGGTGGGTCCGTCACAGCGCTCGCAGTGGCTTGAGTATGTGCACTGGGCCATGGCGCAGTGAGGGCCCCCCTTGACCCCCCCCCCCCCCCCAATGCAGTGCTTGACTCTTGACCCTGGGCCAATGGAACATTTGCCGGCCAGTCGAACACGCAACGTACTGAGATGGCGATGAAGGCGATGTGAAGGCGGGCGCGGCTGGAGCTCAGTGGCGGGTCCACACCTGGCCTTTTGAGGCCCAAGGGGGGGGTGGCGCAGGCCTGAATGAGATTTTCTTTGGCAACCCCCCCCCCCCCCCGACCAAAGTGACATCGCGGGAAAAAACGGGTTTTAGAAGAGGGAAAACCTGATGGGGCCATTTTTGGTGCACAAATTTGTGGGTCCCAGACCCCCCCCCCCCCCTGCCCCCCCCCCTCCCCCACACACACGCAGCAAGGCCAAGCAATGCACAGAGAGAGTTGTGGCGATGACCAGGTGCCTGTGACACGGGGGTATATGCGAGAGCCCTGTATCCGTTGCTTAATGCCCCCTGCCCCCCCCCCCCTCCCCCACACACACGCAGCAAGGCCAAGCAATGCACAGAGAGAGTTGTGGCGATGACCAGGTGCCTGTGACACGGGGGTATATGCGAGAGCCCTGTATCCGTTGCTTAATGCCCCCTGCCCCCCCACACACAACACCCCCTTCCAATGGAGGCTGGGCGGTCGGCGCGAAGGTGCGCGCAAGGCCCACGGGCACAGCGCGGCGAGGTGGAGTGACTGGGCCTCACGCCCCCGGCAATGCGGCGAGGCATGTGATGGACGACCGGGACGTGAAGGAGAATGGCAGCCACAACCGTAAAACGACCCCCGCAACCACCAGCACAGACCCCAGTGCGCCATCTACTGGGCCCCGCTGCCGCGGAAACGACACCACACGGAACACCGGCCGCAACGGCCGTCAGATAGCACTGGCCGGACGCAGCACGCGAACGGACGAGCGGGTGACTGTCCAGGGCCCCGTAAAGAAACCGCAACCCGACGGAATGTCACACGGGGGGTCGGCCGGGGCTGTCCATCCCCCCCCCCCCCCGCCGCCTCCCGGGGTCAGTCAGCTCCGGCCCTGCAGCCACCGCACCCTCGGTGGCGCAGGATCACGCGACCCCTGCGGCGCGCCGGATGCCGATCAGGGACGCCGCAACCGCGTTCCGGAACGCCGGGGGAAGGGGGGGGCGTGCGATTGCTGGGGGGCTTGGGTTGAATGTGGGGGAGGGGGGTCTGCCGTACGGGCCGAGCAGGGGAGACTGCCACTGGACGTGCAAAGAAGGGGGGGGGCTCCACCCACAGGGCCAGGGGCGGGGGGTCCAGCACTTCGCCGATGTATCGTCAGCTGAAGGGATGCAACACCACACATACATACCGGTACAAGTGTATACCCCCCCCCCAACCCATACACACGTGATCCCACAGAAGGTTCCACAGGCATGAAGCACACACACACGCACACACACCCACGCGCGGGCGCGGGCGCATACGGTGCCGGCATGCGCGCGCACACACACGCACACACACACACACACACACACACACACACACACACACACACACACACACACACACACACACACACGCACACGCACGCGCACGCGCGCGCACACCGCAGATGGGGGTTGGGCTCCTTACCACATCGTGCCACACATGTCACGCCTCCGTAGGTGCGTTGGAACATGAAGTTTAATCCCCACAGCCGCCACCCCATGTTCTTGGATGGCATCTCCGTCTACAAAGTGGGCAGGTGTGCCACAGGGAAGCCGGGCGTGGGAACAAGAAGTGTCGCCGACTGTGCCATCAAAGCCGGTCGTCTACTGTGCAGGACACTGGTCTCCAGAGCTGGAATGGATGCGGGCACCTCCCCTTTGTTGGGGGGGGACAACCCAACAGCCACAATGGGATGCAGGGAGCGACATGCTACCCCCCTGGCGCCGCACACCAGAAGCAGTGAGCATGCCAGCAGAAAAAGAAAGAGCCCGAAACTGGGAGGAACGCATGCAGCAAAACAGCTGGGCACAAGGCCGCCCTACACACGGCAGCGAGACGAGCCTCAACAGGACACACAACAAGACACAAGGGAACCATGAGGTGCGAGCACTGCAGCAACCACCAAATGCAGCACACGCCGAGCGAGCCATCAGCAAACACCCCCCTCCCTCTACAAGGTGCCCACGTACTCCACAGGGGCGGGGGCTGCGCCCCGCGCGCCGGGAGGTGCCTGCCACGGGGGTGGCAACAGGGCCGTGAACAGCCAACCGCGCACGGGGCAGTCCACGTTGTATGGAGATGTGAAATCCTCGTACGGGGGGGCAGGCGGGTGGGACAGGAGAGGGTGCGCGACATGGGCACCCAGCAGCGCCACCAGACAGGGGGAGGAGCAACACAGACACACAAAACGCGGGAGCCACACCAAGGGGGACAAGGGCGGGCACACCAGACAAGGAGGAGGGGCACAACAAGGCAGGAGAGGCTACAAGAACGGCGGGAACAGGGAACCAGAATGGAGCAAATGGTGGAGCGTGCGCATGGGAGGCAGCGACAATAAAGGGGATGGCTTGGCCAGCCAGCCCCGTCGCTACTGGGTGCCAGGGCAACCCCTGCTTAACCGGCATCAGGTGGGGGGTGTCTCCCGCAGCCCAGATGGGCTGTTTGCGCAACAGGAGCGGGAGCCCATCAGGGGCAGACCAACCGTGAGGGGGAAAGGGACATATGGTGGACGGCCCGGACAGCCCGTGGAGGAACAGGGCACCTGGGCCTCACAGAAACACAGCGAGGCAGGCTATGGACGGCCTGTGGACAGAGGTGTGTGGACAGCAAAAACAGTCAAACGACCCCCACAACAACCAGCACAACCTCAATACGCCAACTATTGGGCGCCGCTGACGCGCAAACGGCACACCGTGCCACATTCAGCACAGCCCCAGAACACCAACCACTGGGCTCCGCGAACGCGGAAACGACACCAGCAGGAGCACCGGCCGCAGCAGCCGACAGAAAGCAGCGACCCGACGCAACATGCGAAGGGAAGAGCGGGTGACTGTCCAGGGCCCCGTAAAGGAACAACAACCACACGAAATGTCACACGGGGGTGGACTGCTTTGCTTTGCTGGGGAGCGGAGGTCACACATCGCAGGCCTCGATCACCTTCATAGACCTGCTGCAGCACGGGGCTCGGATCCGCAATGGTGAGGTTCTCTCCCGTACGCCTTTGGGGGGGGGGGGCTGATGGGGGTGGCATCCTTGTGCCTTGTGGGCACCGTGGGGGCCGATGCCGAATCCGAGATCTTGAACGCGTATGCGCTGACAAAGGCGACACGCGGTGGATTGTACGGGGGGAGAAGTTCTGTGTCACAAATTCTGTGCGACATTCCTGTGCGCAATTTGTTCGGTGTTTTGAAGGATTTGCACGGGAGTACGTTAGGCTGTGCCTGTGCTCACTTGTACCGTGCCACAGGATTTGGCCAATGATGATTGGTTTCCTGTGGAAGTCGCAGAAGTGCTGCAGTGGTCTTGCCTCAATTGTAGTGCTCCAGTGGCATTCGATGGGGTGCAGACACAAGTGCTGGTCGATGCACCAGGAAAGCCCTCCACGACATAACAGCAACCGTCCCCTGTTTCTCACGAGCAACTTTTGCCAGCCCCGCATGATCTGTTCGCCCTTCTTTGAGAAATGGCACGGGTTTTGTCGCGCCAGAATTTGTGGATTCGCCCCCCCCCCCCCCCCCGGACACGGAATCACTTGATTCCGTGTCACTTCAACACCCCTCCTTTCTCGCTCTTCTTGGACACACACCACACCTACTGTTTGCTCCCTGTATTACATCTGCTGTAGTCTGACTGATAGCCCCTGACTGTAAGTGACTGTCTGACTAGACGTAGTCGGACATGATATTCCTGTCTTTCTGTCTTTGACACAGAATGTGTCCTGAGGGCTAACCAGGTTGGGCATAGAGAATAAAGATGCACTATGCCTTGCTGTGGAGTGCATTGCTTCAACCGGCAGTCTTGCTGTACTGCCTGTCTGTTTTCCTACAATTCAATCCTCTCAAATTAATTAGGTCTCACCCCCCCGGACACGGAATCCCCCCCCCCCCCCTCGGGTAGGGACACTGGGAAGCTTTTGCACACTTGGGTCCCCTTGCTGCTGCAGAGATGGGCAGGTCTATGAGCATCGCCTGCAGTACGTCACGTCCAGCCTCATCAAGTACGTCCAAGTCGTTCCGGTACGTTGCGCTGCTGCTCCGGAGACCCAAGCCCCGTCTGATTGTGGGTCTTGTCTTGCGCTTTGGCGTGCACGACAACTGCGGATAGGGCGGTGCCCCAGCGGCGGGGCGGGTGCTGTCGAGGAGCCGGGGGGGGGGGGGGGGGTCACGGTTTCCTAACGTATGCGAACTCAGCAATTGTTGACAGGTGGGTCCAATGGCAGATGCATAGCGACGGTCAGCGACGTATCGCTGCACTCTATTGCTTCTTGTGCCCGACAGTGGCCAGTCCACTGGCATCGATATGTCTCTCTTTTGACAGAAAGGTGCCTATGTTCTTGTAGGCCACTGACCAGCCAAATTCCTTTCTGCGCTTTGTGCTGACTGCCGCCTGTGCACACGTGCAATAACTCAGCATTCCTCAGGGGGTCTGTGCACGGCGGCGGCGGGGGGGGGGGCGCCAGGCCATCGGTTGCCCTCAACGCGGCGTTGTGGACGGTGTGGCACACGGCCGCCGCTGGCGGCGGGTGGACGGTGCCGGTGTTGTCTGCCCATTTTTGAAGCGAACCTCGTGGCCAAAGGGGTACCCTGGCCCGGCCCCGCGGCGCAGCGATGCGGCCGGTTTGACCCCTGCATTCGCGAACGGGTCGACGGTGGGGACTGCCACGTCCCATCCACAGGGCATCCCCAAGGGATGCATTGGAATGGCTGTGCACCATCAGAGGAGGGGGGGTTACTCCCCGTGGACCCCCCCACCCCCAAGACCAAAGTGACCATTGTCGGAAAACACGAAATTTAATATTGGGAAAATCCGGTCAAGCCATTTTTGGTACACAAAGTTTTGGGCCCCAGACCCCCCCCCCCCCTTTCTCTTCTAATACACCTCTGCCCCCCCCCCCCCCCCCCGGAAGCAAGCCGGAAGCAAGCATAGCAGGAGTCGGAGAGGTCTTGGTGCAAGCATTAACGCAAGTATGCAGAAGCTTGAAACGCAAGGATGTGGAATGGAGGAAGAAAGGGAACCCGAAGAGGGTGTGGTGGATAGATAGTGTGGAGGAGTTCATGCAGCCGGTCCGATATGAGGAGGAATTGATAGCGCAATGCAAAGCTTCGGCGGAAGTGGGAGATTTCGTGGCAATGTACCCAAGCATGGATCAAGAGTACGTCTCCACAAACGTGTTGGAGGCAATTGAGGAGGCTTGGGACTGGGAAGAACAAATTGCAAAGGAGGACAAGGATGGGGAAGTGGAGGAAGAACTACGGGTCGGAAAAGACGGTTGGAGGCTTGGACGGAAGGGAGAGGAACCCCAAGCCGACAGCTGGAGCAAGAGAGAAGTGAAGGAGATGGTTCAGTGGGTATTAAACAACGGATATGTCAAGCAAGGGGGTGTGGTGTACAAGCAAAAGAAAGGTCTCGGCATGGGACTGAAATGTGCCGTCTTCTTGGCGAACCTGGCGTGTTACGGGACGGAGAAAAGGTTCGCAGAAGAAGAAGGAAGGAGGCCGGAGCAAGTAGAACACAACTATCGCTTTGTGGATGATATGTTTTCCTTGACCGGCGTCGTCCCTGGGGAGGAAGCATACAAACTCAAAAGGACGGTCCGAAGAGCCGCTGATGGAGGCCACCTTGTCTTCTTGGGGGCTGACTTGTGGTGGAGAGAGGATGAGAAACGGCGCATCAAGTTTGAAACCGGAGTGCATTGGAGAGAGAAGGACTATCCCATAAAAATAAGGCGATATCCGGTGAGGGATAGCATGATCTTGGACGCCCAAAGGTTGGGAGTATTGACAGGGCAATGCATCAGAGCATTGAGGTTGTGCTCAGTTTTGCGATTATTCAAGGAGGCGATCCAAACCATCACCAAAACGGCCACACAGCGAGGTTATGGGACACATGAGCAAAAGAAACAATGGGGCAAGTTCTTGCGAGTGTGGTGGGGTGGACAAGACATCACCATGGGGGAGATGCACGTTTGGTTTGGACGGATGCAACGGTGGGTAAGGAAGGAGATCTCAAATGAAGAGAGGAGAAAGAAGAGATGTTGGTATGGGTGGCGGTGTCGGAGAAAGAGCTGCCCGTTTGAGCACACACCACAGCCACCGAAAGTGTGGACACCGCCGGAAGGTGGGGTGGAACCCCAAAGGAGGGAAGCCAAAAATGCGCAGCCACAAGGGGTGAGAACAACCGAGAACGTCGGAGAGGAAGAGGAGATGAGGAACTTTGGTGTTTGGCGGGAGACGGTGGTGGTCGTGGACTTGAGGGAACCATCGATGGTGCCGCCAACGCAAAGCGACAACCGCAAAGTTGAGTGCGCCGAGACCACGGAGGCTGCAACCACCAACAAAAGCCTGACAAATGATGTGGAGAGACAACAAAAGGAAGAACAAGCGAAGCAGCAGGAGAGGGAGAACCCCAACGAGAAGGGAACAAAAGAAGTGGAGGACAGTGACATTGACAGTGACATATCAATCTTGAGATGGCTGCAGGGCTTGAAGACAAGGGGCGACGGAGGACAAATGAAGGGTCACAAGGACTTGCGGCCGGAGGGGGTGGAAGATGAGGCGACCGCGGAGCGACAAAGGCAAGAGAGAAAGAGCCACACTGAAGACCACAGAGGGCCTCGTCCACCACCACAAGTGGGGCTAGAGGTGGGGGAAAAGGAGGAGAAGGAAGAAGACCACATGCAAAAGGAGAAGAGCGAAATCGAAAGCCACAAGGAACAATATCCACCGCAGCGGCAAGAGGATGAGCAGCAAGGTGAAGAGAGCGGAAGACGCGGAGAAGATAGTGACACCGACAGTGACATATCAGCCTTGAGATGGTTGCAAGGGCTAAGGAAAGAGGGAGCGGGAGGCCAAAGCCAGGAGAACCCAGAGTTGGACGTGGTGGAAGAAGAAGAGACAAAGGAACAACCAAGGCAAGAGGAGAGGAGAAATGCCCCTGGCCAGGGAGAGCCAGAACCATCTCGAGAAGTGGCGGTGGATGGGGTGGAGAAGGAGGCTTTGGACGAGCAACCAGGTCCAAAAATGAAAAAGAAGGAGGACCGCAGCAAGGTGCAACACCCAACAGGAGTTGGAAACCACGGGTGGAAGGAAGCCGAAGAGAGGCGGCCGATAGAAGAGAAGGTGACCTCGGAGGAGGGGAAATCAGGACGAGCAAAGCCACAACCAAGAAAGGGTGAATGGCAAGTGGAGCTCCCTAAGGACATATTGGAGACATGGAACCAAGCAGTCCGGGAAGCAGCAAGCCAAGGGAAAGAGACCATGGGATTGTTGTGGGGGATAAGGACCAAAAATGGGGTCAAAGTAGGGGATGTACACATACCAAGACACAACGTACAAACAAGCCACCACTGTGCAGTGGGCGATGAGGCTCTCACAGATGCGGTCAGTTGGGGCGCATCCTTGGGAGGAAAATTGGTTGGTTGGATACACACGCATCCAGGACATGAGCCGGTGCTATCAGCCTTGGACGTGTGCATCCTCAACACAATTGGCCAAACGCTATGGTCAATTCTACCGGAAGGAGGCCCAGCAGTTGGAGTAGTGCAAAGTTGGACCTCTCCAGCGGATGAAGTGGCGTGTACCCCCCTGAAGGGTGGTCTAAAGGCCTACACAATGTTGGCCTTGGGCACAGAGGTGGCAAACAGATGTGCCGCAATCCGCCGAAAGAAACCGGGAGTGGATCACCGGTATCATGAGCATCTTGCCGGAGTTTGGGATGATGATGACCCGCACCCGGTTTGGAGGGAGTAGGAGGAAGTGCCGTTGGTCCTCGTGGAGGCCGAGGATGGTGGTTGTATGGACATGGGAAACAACAGGTGGTGGACCAAATGGTTGGGAGTGGGAAGCTCACCAAGGGAAAAGGAGAGCACAAAGCCCGACAACAATGAGGAGAGGGATAGCAGCACGAGCAGCAACGGGACAGCGAGCACGGTCGGACCAGAAGCTTGGTCGCAAAGCGCGGTCCCAAGCACACATGTGGACTATGCTGCAGACCTTTGAGGGCCAAAGAGGGAGCAGTGAGGTGCAGCCATGGGCATTGGATGCACTTGAAGTGTGCTGGAGTCACTGTCTCCCAGGCGAAGAAGGTGTTCCGCAGCAACAGGGTGTACCAGTGTAGGTGCAGAAAGGCAAGGCCAGCCAAATGGTTGCGGGAGGAAATGGAGAGGCACAAGCAGAGGAGGAGAGAACAACGCAGCAACGCGAGGAAGGTAGGGGTGGCGCCGGAGGAACAACACCCAAAGCCACAAGCACGGGCTGAACCACAGCAAAGCGACTCCGAGAGACCGGAAGTGGTTGGAGTTGATGGCCATCGCATTGTTCTCGGGGGAAGAGTAGCACCAACAAGCATGAGGAAAAAGATAGAATTGGAGGGGAAGATAGGTGAGGTTGAAAGCATCATGGAGGAACAAGGAAAAGTAAGACTCCGAATGGACTGTGGCAGAAGGGTTTTGGTGTCATTGGACAGGGTCAGGGTGCAAGAGGTGGAGCACATGAAGGGCGCCGAGGACTCAAAAGCTGCACAACAACAACATCACGGGGAAGAAACAAAAGGACGAGGGGTGGCGGTGGACCATGAACCGCATGGAAGAAAGGAGGAAAGGAGTGAAGAAGGAGAGATGGGAGGGCAAGAAGAAACATTTGAGCTATGGAATGGGGTGAGGCTAGTAGGGATGAGACAGCCGGAGTTGGAGGGCCACAAGGGTGTGTTGGAGGAGATCTACAAGGACAAAGTGCAAGTGTTGTTAGTGGGAGGGATGCGCCGAGTAAAAGTGGACAAGAAGAAGGTGGTCCCGGAGGTAGTTGAGCCCGTTGAGGTGCTGCCCCCGGGGTTTGAAGGATGGAGCTTTCTTGAACAGATTGGAGTGGGTAGTGCACCCACCATGGATGAAGTGAAGGCCGCATACAAAAAGTGGGTGTTGCGGTTACATCCGGACAAGAACATGAACAATGTTGCTAAAGCCACCCACCTCTTCAAAAGGTTGACCTCCGGCTACAAGGGATGGAAAGGTGCGCCCGGGGTGGCACCGCCAAGGCCGGCGGAGGAACCACCCAACTACCAGTTCAACCCCACATACTTCCGATCCAACTTCTGCAACACCACAAGTTCGGCGGGGCAAACAGCCCTGGAAGAAGCGCAACCAAGTGCCAACAACCCAGAAACGGAGGGCGATGGAGAGGATTTTTGGTCATTCTTGTGGAGAAGCAAAAGGCCCGGCCGTTCCGAACATGCGAGTGGAATGGGGGCTAGCCACGGTGAGGGTACACCGAAGGGGGCGCCGCCACCGGGGTCGGGAACGCAACGGACCCGGCGGCTCATGTTTCATGAGAAGTTCCGGTGGCACACGCACCACGTCTGCGCCATCCAAGCGGACCGGATCCTCGCCGAGAAAAGGAGGAGAGGGTGGTTCTCTGACTACCCAGAGGCAGGAAGCAACATGTACTTATTGGCACCAGACCAGGTGTACAAAGTACGAGTGCTAGCCTCAACCGTGTGGGTGCCGGAGGTGAGACGTTGGGAGCCTGAGGTGTTCATCATCGGCGAGGGCATCAACTTCACAGTGGAGGACACAACCAGGTTGATGCAAAACTTGCATAGGGCAAACGTGATTGCCGAGCAAGTAGGCATCCGGCTGTACAAGGATTAGAAGCTGGAAGCCATGGGAGAAGCGGACAAGCCCCACCTGCGGGTGACAAGAGGGCGTGGAAGCGCACGGTCGCATAGTTCCGACGGCGTCAAGGTGACGGGGTGCATTTTTTTCAGCGCAGTGCCGAGCACAAAGCCGCGACCCGGAACGCACCATGGCATGGCCTAGGCCTTGAAGCAAGAGGGACTGAGACCGGGCGCCAAGCGACCCAAGAACCCAAGGGACGGGCAACCCGGCGCCGGGAGAAGAAAGAAGAACAAAAAAAGCAAAAAGCCTGATGGAAAAGAGAGTCTCACACCATCAACATGGCTCTGCTGGGGAGGAGAAGATCCTCCAGCCACCGAGACTCACACTGGGGAGCCGCGGCCCCCAGTGATACAGCAACAAGGCACAACGATGTGGTCTGAGGTACGGCCGTGGACGGGCCTCTGGACCCCTGCCCAATGGAAACGGCGCCGCAGTCTCCATTGGATGCGCCCCGGCTACCACAACGCGCAGGGAGCTTTCTCGCCGGCGGAGTAGGGGGCAAGGCCAAACATCAGGCAGGGGGAAGGCAACCCCCGCACCTTTTCAGCCAGGGTGGTGACCAACACCGACCTCAACAACACAATGAAGTCTACACGTGCACCGAGTTCTTCTCGGGGGGTCCAACGGGGCCTCAGCGAGATGCCCGATGTGGCAACGCAAGCCCACTGGGGGCCGCGCTCTCAAGGGAGTGACCACGGCAGTAAGTCCCAGCGTGCCGGCACTGAGAAGCGAGCAGGGGAGAGACATCTTCCCTCGCGTAGCGACTCAACCAGAAAAGGGACGCACCACGTTGTCAAGCGCCCGGACCAAGCCGGGATAAGGGGGCCAGCAAGGGGCCCTACACACCTCCACCCAACACGGGACAACACCGTCAACTCAACAACAAGTTGCTCCTATGTGGAGGTGGTCCGGGGAGTCGCGCTACGAAGTGGGGGGCCAACGACGGCAAGTGGCCCACCCCCACGTCACCCGCTACATCCTACTCCCCCGCGCACCCACACACACCCCACAACCCCCATCCGCGCAGCAAAGGCATGAAGGAGAGGATAGGGGGTTTGTGTTGCGCTCGCCAAAGGAAGGATTGAGCGCGGGAACTTGGAGGAGAAAGGTTGTTATGTGCCCCCGTCGGGGAAACGACCCCGCAAGTGGCCATCCCAGGGCCCACCAGCCGCAGTTGGGGAGAGGTACCTCACCGCCGGCTTGGGATGGCCGCTTGGACGCACCTGGCCAACGGCGAAGGCATCCGCCTTCCTCTGCGTGGACTCGACGCAGAGAAGTGAAACAAGGCAAGTCCGGGGGCTCCGTTGGCACAACCGACCAAGGGAAAGGGAAGGGAAGGAGTGTGGTGAGGCCGATGAGCACTGCTGCCTACAGAGGGAAAGGCCAAGGGAAGGGAAAGGGGAGGGGAGAGGGAAGGTTAGGGCAAGGAGGAAGAGGAAGGTCAAAGGGTGGTGAGAAGCCGATGGGCACCACCGCCTATGGAGGGAAAGGGTCCAAGGGAAGGGCAGCGAATGGCGATTGGCCAGTAGGCACCGCCAGCTGCAGACGAGATCATCACACCATGGCGTCATGCCAACCCCCCCCCCCCCCCCTCCACGGCGGAGGTAGCCGAGCAGGCTGCCCACCTTTGGCAGTCGCATGAAACCGCCCTCTTCACCCCCCGACTGAGGGGGTAGGCACCCAACCGCCCCATCCAAAAGCGGAGCATTCCCTCCTCAAAAAAGGCGCACACATACGTGCCCCCAGCAGTACCCACCGGCATACTCCTTCGGCCTTGATGCCCCCCCCCCCCACCCCGGGTCGGCGTGCATGATGTGGAGCAATCAAACCAATTCGGGCATCATTGCTTCTAACCACAAGATGTTCAATAGGGTTGTGGGGCTGGGGGCACACCTCCAAGATTTTGCTACATGGGCAGGGGGACGTCATGGCATCATGTAACATCCTGGGGGGTGTAAGGGACTCTTTTGTTAAACAGGCAATTACCAACGGTGGGTAATCTTGGGGGGCAGGGATGCATTAGGTCCCCCCCCCCCCCCCCCCTCCAGGGCGACCAGCCCGTGCCCAGCCACTGTCCCCCTGACGCCAAGTGCCAGCCTCAATGGCATTTGTAACCGACAGTAACCGCCCCCAACCGCTTTGGCAACCTGCTCCAGCCGCCGACCCAACCCCCTCTAGGACCGCCTCTGAGGCCCCTTTCCTTCTCATGCAACCCTACTCGGGGGCCATCAACCAATCCATGAGAATACCAATCTCGGAGGGCCTTTGGGGCCCCGGAATGATGTGCAGACGACAGGCCGGCAAGGGGCTCGCTCCGACAGTTGCGTGTTCGCAGCGCGTCTATCGCACACCGACCTGCATCGTCTCCCCACCCCCACTCCTCTTCGACGTGATGTGCCGTTGAGTGGGTGCGCTCCAGTACCTCTTGGGCGGTGGCGGTGTTAAACAGCGCAAGTCCACCAAACGTTCCACCCTCACCTTCGTCTTCATTAAAGATAATGTCATTTATTATTATTGAATTGTTATTATTTGTCAATTGTTTAATTAAGTATAGTTACAATAATGATACAATTGTATGAGTAAATTTATTGAAGAATTTATTTAATGCCCCCCCCCTCTCCCGCGGTCAGCCGCCTGTTTTTCATCGTCCGCAGGTGACCCAAGTGTTCTTGCAGCGACGGGTGTGTGTCCCCCCGATGGGCGCCAAAGCCGCCGAGAACATCCGCGCATGGGCGAAGGACGTGCTGCTGAGGGCACAATCGCTGGTGTGGCCCCGTCCCCAAACCTCTGGGGCTCAGGGAGGGCCCCGGGCTGTGCTCTCACACAGGGTCTGGCGGGGGGGGGGGTAGAGGCCCCCGCCCCCGCCCCCCACGGGCACAGGGACGTGCATTGGGCACGGGGGGTGAGGCACGGGCCATGGGCATGGGCCCTGGGCATGTGCATGGGCACGGGCATAGGCACAGGGACAGGGGGTTTGGCTGGACTGGCAGTCATTTCCAGAGACCCTTTGCCGCTCTCCGCCCTCGGTCCTGAGGGAGGGGGGGGGGGACTGTGTTATCGGTTGTGTGGCCCTTGTTCCACGTCACTCCGATGCCCCCCCCCCCCAACCCAGGATGCATTGGAATGGGGGGGGGGGGCACCCCCCCCCCCTCCCCCCCTAGAGGGCCCCCAGCCTACGCCCAGCCACTGGCAAGTGCCGCCTTCAATGGCATTTGTAACCGACAGTAACCGCCCCCAACCGCTTTGGCGACGTCCTCCAATCGCCTGTCAAACTGCCTCTGGGGCGCCCCTTCCCTTCTGATGCATCCCTGCCCTCCCCCCCCTCCCCCCGGCCTCCCTCTTTCCCACTCCTCTTTGAAGTGACGCGCCTTTTGCATGGGTGCGATGGACAGGGTGAGCGGGGGGTATGTGCCCATCGGCCCTGGGACATGCTCTTGTCTTCACTGCAAAAGTCCCACCGCAAACTCAGCGCGGCGGAGCTAACGAGACCCAACGAGTACCAGCGTTCTTCTCGCGGTGCGGCCGGAAGGGCTGGGTCGCGGGTGCTCCTCCTCCTCCCTCCTCCTCCTCCTCCTCCTCCTCCTCCTCCTCCTCCTCCTCCTCCTCCTCCTCCTCCTCCTCCTCCTCCTCCTCCTCCTCCTCCTCCTCCTCCTCCTCCTCCTCCTCCTCCTCCTCCTCCTCCTCCTCCTCCTCCTCCTCCTCCTCCTCCTCCTCCTCCTCCTCCTCCTCCTCCTCCTCCTCCTCCTCCTCCTCCTCCTCCTCCTCCTCCTCCTCCTCCTCCTCCTCCTCCTCCTCCTCCTCCTCCTCCTCTCCTCCTCCTCCTCCTCCTCCTCCTCCTCCCCTTCTCCTCCTCCTCCTCCTCCTCCTCCTCCTCTCTCCTCCTCCTCCTCCTCCTTCTCCTCCTCCTCCTTCTCCTCCTCCTCCTCCTCCTCCTCCTCCTCCTCCTCCTCCTCCTCCTCCTTCTCCTCCTCCTCCTCCTCCTCCTCCTCCTCCTCCTCCTCCTCCTCCTCCTCCTCCTCCTCCTCCTCCTCCTCCTCCTCCTCCTCCTCCTCCTCCTCCTCCTCCTTCTCCTCCTCCTCCTTCTCCTCCTCCTCCTCCTCCTCCTCCTCCTCCTCCTCCTCCTCCTTCTCCTCCTCCTCCTCCTCCTCCTCCTCCTCCTCCTCCTCCTCCTCCTCCTCCTTCTCCTCCTCCTCCTTCTCCTCCTCCTCCTCCTCCTCCTCCTCCTCCTCCTCCTCCTCCTCCTCCTCCTCCTCCTCCTCCTCCTCCTCCTCCTCCTCCTCCTCCTCCTCCTCCTCCTCCTCCTCCTCCTCCTCCTCCTCCTCCTTCCTCCTCCTCCTCCTTCTCCTCCTCTCCTCCTCCTCCCCCCCCCCCCCTTTCCCAGTCCTCTTTGAAGTGATGTGCCTTTGAACGGGTGCGATCCAGTGGCTCTGGGGGTGGCGGTGTTGAAGAGGCTGGAGCCGAGCCCCCCCCCTCCCCTCCCTCAGGAACGAGGGCGGAGAGCGGCAAAGGGTCCTGGAAAGAGGGCGGTGCGCGCACGCGCGTGTACGCGTGTACGTCGCGCGTGCGTCGCGTACACGCATACGCGTGTGCTGACGCCATGTTTATGTCGGGGGTCTGCGTGTGCCCGGCAGCGTGGCGTATCCTGAAGGCCATGGCGATGCAACACGGACCCCTGTGCACGGGTAACCGCTGTTGCTGCCCTGTGTTTTGGGAAGGGGGCCGAGTATGGTCTCTTCGCGTCTACGACATGTGCACAGTGTCTACCACGCGTGCACCTTGTACACCACCGATGCACAGTGCCTTGAGACCAGACCCGGGCAAACGTGTGCCTGCAAACTGTGCATAGCGTCTGCAATCTGGTGTGCACGCATGTATGCGGGCATATGTGTACACGTAGACGCAGACTCCCTGTGTTGAGGTGGTGGTAGCATACGCATGTGCGTATGCGCACGGAGACGCGTATACGTCTCCGCGTATTACAGGCGTACGCGTATGCGCCGCGTCGCGTATACGCCGCGTGCACGTCGCGTGTACGTTTCCGCGTGCCCGGAAACATGCGGATGAGGGTGAGTCTACCAAGGGGTTCGCCTTCATCTTCGCGTAGCTCATCTTAATTCGCCCCCTCCCTCCCCTCCCCCCCCGCCACCCCCCCCCCCCGGCCTCCGCCCTCTCACAAGCCTCTCCGACGGGCACCGCCCCCCCGCCCCTCTGCCCCGCGCTGCCCGTCCCTGCCCCCGCCGCGCGCCCGTCGCTCGTCAGGTCCAACAGGGCCCCGATGTGGCGCAGTCGCTGGTCACCACCGCCCGGAAGGCCCTCCAGCTGCTGCCCCGCGACGATGGCCAGGGGATGGACGTCGTTGGGGGCAACGGGGAGGCGCTGGGTATGTCCCCCGCCGCGCCTCTGCAGGCCCACCGCAGTCCTCGTGTCCCAGGTCCTCCACAAGTGGCGGCCCCTGAGCTCCTCCCCTTGCCCCATGACACACTTCCCACGAGGACGACCCAAGAGACAAGACCCCCCCCCCCCCCCGTTCCGTTTGAG